>BMAW01094164.1:87992-185588 GCA_019974015.1 Nephila pilipes
ATATATATATATATATATATATATATATATATATATATATATATATATATATATGTGTGTGTGTGTGTACACATGTTCATATATATATATATAGACTAATGTGTAAACCTCTCAAGTTAAAAATACATTTTTCAACATACAACCATGATCTTGTTGAAAAGAAACTTTTGCGACCATAATAGTGAAAAGGCAGCTGAGTAGAAAAATGATATATATATATATATACCAATATCAACATCATGTGATCAGAGGCAAAGTGATGGCATGCAAATGGCTGAAATGTGTGCCCTGCGTTACGAGGCAACTTTTAAAAAAGAAGGAACGACTCATTTTTAGACATTCTCTATTAGCGAAAGTGAAATCGTATATTCAAAATGATTACAAAAAATCATCACGTTATATTTACACGTTTCAACATGATTGACAAGCATGAAAAGTGGCGTATTTTGACAAGGGTTACATAAGAGACTGGAATGAACAAAAGTTCAGTTTCAAGAACTCATAAAGCCTTCCAAATGACAAATACAACTAAAGAAAGGTTGGCGGTGGTCGATTTCGGAAAACAACGACAAGTGACGATAAGCATTTAATCAGAAACATCGGGTAACATTGCTGAGCAGCTGCGTACAACTACTGAACGACACATATCACGGTTTTAAGAAGTCTGCATAAAGGTAGTTTATTTCTCCTCCGTCCTGAACGCTTCATACCATTAACAGTAGCCCTTCGGTGGCACCGTTTACAGTATAGTACAGTAAAGCCGTTTACCTAAAATATCTCACAATAAAATAGTCTTAAAGTTTATTTTAAATGAATTTTTATAATTACTCTTTTTGATATTAAATGTCGAAAAAATATGAAACTTTAATTATAAGTACATTTTATTCTATGGTGTAATAATTAGGAACTAAAAACACTCTTAAGGTTCATTTCATTTAATAAAATCACAAGAATTATTATACTTCACACATTTCTCGATTGCATCAGCTGAAATGCACTATTTTTGCGCAAAACAGTTATCTTTATATTTATATTCAAACAATTTGTCACAGCGCACCCATTAATTATATTGTTGAATATAAACGCTATTAACAATTCTAACACAGAAAATCATTAGAAAATGCTTAAGGATTTTTTACAAATTTATTTTAACGAAATTCATGCGGCTACATCGTAAAAAAAATCTTTTTGAATTCTGTAAACAAGAAAGTCTCAGATAGAACAATGGAAAAACGATGCATTTGTGGCTACTTCTACTTTCTGAGTCATTTCTTGAAATGTGAAAATTGATCGAAAGGTATATTTCTCTGACAGAAAAACATCCCTTTCTCTCTCTAGTGAAAAGAAACGAAGAGGCAAAACCATTTTGAAAGTATTTCGTTTTGTTTTGAAATAAGATGGAATAAATATAAAAACAAAAATAAAAGAATGAAATCAGCTCTTTGACTATTTCTACACTATCTCATTGAGATACGTTGCAGTTGCAGATCAAACTGTTCACCCTTTATTTCACTGCATCAACATAAAAATAAACTAGGTATTTGATGTTATTCTTGGAAATTTGTATCACAAATCTCACAGCTGTCAGAAAACTCTCCAATGTTAGAGAAACAAAGCAGAGACCCGTGATTTATTGTTGTTGCACTGTTTTCAATTTTCGCGGATTTATTTTTAGAGAAAATAACACCTTATTGATATTGCTGTAAGATGAAGTTTTCATTCTAACATGGTTATGGAAAAAAAGATAGATATTTTCTATTTCTTATGTCAATATAAACATAAGTTTTCATAGAAATCACACTCGAACACTTAGTTTTTTTTTTTTTTTCACTACCAGAAGCTTTATAAATATTGTAACCTCCTTGTTATATTTTTTTCTAGAAATCTGAAAATAATTGAATTAGAAAGCAGAAAACACAAAAAAAAATCCTTGAAAACAGCACAAGTCCATTATTACGTCAAATATTGAACATTTGTAAGAGATGGAGAAAACGGAGAAATAATGAAAAATGTTTAAATGCATTTTGCAATCCTTTTTTTTTTAAGTCAGCTATAGAAATATATGAATACCTTCCTCAGTAGAAATATAATGGGAAATGAGCTTTAGATATCGATTCATTCCAAAACGTATTCCTAGAATTAATGAATTTAAGTTATTCTTCAGAATTTAAATTAATTATGTTACTAAAATCTACTTCTTGTTTACGAAAAACGTGGTTCTTTTACAAAAACAAAGATACTTTTATATTTAACTTGACATATTAATTAACCAATTGTATTACAAATTTGTATTGCTAACTTTTATGACGAAAATTGTTGACAGAAAAATTACTATTTTTAAATAAAGGCCGTAAATTTGGTCCCAATATTTTCGCTCATCTTGAAATTTACTAATAAAAACAATGACCAAGTATTATGCGTAAAACAACTAATTTTTTCTGTGAAAATCTAAACCGAATTTCTTTTACTTAGTAAAATAAATTAAATGATAAAGATGAAAAATTAACCAAGAAAAAGAAAACAAATTTATGAACTATCTGAAGGATTTAAAGTATTCCTGGGTGGAAGTCTTGAACTCTTTAAAATAAAGGTGATGTAGAGAGAGAAAAATTACAGATCAACATAATCAAATTCGTAATGCCAAAACTAATGTTCAAATCCACTTATTTAATCCCACAATTAATTATATGATAAGGCTGATAAATTACTCAACAGAAAACAAACAATCTATCAACCAGTTGAATTACTCAAAATATTTACTACGTGGTTGTCTTAAGTTTCGCTAATAAAATAATAATGTAGTAAACTTAAAAACAAAAAAAAAAAAAATTCAATAGAAAAAGCACTATAGAAGTCCATTTACGTACTAATGTTCATTACCTCTCCCCATTCACTGTATACTCTCAGGTAATTTATTTATCATTATCTATATTATGCCTAATTTTTATACTTTGAATATTTGTAACAAAAATAAATTTGTTGATGATGTGAAGAGTGAGTGAGTGAATGTAAAGTTTATTGGCGCAAGAGCCAGATATGGCCATGCTGCGCCAAACAAGATTAAATTGTGGTCTAGATGTGAAGTTGAAAAAAAAAAGGTAAAAATGGTTGACAAGTCGGAGGGTCGAAAATAGAGAAGGATCGCTAGGGTATCCAGGGAGTGCGTCACCCGTGTTTACCAAAAACTTCGTGTAGTTAAATATTAAACGGACGAATAAAAATTATTGTTTTCAAAGCCAGGGCCAGCCATTTGGAGGGGTGGTGGATGCTTTGCACCGGTACCCCGATTTTGTGTGAATCCCAAAATGATCACGAACTAAAATAATGTACTCGTGCGTGTTTAGTTTTCGTTATTTAATTCAGGAAACTCCCGAGAATCCCCAACTAAACTGAATATTTTAGTCCAGAAAGTATGCAGAATGCTTAAATGCACTTGCTACATTCAGGATCGAAAAAGAAATTGCAATTTTTTTATAAAGTACTTAATGTATTATCAAAAGCAATAACACGCATTAAATAAACTTACATTAGTTATGTATGTTCCTGTTAGTAATCTTTTTTTACTTTACAGAAAATTTCCGACCACAAACGGTTTCTTTTACCTTGTCCTCCTTATAGAGTTGGCCAACTCTGTTCAAAACATCAAGTCTTATTGTTTATTAAGAGGACAACACATATCCTTTCTCAGAACAGGATCAAATCTCTCTCTCTCTCTCTTTTCAGAAAAACAAAAGAATAACGTTGAAGTTATTTAAAGAATCATTTAGATGAAAATGGTAAAATGTTATTTTTTTTTTCTGGGGGAGGAGAGAGGGCTTAGATTGATCTTCAGTATCAACTCCAAATTCAATCCTCTATTGTAGATTTTATACGGTTTCAAGGAAAATTCTGTTTTGTTACCATATGTAGAGAAAACCAATTGGCTATTTGCCGCACACAAAAAAAATATGTCACCAAGCTTCCTTCGAATAGGAGCCAACCACAAAAAAAATGGCACTTCTTATTCAACACACTGTGAAAGGGAATTTATCTTCTGTTGAATAACACATCGATCAGTAACTCCCGAGACTAACCCAGAGATGGCGCTGTAGTAAACTAGTAACCAGGTCTTTCTAGAGTACTAACCTTTGCTTGAAACGTGTCAAAATTTCAAGTCGATCGGACCAGGAAAAAGGTTTTTTGAAGTGAAGTGAAAAAGGTTTTTTCCAAGTGGGTGCCACGATTGCTTTCGATGGAACAAAAACAGCAACGAGTCGATGATTCAGAAAGCTGTTTATCGCTATTTACTCGCAACAAAAAAGATTTCTTACGAAAAAAAAAAAAGATTTGGAAAAGCGTTGGAACGATTGTATCACCCTAAAAGGTGATTAACAAAAGGTGTTATGTTGATGAATAAAAAAAAATTTTGCAAAAATATGTTGTTTTCAATTTTAGACTCGGGAGTTATTGATCGATGTGTTATGATACAAGTGAAGTTTGCTTAAATTATTTCTACTGTAGATGCAAGAGAGATGATTCAATGCCTTCGTAAAAGGATATTTTTTTATATTTATTTAATAGTTCCTTTTGTTTTTCCAGAGTTAATATTTGGTATTACCCTATTATATAGCAGCGCTCATCAAATTCCAATTACGCCAAGATCGATACAAATCTCCTGTAGCTCATCTTGTAGTACAACATACTTTAGCGATATTTCTTAGAGCTCGGTGAACCATTATCGGCCACTGCTATAACATGAATGTACGAAATTTTCTTACCTTTAACCTCACCATTTTGTTATTTTTTCGGGCACTTACCTGTTATAACGGTCTCCGTCAAATAACGACTTTGCAAAGGTCGTCGTCAAGCTCGTGAAGTCTACCCTTACGGTACAATCTGCCTTAACGATATTTCTTAGTCGCTAAACAATTACTCGCCGGGAACCACTACAGCAGTGAAGTACTTTTTTTTGTTGTGAATTCTATGAGCGTTGTTAAGCATTTAAACGAAATTTTGAAAAATATCTGAAAGACGATTTAAAAAAAAAATCACGTAAATACAAAATGAAATAAGACAGGATTATCAGACGTCTTGCGGTTGTTGTAAAACTCATTGAGAGGACTATAAGACTGAAATACAGTTTATGTAAATTAAATTTTTCGGGTAAATTATTACTATCATTATAAAATTTGTTACAAATACTAAAACTTATCGGTTGTGATACCTCACGCATCAACCATTTCCAATTATTGCAGTAGATGCACTATGAATATCAGATTCAAGAACTTTGAATAACGACATAAATGTATCGAAATAATTAAAATGATATCACAATTAGGACTAGAATTCAGTTCTATAAGAAGAAAAATCCAGAAGTAATGCTACAAAATACATGCAATAATTCGAGCTCTAGAATTCCAGTTTTCATTATTATTTGTAAACAACATACTGCTACGAAAACAGGTATTTTAAGATTTCAAAATTTTATATTCCAACAAATAAAAATATAAAATTAAAACTGTCGAACGATATTTTGAGAATGTTAGTATTTGGAGTTTTCAATGGTAAGTATATTTTTATTGTTTATTTATGAGAATGCGTTTTGCATTCGATACAGGACACTGATAATTTAAAATTAATATAGAAATATATCAAGGTTTAATTATTTCAAATCTCAGGGAACATACAACAATGTGTGTGTGTGGATTTTATTTAAATTATTATTTAAATATCCAGATTAACAAAAACAGTAAAAAGCATATAACTTTTATGAATATGTATATATATAAGTTTTAAATATAAGTAAAATACCAATAGTATTATTCACAAAATATACTTAGTATAAAATTCAGTTAAAATATATTTTACAATTTTGACACACACTTCCTAGTTTCTTAATTAATTTTTGGATCAAGAGCCCAAAAGCTTATTAAGAAACGGAAGGCTTCCAACCAATTGGAAACATCTAAATTATGTTACATAATTGGAAGCTCAATATAAATTTAATCATATTCTTCTTAGTGGCTAAGACTAATGGGCCTTTTTCTTAAATATCTCGAAGTTAACTTGTAAGGAATTTAAGTCTTTCTAAAATTAAAGTATTTAATTTTCCATTTGGATGGCTTAGAAATAATCAGTTCGTTGAATTATAAATTACTCATAAAAGCAGTTAGTAATTGAAGGAAATAATCGAAATCTAGAATTAAGTGTCTGCAATGTAGAGATAAATGAATCTAGAGTTTCTTCAATAGAAATATTTCAGCAAGTAATCGGATAATTTAGAACGTCAAATAATATCTTAAATGTAAAATAAAATATTTGTGAGTTTCTCATATTTCTTTTTTCCATCATCAAAAGTTAAAATTACGTCATTCTGGAATAATTGATGGAAATTGGTTGTAATTAAAACGTACTGATACAAAATTAGTTGTTCTTAAACACTTAAGCTACCTACCTTTTTTATATATTTATTTATTTCTACATGTAGCGATAAAACGACTGCTTTTTGAGTACTTAATAACTAATTTTAAGCACTTTGTTCTGTTGAAGATTATTGACTCTCCTGCATAAATCTTCATTTATCTGAGATTCTGAATGTAATTGAGTAGATGGGTTTTGAGAGGTATCATTTTATTGTTTTACTTTTAATAATATATATATAAATAGTTTTCATATATTTACACACACACACAAACACATGTATATAATTTTCGTATGTTTTCATACATATTATTCATCTAAATCTTTTTAGAAAAATGTGTTGAAAAGTTGTAAATAAATATATATCAAACACTTTTTTAAAATTAAAAAAATCAACTTTTTAATGCACAAAGGATTATGCAATGAAGCAAAGATTAAAACTGACGAAAGTGATATCATTTACTAGAAAAATGCTGAGTTTCGTAATTATACATACTTTTTTAAAAAAATTAGCAAAAGAATAACTTTTTAATATAATTATTTAGAAAGTTATGAGAAATTGGAAGTAAATATCTAATTAAAATTCATATATTTTGTCTGATAATAAATTCTCTTAAATGTGATGGAGACAAGTTATTATCAGAAGAAACATGTGATACAGAAATATAAATTTAGCATTTGAATAAAACTTTAGAATAATATATTTAAGAGGTTTTGAGAATTTCTGCGGGTAAACTAATTTGTTTGGTTTGTTTTGAGAAAAATAAAGTTACCGTTGATACACAACAAAAAAAATCTAGTTAAAGAAGTCTTAAGTTTTTCTCAATGACTTTGGAAAGTCTCGAAGTATGGTTAAACTTTTTGCACTAAAATGTTCAGAAAATATAAGACTGTTTAATATATACATTTTCAAAAAATTAAAACTTTTGTAGATTAAGGGTTTTGAGATCTCATAATAAATAGCACATTCGCTTGATTTATTTTAGGTCGCTAAAGAACATATCGTACAATTTCTCAATTACGTTAGTAATAAATCCCTGTCTTTCTTTTGCTGCGTCAAATAAAGTAAGCTACAGAAATAATAGATACAAATGAATTTCGAAAAAGACTAAAATGAGATATTTATTTGACAGTCATTGTTTCAATGGGCTTTTATCCGTGATATATATACCAAGTTTCACTATGCTTCTGATATAGAACAGTACGGAAGCTTTTAAAATAAATCTTTGGGATTTACTTCTTTGTGATGATAAAAGAAATTCTTGGATATCCTGTCAGATAGTTTGTTATACCATTAGTATTAATAATTCAGTTCAATATAATTAGTCTTACTAAATGTCGTATTTAAAGGTCAGAAATGTAAGGAATGTTACTAATATTAATAAAATTTTATTTAAAGTGATTTGAAAGTGAACGAAGAAATTAATTATTGTCAAGAATAATATAAAGTATTGTGACATATATAATTTAAATATACATTGAATAACAAATGAAATTATTTCCTTAGATTAAAAAAATTATTAATGTAAAACTGTATATTTGTTATATATAAATAATGCAGTTAAAAATTAGAGTACTATGACATGTGAGAGAAAATAAAATATCGAATTTAAGACTTTTATTTTGTGAAATATATAATTTAAAAATGCTTGTAAAACTTAAGTTTCTAGTGTACCACGTAATGATATTTTAATTTTTTCATTGAAATACAAAGGTATTTTAAGTCAAAAACTTTTTCTTTTAGTTTGAGATGAATATGGACATGATTTTTCAAATATATTTGATTTAGATAAATTAAAAAAAAATCCCACAAAACATTTTTTTGCTACTCATGTATAAAACGATACACGAAAAAGTAAAAAATTTTTTAAAATGATATTATTGTATATTTTCTTAGAAAAAAGTAATAAAACTTCGCAATTTTAGAAATGTAATTTTTCTTTTTTTTGTGTATGACATTTTTTATTTCTGAAATCTTAGGTATTAATTCGGGAAAAAATATTTCCGTTTCACTATATGCATATGTACCCTTCATATAAGCATAAAACATTTGGAACCATAGTTTAGCAGTGAACATTAAAATAGTACACAAATGTAAATATATGTCACATAGCAAGTTTATATTCAACAAACATAGAAAAAAACACTTTCGATAAAAAAAAAATCACATTTACAGTTCTATAGAATATGCAAATCTTTATTAAACAAAAAAAAAATCGAAACTTTCTTATGATATATATATATATATATAAGCGAAATACCACTGACCTACTCATCACGATATCTATAAAATTATACAACCTATTGACTTGAAATTTAGTATAGTTACTCATTTTGCAATGTAGACGCTCACTAAGAACGGATTTTACGGAAGTCGTATCCAAAATGTCATTTTCATCCGTTAATTATTTCTTATCCATCAATTATGTCATTTGTGGCGACTTTATCGCCAAAAATGACATGACCGACGCCAAATGGTATATATATATTTTTATATGTATTCTGTGCATTGCTACCAATTAAGTTTACTTGGCGAGATTTGCGCGTGCGAAATGGAAATAATTTAATATTGAGGCGTTGATGGAGGATTGGGAAGAGCGGGATTTTGAAAAATACTAAAATGGCCACTTCTTACGGAGTAGCGTACACCCAAGACAATCCGCTGAGTAGGATGCATTGTAGGTTTATCATATATAATGTAAATGTTGAGCCCCGAAATTCCTACATTTAGAGATTTATCACCAAATATCTTCCATCGCCAAGTCGAAGTATTTCAATGACCTTGCATTGTGAATTTTAAATAGCTATAGTATGGTAACCCCAGCTGATTTCGATCGTTTCGCTAAGCAAAGGATAATTTTTTATAGTTGTGGAACCTAGAAGTAAGGTTTAAATTTATGAGAAAATTATTTTATTATTAATAATGATTTATAAATTACATTTGTAAATCTAAACGCTCTCTTACCAAGTAATTGAAGTTGGCTTTTAACAAATGAATAATAATGGTAACATATGTTATTCATGTCATTGATAAAAAAAATAAGTAGCTATCAAAATATTTATTTTGATGTATGCATTAACTGTAACCTAATGTAAATATTATGCAAAAGTTTTGTTTCTGTATTTTGGCAATTTTTAGCTTTTGGTTTCTAGGAAATAAAATTTTTTGATTTTTTAAAATGGCTGGATATTTTATCTTTTTCAGAATATGGCCTTATTATTTTTAATGCTATGATTTTTTAAGAGCTACTCTGTCTTATTCAATTGCTTTTCCAGATATGCTGCTAGCGTAATAGAGTTATCCCTTTGCAAAAAGAATAACGTAATACGGGTGACTTTTTACTAAGAAATTTTATCATACATTATTTTTAGTTAGTATTTTTTGTTGAATTCTTAAATAATTTGATATTTAAAAATTAATTTCGGTTATATTTTTTTAACTAGAGAAGTATTTCATTGTAGGTTAATACAAATTGAATTTTCATATTTACTTTTCTGTTATAATTTTTAATAATGGATGTTGAATATATTTGGATAGATGGAATACCTATTCCTTTCAAAGTTTTTAAAATTCTTGGCAACGGAGCATGTTTATTTTCGTCTCTGTCACATAACAGGTATTTTCACGATTTCAAAGCTGCTGTTGATTCAGTTCCTAAAGACCAAAAGGAGTTCAAGGTTATAATTAATGCCGATAAAAAACCATCTGGAGAACACAAAAGTAGTTTCAATCCTCCAATTTTCTTGATATTTTATATAGGTACCAAAATATAATATTATCGTCTGCCCAGCGAAGCGGGCGGGTATCAGCTAGTATATAACTATATATATATATATAACAACAAGGAGTCTTAGATATGGTATTCTACAATTTCTGACATGTTCTGGTAACCATAAATGTTTTTTGGAACCTTTGCATTCACTATATTCAAATGCACGTAATTACTGCATTAAATATTTAATAACTTGCGCATAAATATATGATCTGGTTTTTAAATGTCTATCTTTTCAAACTGTAGCAGACACACATATAGAATAAATAATTTTTAAGGAGCTTTCTTGTAATTCGTGGTGTGTACTTTTTTTAAAATTTAATGTTAAAATTTATCATGAACAAGAGGATTAATGGAAGTACAAAACACTTTCTTGTTTAAGCTTAGAGAAAATATTTATATTTTCTATGTATCGCATTTCTTGTGTGTCTGTTAACATTCAGATAGCTCTAAGAATTAAAGGAACAAATTTATACTAATCTAATTGTTATGCTGCAATATTATTTCTTTTCCCATCCATTAAAAATCTTACTCATAAAAATCATCAAATAATAGTCCCATTAATGGAAAATCAAATCATGATGAAAATTTTACACACAAGCTCAATTATTCAGAGATTTGTAAATAATCAACAGTTAATTCCCAAAGCAATTGCATATGTGGATACACTCTTTACGTTCCATAATCTAAAGCTAATGATACTAGCTTTACTTATTCGATTGTACTACTTATTGGATTGGTACCAATGGGTTCGAGTCTTTATTGAAGTTAGAGATGAGGATTCAATTCACTAACACTATGCTGTTCCTTCCTAGCCTGATCTGATAACATATCGCATTTTTAAAAATATTTATACCTTATTTATGTTTCAACTCGACCTATCTATCTATCTATTAATACCAACAGCCATATTAACCAAACGCTTCATTGCTCTCTCTCTCTCTCTCTCTCTCTCACACACACACACACACACACACACACACATATATATATATATATATATATATATATATATACAGAGAGAGAGAGAGGAAGAGAAAGAATTCCAATTCAACCATAATCACTTAAACCTCCCTTAATGTAAATTGAAAGGGAAAATGCAATACGACTCACGTTGTAAAGTGACGTAGAAAATATACAACACGTTATAATTCAAATTAGTTGAGCACAATTTTTTTTTACTTGAAGTTTACCTTTTGTGAAATAAAAGGAAATTCTAAACTCATGGAGCAAAATTTAAACCTAAAAGAAATCATTTCTGCTTAGAAGTATATTAACACAAATGCAAATTCAATCGCTAACAAAAGCACTCAGCATGACAGGAATTATTAATTGTTTATTTCCATAACAGTTTAAAAGTGATTCCAGACTGTAATTACAAGTTTCAAGCCTCAATTAGTTTCTTTGGTGACATTTGAAGACCGGCTTTAACGAGTTGATTTCTGAGATGATTTCGTCGCTTGAATATCTATTACGGTTGTAAGTATCAAGATATATCTGGACATCTTTCTAACTAAAAGACAATCACTCCTTTTGCAGTGATGTGCTCATATTGATAGTGATAAGTGTAACTTGGAATAAGTATTATAAATTCTGTTGTAAGGAAACTATTATTAAACATTCTGTAAGTAAATAATTTAAATAACTAATATTACATATGTTCTGTGTTTATGCTTCAACTAATCATTCTAGCTCTTCACCACCCCAGACAAAAAATTTGTCCTGCCATTTACTTTTTTAAGATAGCATTATGAGTATTGAATTATTTTTTTCTATATTAGTAAACGTGATTAACAGAAATCAATAGCTTCTTCTTGCATTAAAATAACATAGTTAACAATCACAAAATTTTAAATCATGAAGATCATTTTTATGAATAGTATCGCAGTTATACACATATAAACAATATAAAACAAGCTTAAAATGATTTATTTGCATGTATAAGAAACTTTGAAAATTTAAAGAGGTAAGTGAAGTTCGATCAAATATTCAATTTTTACTTTTTAATATCCTTAAATAGCTTAAACATTTATCTTTCTGACAATGTATCACTCTAGTTTATAAAAATTGAAGTGCTGGACTTTTTCATTCTTTCTTACAGCACTTCGCAGCTTATTGACCATTTAAAGAGCAGACAAATGTAAACACACTTCTCTTGTGACGTTGGGGATAATAGTCTTTGTTGCTCAATATTTCATGAAAAATATCAACAATTTTAAAACAGTTTCGTGCATTTTGTCTCGTAAACTTAGATTATACTGTATTTTCTTAGCTCGTAATATTTTATTGATATAAAAGAGTTAGTTAACTTGTTTCGAACGCCAAGAAGTAAACTTATATTTCAAAAATGTATAAATGTTAGAAAAAGTCAACGATTAGAAATATCGAGTCTATTATTGATGTAAATGACAATGTTGGAAATGAAACTGCTATATTAAGCAATTGTTTCCTTCAGTATAATGAATATGATGAAAGTACAGAGCCTGGATTTGTAATTATAATATTATTTTCCCTTATGGATCTTTTTTACTGAATTTAATAGTTGAAAAATTTCATTAGAAGTATATTTGGGCGAGTTATAAAGCGATTAGAACTTACATGAAAATTAAAGATCTTTGAAAATGTTACATTTTTACAAAAAATACAGCAAGCTGTTTGGCTTGAATATTTTCATGTGTTGTCGAGCAATGAAATCTGAATTCTGAATAAAGGACTATGTCCAGTTGGATCTGAGAACTGGTATGGATTTCTCGAACTCAAACAAAAGACGATACGAGTGACCAGGCAAAATATATGCACGTTCTTCTACCAATAATTTAAGTCATCATGCCTGCATGTAGAGATTTGACAAGTCCACAACTGTTATTAAAATACCTCTATAGAAAAACACAGAATCTAATGAGTCTGTGAACAGTGTCACTGTGTATCAGAAACTGTATTAGTGACAATCGAAAATTAAAAAAAAAATCATGCTGCTTCTTGTATTAACGTAGGAAATATACCATAGTGTAATCCAAGATTAATAATCATAAGTCATCAATGCGTGAAATACATAGAGGGATATTATTTCTCCAAATGTAAAGAAATCAAAAGAAAAAGAAAAAAAAAAGTAACTTAAAGTTTCTTACAATGAAAATATTGCTTCATACAATGTAGACAATTTTATTATTTTTAAATTAATCAGCAATAAAAGTATCAGTGAAATCTTAAAATACGATATTCTCAAACATGGTTTTTCATTTTGATGTCCCTTTTTCTCAATTTATATGAAACTGTAGAATTCAGGTTTTTAAATGGCATGTATACCATGTTATATTACGTACTTTAACACAATGGTGAAACTGTTTCAAAACTGATAAGTTAGAAGTGATTATGAATAGCACATTAATAATAATTTATTTACTTTACCTAGACCAAAATTGGTGGGATAAAGCATGTAAAACATGCTATTCTAGCTCCTACAAAAATTTTATATTCATATTTTTTATTCTTGCTGAGAAAAGAATATCTTTTCCAACGTTAAATTGGAGGAATTTAATAGAGATAGGTTTTCCCTTTAAACGTTCAAGAACCAACAAATGGTTGAACAATAATTCAAAAAATTAGGCTTTAGTTTAAAACTGAAAAAAGCACCTTGATACCGAAAAACAATGCAATATCTTATGAAATTATTTAATATTTTAGTTTCAAATTAAAAATTGCCAGAAAACCAGGAACACTTAATTTTGGAACAGTAATTATTTTAACAAAGTGAATAAACAAGACGGAGATGAAGATCTTTTACTAAAATCAACATATTGCATGCTTTAAAAATAAGCAATATTAATGGAAAAATAGATTGAAAAAAAACAACTTAGTGCGATTTCGAAATGCAAGAAGCAATATCTCTTTTTTACAAAGTCATGAATCTATAATTTTGGAAAAAAAAATGACAAGGAACGAAAAAAAAGTGAAACAAATTGCATCGGTTTTTTTTAATGTGGGGAAGAAAGGGCTGATTTCAGATGGTTCAATAGATGGGGCTGTTTTTAATTTCGTTGACATATGTTACAAGAAAACATATAATATTTCAAAACAGTATTAACGTATCATTCGTAAGATGTAACCTCGGAGAAAAATATTTGTGAACTCATGTGTCAATATAAATATAGTACGTAAAAGGAATAGCACTCTAGTATATGATTGTGAGAGGTTTAAATAAATATTTGTCTTTGGTCGCGTATTTTGCAAAACAAGTTGGGAAGTAGGAAGCCTATTGGACCAAAACATATCATATTGTCGCAGTTACTTTACAAACAATATCCTATTCCAAATTCTAGGAAAGTTGAGGAAAGTGATTTGTAGAAGGGAACAAAGCTAAGTATGTGGGAATAACATTTATATGAGAATTGAATTCTTTCATTCTTTCAGAAATAACGACATAATACGAATGTTTATCTTAAAGTATCTATTTCTAAAAATAAATTAAATATTTTGAATTTGGATTGTTCTACACTAAAGCATTTTACAAGAATACATGATCATTTGAAAGCATTTGAAACTCAATATATATATATGCGTGTGTGTGTATATATATGCGTGTAAAATATATATATATGCGTGTGTGTATATATATGCGTGTGTGTGTATTAAGTTTCCAGACTAAGAGAGAGAAAATTTAATTATTTAAAATCCTGATATATATTTTCTTTATTTTCTAAGGTAAGTGTAACTTCAAAAAAAAAAAAAAAAATCCCACCTTTTCCAATTTCCTTAATTTCCATGATTGATTTTCTTTCCTTTCTTTCTATATTTTATGTATCCAGGTTTAAATCAAAATTTATATAGCTAAATATTTATTTAAGAAATTAATATTTCTAATTTTCTCGTTCTTGATTACGCATGTTTTTTTTTATATGACAAACATGAATGTATATGGCTGCTGACGTCACTCACGATATAAGATAAAAGGCAATGGTAAAATTGCATAATAGCAGTGGAGTAATGAGTGTAAGAGTAGAGAGTGCGAACAATGGTTGGCATCGGTATATATATATCTATATATATATAAGCGAAATACCACTGACTGACTCATCACGATATCTCTAAAACTATTCAACCGATTGACTTGAAATTTGGTATAGTTACTCATTTTGCGATGTAGACGCTCACTAAGAACGGATTTTACGGAATTCTTATCCAAAATGTGATTTTCATCCGTTAATCTTTTCTTATCCATCAATCATGTCATTTTTGGCGACTTTATCGCCAAAAATGATATGACCGACGCCAAACGGAATATTTTTTTTTTTATATGTATTCTGTGCATTGCTACCAATTAAGTTTACTTGGCGAGATTTGCACGTGCGAAATGGAAATAATTTAATATTGAGGCGCTGATGGAGGATTGGCAAGAACGGGATTTTGAAAAATACTAAAATGGTGACTTCTTACGGAATAGCGCACGCCCAAGACAATCCTCTAAGTAGGATGTATTATAGGCTTATCATATATAATGTAAATGTTGAGC
The DNA here is from genome assembly GCA_019974015.1 of Nephila pilipes. NCBI lineage: Eukaryota > Metazoa > Arthropoda > Arachnida > Araneae > Nephilidae > Nephila > Nephila pilipes. The sequence goes on from BMAW01094164.1 coordinate 103,674, forward strand.
CCCGAAATTCCTACATTTAGAGATTTATCACCAAATATCTTCCACCGCCAAGTCGAAGCATTTCAATGACCTTGCATTGTGAATTTTAAAAAGCTATAGTATTGTAACCCCAGCTGATTTCGATGGTTTTGCTGAGCAAAGGATAATTTTTTTTAGTTGTGGAACCTAGGCGTAGGTTTTAAATTTATGAGAAAGTATTTTATTATTAATAATGATTGATAAATTACATTTGTAAATCTAAACGCAATCTTGCGAAGATGTTGAAGTTGGCTTTTAACAAATAAATAATAAGGGTATGTTATTCATGTCATTGATAAAAAAAAATAAGTAGCTATCAAAATATTTATTTCGATGTACGCATTAATTGTAACCTAATGTTTATGCAAAAGTTTTTTTTTTTTTCTGTATTTTGACTATTTTTAGTTTTTGGTTTCTAGAAAATAAATGTTTTTGATTTTTTAAAATGGCTGGATATTTTATCGTTTTCATAATACAGAATTATTTTTAATGCTATGATTTTTAAGAGCTATTTTGTCTTATTCAATTGCAGTTCCAGATATGCTGCTAGCGTAATTGAGCTATCCCTTCGCAAAAAGGATAACGTAATACGGGTGACTTTTTGCTAAAATATTTTATTATACTTCATTTTTTTGTTAGTATTTTTTGTTGAATTTTTAAATAATTTGATTTTAAAAAATTAATTTCGGTTATATTTTTTAACTTGAAAAGTATTTCATTGTTGGTTAATACAAATTGATTTTTCATATTTACTTTTCAGTTATAGTTTTAATAATGGATGTTGAATATATTTGGATAGATGGAATACCTGCTCCTTTCTAAGTTTTTAAAATTCTTGGCGACGGAGCATGTTTATTTTCGTCTCTGTCTTTGCTGGTGTTCGGTGACATATCGATGGCGTATAAAATGAGAAATATTATTGTTTCTCACGTGTTTAACAACCGGGATCGGTTTAAATGCTATCTGGCACTCCTTATAATACTAACGATTTATATTTTACCGAAATGTGTAAACCAAACACGTATGGACCTATTTGCGAAATTATGGCGGCGGCAGAGCTATTTCCCTATCAGTTAGAAGTGTATCAAGGCGTCTGCCTTATAGCTTCTGTTGGTGAAACTGTTCAGAGAAAAAAAAGATTACGTTTTACGGGAAACTATAATAGCGGTCATTTTGACGTCTATATTGAAATAGTTGGATTAACAAATAGAAGTAAAGTTAATCTTGGTGATGATAATGTGAAACAAAATGAAGAAAATGTGTCATCTTTAGTGTTTCAGCCTCAAGAAAATGTATCTATGCTACTTTCAAAGACTCAATCAATATCTATCATTAATTTATCAAGTTCAAGTGAATCGATTATTAATGATGTAATATCTCTTCAATGAAATAAAGGTAAAAAAGAAGAAAAAGATTCACAAATTCAATTAGATATGAACAAGTAAGAGAAGCTGCTAAAAGTATACTCAAAGTCATCTTGAAATACATAGAGAAGCTGCTTCAAAATACACTAAAAGCCATCCTGAAGTACATAGAGCAGCAGTACGAAAATACTTCTCTAATAACCCCCATGTGAATCGGGCAGCTGTAATTAAATACAATGAAAAAAGATCAAATGTTTAATTAGTGCCATGGACTTCTAAAGCTTTGGTTTTAAATATATATATGTAACAGATATTGACTATTCAAATGATAAAATCGCCAGTATCGGAAAACGTTTGTCCTGTTCGAGGTGCCATGCTTTAAAATGGATAGAAGAATCTCCAGGAATGTGCTGTAGTGGTGATCAAGTCCAGCTTCCTGCTATTAGATCCTACCCTGAACCTTTGAATAGTCTTCTTAACCATAAGGATCAGCTTTCAGAACATTTTCTTTCTATAATTATTTTGAACCACGGTCAAGTGAAGAGGACGACACCAGAGCTGGCACCCCCCTCTCCTAACATCCACACCGCACCAACGGGAGAAATTTGGGCCCCGACAGATTTAACGTGCATCAGCCCCGGCTACACAGCGGGTCTTTGGCAGCCAAGGATCGAACCCGCAACTGAACGAAAACCGCCGGGCACGAATCCGAAACCTTGACCACTAGGCTACCTAAAGATTGGAACACCAATAATGTTGTTGCTTAATTTAAATCCTCCTAAATTATGTAACGGCTTCAGACTCAAAGTGAAAACTTAAAGAAAAAACATTATAGAAGCGACTATTTTTACAGGAAAGTATGAGGGAGAAAATATATTCATTCCAAGAATACCATTAATTCCATCAGATTATCATTTTGAATTTAAGCGTTTGCAGTTTCCAGTTAGAGTTTGCTTTGCGATGATTATCAATAAAGCACAAGGGCAGAGTTTAAAATTAGCTGGTGTAGATTTACAAAGTGACTGTTTTTCACATGGTCAATTTTATGTGGCATGTTCAAGAGTTAATTCACATGAAAATCTAATCATCCTTCAACCAGAAAAACGAACGAAGAATGTTGTCTACTGAGAAGTTTTGAAATGTAGGCATATTATTTCATATTTTTCTTATATTTAACTATTTCTAAAATTAGAAAAAGATAAAATAATAATGAATGTAATAATTAAGATAAATAAATTGATATCATAAAAAATAAAAATGTAGTTGTCACTCTCACAAATTTCCATGCATTCAAAATAAAGACAATAAAAATGTAATACACAAAAAAAATTGATACAACAGGTTTAAAAAATATATATATATATATAAATGTATTTTTATTTTTATGTTGGCAATTTTTAAATGATTTTGGCCTATTGGAGACCCGCCATGTAGAATAACGGGAACGCATCGTACTACACAGTACCGCATCGGTGATGCGGAATTCTGTTCAACGACAGATTTACTGACTAAATTACATTTTCTTTGATAAACTATTAACAATTGAATACTTTCTCATATGTTTGAAAGTCGTGGATAACCATTATTACAGACAATCAATTTCTAAAAATTTTAAATTCAGATTATAATTATCATTTAAAAATTGAAAAATTTCTTGATATTTTACGTATAGGCTCCAAAATATAATATTATCGTCTGCCCAGCGAAGCGGGCGGGTATCAGCTAGTATATATATATATATAACACATGGATCAATAAGTTCCGAGACTAACCCAGAGATAGCGCTCGTAGTAAACCAGTAAGCAGGTCTTTCTAGAGTACTAACCTTTGCTTGAAACGTGTCAAAATTTTAAGTCGATCGGAGCAGAAACAGCTGAGTCAGTTTGGGAGTAAAAGTCGCTTCGTAGTTTGTTTAAAAAATGGAAAAAACCGAGTTTCGTGTTCTGATAAAACATTGTTTTTAATGGGTAAAAACACCGTGCAAGCGAAACAATGGATTGAAAAATGTACGGACTCTTGTCCATCAAAGCTTAACGATTTGTCGTTGGTTTGCCAGTTTAAACTGGTCGTACCGACACAAATGACGCGGAACGCTCGGGTAGACCTGTGGAAGCGTTACACGGAAAATGTGAAGTGAAGTGACAAAATTATAATGAAAGATCGAAGAGTGAAGCTCCATTGAGATTGCTGAGATGACAAGATATCATATGGAAGTGTATTTACTATCCTTCATGAAAAATTAGAGGCATGAAAAGAGTTTTTCAATGGGTGCCGCGATTGCTTTCGATGGAACAAAAAACAGCAATGAGTCGATGATTCAAGAAAGCTGTTTATCCTTATTTATCGCAACAAAAAAGATTTCTTGCAAAAAAAAAAAAAAAAAAGAAAAGAAAAGAAAAAAAAAAAAAAAATTGGGGGGGGGGGAAAAAAAAGATTTGGAAAAGGTTGGAACGATTGTATCACCAAGGTGATTAACAAAAGGTGTTATGTTGATGAATAAAAAAAAAAAAATTAGCAAAAAAAAAATGTCGTTTTCAATGTTAGTCTCAGGACGATATTGATCCATGTGTTATATATATATATATATATATATATATATATATATATATATATATATATATATATATATATATATATATATATATATATATTTTCAAATTTCAACTGAAAAGTCAGGTTGTAATGACGTTGACTAGAGAAGTATAGTTTTTAGCAATGAGTCCCACTTCCAACTGTGTCCTGACGATAGTCGAAGACGTGTCTGGAGACCCACAGGTAAGCGTGCAGATCCAATTTTCACTATTGTACTCCACAAATGCCCACAACCAGGAGTTGTGGTCTAGAGTGCCATTTTCCTGTATAGCCGGACCCTTTTGGTCGTCATTACAAGCACACTTACAGCTGGCTTTATTTTTCAGCAATATAATGCCACATCTCATTCGGAACGTGTTGCTTTGAACTATCTTACAGCTTGTGAAACACTTCCATGGCTAGCCAGATATCTCTCCCTTTGAGCATGTCTGCGATTTGTTGTGAAAGCGACTGCATCTACTAGGAAATGTAGTTATCCAAGCTCGACAATTGGAACAAATTTGCAAGAATTACCACATCAGACCATCAGGGAGACCACTTCTTATTCCACTCACTACTTTGTAACTATTTAATTCTGAAATAAACCATTAATTTTTTTTGAAATTTTAATCATTTTCTATCCTGTGCATAATATTCCTATCCGACGATTTGTATCTCCATCGGACAACTATTTCTTGGTGCTTCGGGTTTTTGTAATAGAGTGTATGTATATATATATATTTACATACTAACCTTATATTTAAATATTAAAAATATCACCATAAATTCTATCAAACAATTACAAATAAATAATTTTTTTTCTGTTATTTACAGTAGAAATTAGGAATCTTATGTTGACGGTGTTTCTTTAAATATTTTTCTAAATATGCAATACTTTTTATAGGTTATCCACCATTCTGATTTTTTCCTGTTACGAAAAAGTTAGAACAGGAAAAAATCAGTTAAAGATTTTTTTTTTATCTTTAACTGATTAGTTAAAGATAAAAAATTACTAATTAAATAATTTAACTAATTAAAATCAGTTAAAGAAGATCAGAAAGAAAGTTTTCCTGTTACTTAAAATTGTTTTGAAATAATTGTCACCAACGACAAATTTTATCTGCATTAGACTGATGCAATAATATTCTTACTTAGTCTCTCACAAGATGAAAATAACCACTTCGTTTCTTTAAATATAATTTGGCGTTCAAGATACTTCATAGCGATTGAAGGTATATTCTATAAATGAAATAAATATTAGAAGAAAAAAAAATAAAAAACGAAAATTTCTCAAAGGTAGTCTCCGAGTTAACATACTAGTTTTATTTAGTATAATGCTGTAAAAGTTTTATTAAATGTTTTATGGCCATAACTGTCAATTAAAAATATCAATTGTGTCCACGACTTTTAAGGCATTCTATTAATAAAAGGAATATTAATTTTTTTTTGTATAATTAAATAACTAATTTGCTTAATCGTTTCAGAGTTGCAATTATTCAAATAAATAGAAAATGTAAAGCAGTTTCATCGTTTCTATTTCCTCAAAAATACAAGAATCAGGTTTGACTCAACGACACTATCAAGAATTTAATTTTCCACTTGGATGAATTGGAAATACCCTATTCACTCTAACTTATTATTAGCAACTCTTCGAGCGAGTTTGCTAATGAAAGGAATAATTGAATTATAAATCATTTCCATTGCCAAAATTCTCCTAATTTGGAAGTTTGAAGTTTCTTAAATAAAATACATTTAAAGGTGCATTTATAAAGCTTAGGAAATCAATTTATTTAGTGGCCTTGTTAAGAGGAAATGAGTTAAATAATTGCCTGAATGAATGATATTAAACAATAATTATTGAAAGTAAATGAGTACTTTTAGAATTATATTTAAATAATCAAAATCTATGAAACTACTATTAAAATGTAAGGTTTTCGATAGTTAAATAGGACCGTGGTAGCCTAGTATAATGGGTGCGAACTCATGACCAGTGGGTTTCGTCGAGTTGTGGCTTCGAGACGATTCCACTATGTTTTAGGTTAGTTTAGATTTGTTAACATCACACTGGAAGCAACACGAGGGTTATTGGCAACATACCTCGTAATTTTAAATTTCGTTCAAGGACTAGGACGACATCTCAAGTGGCACTCCTCTCCTAATTTCCACGCCAAGCCAACGGGAGAACTTTGGGCCCACCGGATTTAACTTGTGTCAGCTCTGGCTACACTTCGGTTCTTTAGTGGCCAAGGCTCGATCCCAAGACCGATCGAAAACCACCGGCCATGATACCGAAACCATGACCACTTGGCTGCCACGGCCACCTGATGCCACAAAATACCCTCCGTGCGGCTGATGCACGTTAAATCTGTTATCAAAGTCCTTCCATTAGCGTGGTGTGGAGATTAAGTGGGGAGGGGGATGAATTCAGCTCCCGTTTCGTTCTCGTCACTTGACCGAGGTTCAAAAGTTACCAGATCCGTCGCCAATTGCCCTCCTGTTGCTTTTCGTGCAACATTAATAGAAAAAAACCCTAATACAATCCAATAGATGTTTAATTAGTTTGAAAATTTATAATTTTTCTCAGATACATATATGTTGCATAGCAAATAATTCTAGAATATTTCATTCATTGTAAATTTGATAAGACAACAAAACTAAAGTTTCTTTTCATATTTTTAAGCTTTTGCTAAAATCAAATAATGTATCTTTCTTTCATTTTCTATGCAATAAATTTTGTACTGAAAAAGGATAAATAAAAACTATTGTATGCGTGCCTTATTGTGTTTACGTTATTTTGTAACATAATAAATGATCCAAGATGGTGTCCTCCTTTTTAACGATACTTAATAATTAATATAATTATTCAATTATTCCTAATAGTCTTTTTTCAATTAATCCTCATATAACACTTTTTCTTTATTCTTAAATTAGTTCATGTTTAGAATGGATTTAGAAGAGTAATAATATTGTTTCATTTTTGGTAAACAATAATTAATAAGGAAGCACTTAGAAAAAATTGATTCTTATAAAGTATTTTTACATAAAATAGAAAACTAATTCCTCATAATTAAATAATTTAATATAAGTAAGCTTTGTCTAATATTTTAATCAAAATGAATGAAATAAATCTTACATTACTAATATTTTTAATGAGCAAATTTCAAATCTTTTTTGCCCTTATTTATTTATTTTTAATTTTAAAATTTTCACTCACATGAAAATAGGTTATTTATTAATTATATTTTCTCATAAATATCATACACAAGTAAAATAATGTGAAAGACTTACATAATTATGACAAAAGTAATTAATTTGAGAAAATTAGTGAATCATAAGTCTTAGTGATATTTCTGTATGGTTGAAAAAGATAAACTAAATGATAAATGAAATATTTTTTTTCTTTCTTTCCCATATATCTAAAGAAAGTGCTAGTCATGCTTATAAGTTCTGTTTGACATGTATGGTTTTTGTCTACCAGCAATTTTGATTTTTTGATCATAATACTAATCCTATTTGATTCAACTATGTATAATATTTTCTATTTGAGTTCAAAAACTTACATCCAATAGAGTAAGAGATAATGAAGATTTCAGCAGAATTGCATTTCTTCTCCGATTTTTTAAAATATTTTAAATTATATCTTAAGGACCAGAAAAAAACCATAAGCGAATCTTTAAAATTGGAGTAAAAATATTTTTAAGAATTGGTGAGAAAATGTAATTACTCAGAGATCTTCATTATTTTTTTGCTCTTTCAGATGCACTTTTTTTACATTCAAATAGATAAAATAGCAAATATTTGAGGACGGCAGCAGAAATTCCATAGGATTAATATTAAACATACAAAATAAAAATGACTGTTATATGGGAGCAATAATAGTAATAAATTTTATTCTGAACGTAGACTTAGTGTAAGATCATTCTCCCTATTATAATCATTTGCATATATTGCTTGCTTAATTGCTTTGTAATGTGACTCACATTCTTATTTTCTTTCAACTAACATTATGAGATTTTATATAACGTATTTTGATTTAAGAACCTTTTCTTATGAAAGAACAATGACTTATGTAAACTGTTATTGCTATATTGAAATATATTGAATTACAAAAATCTGATAGCTAGTTAGAAAGTGTTTATAAAAATCAAGGAATTTAAAACTTATGATGGGGAAATTTAGTACCTGATAATTAAACGTTTATGTGATAGTGTTAAAATAAGACCCGTCATAACTGTTTTTACCTTTAAGCTTATTAAGATAGATTTTTAATTATTTGTTAGGGAACGCGTGAAAAATTCAGCTCCATATACATAACACAGAAATTGATTTACACTATGTCTTGACAGTAATACAGGTTAAATATTTGACTCACGTTTCCTTACGTGACAAATTATTTAGTGAAAGTTATGACCAAATAATATGAAAGTAAACAGAGGGATCGTGGTCGCAGTGGTATAGTGGTTAGTGTGTCTGACTGAAAACAACTACCGACTGAGGTTCGAATGGCCGTGGCTTCGGCTTGGGTAGCTAGTCATGGGTCAATTCCTCAGGTGTTGATAAATTACCTTAGTTCTAGCTAGTAATTAAAGTTTACTTGGGAAATTAACTGGAGCTTCGGGAAGGCCACTCGCTCCAGATACTAGCTAGTAATTAGTGCCTCAATCCCAATAGTAACAGAAATTGAAAGGAGCACCACCTGATGGGAATTATTAGACCAGGGCAGACTTTAACTTAAGCTAAGACGTTTCTTTCCTAATTGCTTATTAACATTTTGCTAAGAAAAGACTCGAAGGATTTCATTCTTTCGAAAATTGGTCGAGTAAGATGGACAACACACGAACTGATACAAAGTTAATGTGTTGTCCATCCTTCCATCCATCCTTCCAAAAGAAAGATTTGGAGCCTTGCCAGATTTAGCATGTTACTGCCGCGATTCACGATGGATCCTTAGGGCCATCAGGTCTCGAACCCATGACTCGATGAAAAGAACGTCGGCCACTATTAACCATGATACGTTATATAACGTTGCATCTAAGGTATTTGAAAATAAACCATTGAGAAATAAAATACTACTTTATAATTAACCTTTAAAACGCAATCAAAATAATCCAGTTTATAAGTATAATATAAGAGTATGGCATAATTTTGTTAAATGATATTTTTAATATACGCTCTTTATAATGTGTGTTACATAAAGGTTAAAATATGTTTATTAAACTCCTGCAAGATATATGTTTTTATACCAAAAGTTTTGTATCTCATTTTGGCATGCAATTTAAAACTTTTGAGGGTTAAAAATGCCTTAAAAATTATAATTTTAAATTAATTAAAACCTTATGAAAAAAACTGATTTCGATTGTTTTGCCTCCGCATTACTACTATAGGTTTGATGCATAGAAACTTAATAAAGATTCAATCATTAAACTAGTCAATCAAAAATAACTATCTATATTTTACTTAATTATTTTTATAATCCAAAATAAATCAACCATTGTTATTAATATGAAGCTGTAACTAATTTGTGTCCAAAAACAAATATTACTTGAATAGCTGAAAATTCTACTTACTCAATAATGGCAAAATCGTATCGAGTCAGGAACATTATTTATACTTTAAAACTGAGTCAAAATCTCATTTATCTGGCAATGAATTTTGTTTTTGTACCAAAGGTTAAAAGGGGTAAACCGTTTAACTTCTCTAATCATTTAAGCACATCCAATCTCTATATATTTTCCTACACATTATATTATTAATGTATATAACGATATTGATATACACCAGTCTTGGATTATTTACAAGAGAGGTGAGATTCAAATAAAATAATGTCACAAATTAGACAAAAAGTTAATTTTACGGAAAACGTGCGAGAATCTATGGCACATGGATTAGTTTATATAGTTAAAGATAATTGCCATGGGAGATAATATTATATATGTTGAGTCGTTTATCCAGAATTTAGAGATATTTGCTTCTTTTCATTTTAAACTATATTATACTAAACTATTTTCATTATATTACACTAAATTATTACTTATACATTTTTTGTTATTTTGCTAGCCTTAAGTATTTACTATATTATTATTATTTTGCTACAGTATATTATCTTTCATTTTTCTTGCATTTCTTACTACGCTACATTATTTACTACATTAAATGATCTATATTATTGAACTGTAGATTGGTATATATTCATATAATTTATGCACATTCCCTAAATATAAACAACTGCATAGAATATATGTATTAATCAAGATTATAGGAATAATTTCCGTTTGAAACTATTCCTTAGAGATCCGCGAATAATCAAATTAGAAAAGTTTCATTGATTTGGAAATTTATGAAAATACTGCTTCCAATGTTAGAGTAAGGCTATGCATGTTTTAAATCGTAATGCATTATTTTGAAATATGTGCTAAGATAAAATGCTATTAATTCTTTTGAAAGTAAGAAAAATTTCGAAGAATTCAAAATTTTAATTTTGAATTCATTTAGACTCGTCTTAGAGCATTTAACCTAATTTGCATAGTTTCTACAATACTTTTATTCATTTACGCTTAAGAACGCATCAAATAAATTAACGTTCTGAGATACTGAATAAGTATTCGGATTGTTTTGTTCCATAAATCGCTGACATTTCAAAGGTAATTGAATTTTCACTTCAATTATTTTCTTTAATCAGTCTAGACTCTGATTTGCAATCAAATTCGAATTCTTTGAGGTGTAAAACTGATGACTTAGGAAATTTATCATTGATTTGCACGACGGAGGCATTACAGGTGCCTTTGTAATTCCATTAACATAATCATTCTCTAATCAGCGAAGGTAATTTTGAATATATCTTGAAAATCTCATAAGGAAATCCAGGCAAAAAAATGTTTTTTCATATTTCAAAAGTATTATTTGAGAAACATATCCTTTTGACAGTCAGATCGTAGATAAAATTACACTTTTCTACATGTAGAGTAACATTGCTTTCAACGAAGGTAGGTAATAAATTTATCAATTTTCTTTTCTTCTTATTTTATTATGGGATTCCAATTTAACCTTTAATTTATGGGACCATGCCATAGTAATATCTGCTAAATAAATTTTTCCCATTGTCGTAAATGTGTAAGGATAATTCCTACTAGGCAATGTATCTCCAACAACTTCTTTGAAAAATCATTTCATTCAATATCACGTAATTTCCATATGATCTAAACAAATCCTGTCATTTAAATTTCCTCTCTCCCCATTTTCAAACATGCGAACAGATGGGCTTTATGAATGAAAAGATTTAACGTGTATTATTCAAAGGTACATATGAAAAAGGGAATTTATAGAACTTGTTATTCGTATAATTGCATTGGTGTTCTTTTACAGTGAATAAATTTGTTTAAAGAGTCAAGAATGTGATTTGTTTGTAAAAGAGTCATGGATATGATATGTCACATAGGATTTCCTTAAGTTTCATAGTTATAAAGAGTTTAATTTACTAGTTAAAAATATTCCTGTAGTAAGTAAGATTCAAAAAAAAAAAAAAAAAAAAAATTCAAACAATGCAATTGGATGATATTTCCTCTAAACACTCTTTCATAGGTTAAGATAATGCTGATATAGAATCTAAAGGAAAATCTTAGCATATTAGTTATTGATTCGGAATTAAAATAATTGTCGAAAATCTGACATTTGTTTCACTTCTTCTAACATCAGAATATTTACAATAAACTCTTTGTTAATATTAACAATATTTTACTACCAGAGAAATATTCTTTTTTATTATTATTTTCATTCCTTCTACGACCATTTGACCTTATTCTGCAACCTCCACAAAAAGCATTTCTATTTCTACAAAATTTCCCCTTTTTTCAATATATTCATCAGCTTAAAAGAATAAAGTCTGCAAAGCTTCTCGTCGAGCTACTGTTAGTAAGGAAAAATAAAACTAGTAAATTAATTACTCGTTGTTTCCTATTATGCACAAGTACTAAGAAATATTTTGTTTCAAACATTATTTAAAAAAATATTTTTAGTTTTGAAATAATTTATACATCATTTTAGTTACCTTATTATAAAATGGGGAGGGGAATTAAATAAATAAATATTAGCTTATTTAACGATTTTTATATATATATATATATAATGGTAACGCTTATTTATGTCAATTGCATTAAAGCAATTGTCAGGAATTTTAATTTATACTGTTTTTCTTATTATTATAAAATTCAGTTAGAGACTATAATCTGCCTATTCTATACACAGAAGCATGTATTACAATATTTTCCGATTTAGTTTGAATTTAATTTTTTCTTTCCATAGCAAAACGTTTTCCATTTCATGATTATTCTTTTCTCATGTTGTTGAAATTATTATTGTTTACAAATAAATAATAGGAATAAAGTAAAGAACTAAGTGAATGTACCTACTAAAGTGAAAATGAAGGTTTCAAAAATTTTAATACACAGAATGATAAATAATTTATATATATATATATATATATATATATATATATATATAACACGCATATGCATTACTTAAGTATTAAATATATACGAATAACTAAGTAACATTAGGTATGGCAACCTTAAAATATATATAAAATGAAAATGCTGTAAAATGTATGTATATTATTATGCTGCTATAAATATTACAACCACAATTAAAGTTAAAATTGTATTAATTTAGTTGGAAATTTGTAAGAAGTTAAATTTATTTTATACATTTCATCTATTCCTATGAGCAAGCTATATCTGTAATGTTAAAAGAATATGTAGGCACTTAAGTAATGTTTTTGAAATATATTTTGGTGAAAAGCAGCCAAACTATATGAATTTGTATAAAAAAGTTTTTTGAAGTAATTTAGAATGCTTCTTACAATTGTGAAATACAGAAAGTTATAATTTGTTTTTATCATTTAGGAGTGAGTGATTGAGGGTATGACTGACTGTTTACTAATGATATAATTAGAAACAGTACTAAAAATATTCACGACATGCCTTGCAATTCTGAACCATGGTAAAAAGAAAAAGGGTATCATCTGAGTTGCCACTTTACTCTCCAGAATCCACATAACGCCAAAGTAACGCTTCTGAAATCTTAATGTGTATCACCCCTATAAATTCTTAAGTATTTTGTAGTATCAGGATCCGAACTCATGACTCAAGTGAAACAACGCTAACCATGAACTCGCTTCACGATGTGTGAGCTTTTTGGAAAAAAAATATAATAGATGAAATATAATAAATTAATCCTGAATTTAGAAATAAAAATTTTGCTGAATACATTTGAAAATGGTTCTCTAAATGGGTGTGGCACTTGCAAACCTTCCTCTAAATTTTGACCCTACAGATATCGAAAATTTATATAAATAGTCACACTGAAGTTCCAATTACAATTTATATTAACGGTCTCAGCAGATTGTATAAGATTGTTCTCACTCAGTTAACCCTCACTTCTAATTTTAACAAATATACATCTATCCGCTTCTCTATCATTATTATTTATTCTCTACAGTTTTTTTTCCTTTTTCCCCACCTATTTGTTATTACCATCAGTTCATTTCGTTACCCTTTTTATCTTGTGTAATTTGCGTGATCACATTTCATTTGATTGGAGAGGAGTTACCCCAGGTGTTAGTTAAGGCAAGGTTAGCGAATAGTCCAGCATCCCAAATTGAAAGTATCGCTTCTTGTGATTCATTCAGGATGTCCATCAAGAATACAGTCCGGCAGTTGTAGAAAAGAGAACCGGCTGATTACAAACAAATCGGGAAGAAATATTAATTAAGAAGAAATTTGTAAAGAAGTGAAATCAAGGTATTCATTGAGAAAAATATAAAGAAAAACTTCATCCTCGACTGATGCTTCTAAAGCTGATTTGCACATTTTTTTTTTCTTTTAGTTAATTAAGCTGAGGTTTCTTCGTTAACAACATCCCCCATATTCACCGGGTTTGACACCAGTGATTTTTTTTTACCAAAATTTAAAAAAAAATGACTCCGCGTACAGTAGGTCATGTCTAATGAAAAAGTAATTGCCCAAACTGAAACTTACCTTTTTTTACAAGAAAGTCGAAGAAAAGTTTGGAAAAGTGTAAAGAACTAAAAGAAGATTATGTTGATAAGTAAAACTATCTACATGAATAATTTGTTTTTCAATATTTTTCTAAAGAGACATTGATTTACCCTCGTACAATAATATTACTAAAGATGCAACTGCAAATCAGTAATTTATTGCAAGAACTTTATTCCTTTAAACAAAAGTATAAATAACATCAATAAATAATTAGTAGAATTAATGAACGTGTAAATTACTTTGAGAAGAGAATAAAAATAATTAATGATTACACTGCATATCTGTTTCTTTTCTTCGGATGTAGTTAATAGTTTGAAAATGTTAGAAACTATGTAGTCAGAAAATCACAAATTTGACCATCCGCTTGGAAGAATCTGAAAGAGATAAATCCAACTTAATTTCTGGGAAAAACCCATGAAACAACTGCCTAAAATCGAAGTAATAGTTATTTTATATGTGAAATGGTTTGCTTAAAACACATGACGCAATAAGAAATCCATCATTTGTTGTTCTTACAGTCTTTGGTTGAACATATCTGTGGTAAAAATCATTATCTTCGATAAATCAATTAAAAATTAAGCTTGTAAGAAACTTAACTAACAACAATTTACAATTATGATACAAATTGAAAATGAGTAGCTACTAGCCATATAAAAATAGCATTCAAAATAATGTAAAGTCACTTTTTTTACTGGGTTTTAAATATAAATCTTGCATTTAGTTCTTTTTTCCTTGAAAATTTGTATATACCAAAGTATTTGTACGTGGGTCTCTCCAGCATCTAAACAATGGAGAACAAAGTTAGAGATACATAAAAATTGGTGACTTTTTTCAAAAGCAAATAATCTTAAATTTAAATGCAAATAAGATAAATTGCGTGATAAGTGGGGCAGCGGATGCCTAGTGGTCACGGTCGTGGTCTAGCAACCGCCAGTTTTTGTATAGTCGTGGGTTCGAGCTTTAATGCCGCAAACGATTCACTATGTAACGAATCACTTTCAATCAAATGAGACTCAATGTCCTCCCATTGACATGGTGGGGAAGTTAGGAGAGAGAGATGCTATCTCAGGTGTTGTCCTCGTCACATGATTGAGGTTAAAATTTACTCGTTAGTTGATCTTCGCTATTGATCTTCGTGTTGCTTCTAGTGCGACATTAATAAAACCAATTAATCAATTGTGTTAGATTAATAAAATTTTTGCCACTTTTATATACAATAACAACTAATGACATTTTTTTTTGTAAAAAACATATAGTTTCAGAATAAAGTGCTTTCAGAATTATTGGTACTTAAACTATATATTTCACAAAGCTTGAAATTCTATTATCTAGCATGACATTTTGACATTTGTTGTTCCTTGCATTGAACCACCTAAATAAAAATATTTACATTAGTTAATAGTTTTAAATGGCATGGAAAATAATAATATTTGTATGGTTTTATTTTAAACAACATGAAAAATTTTAAATTGATAACAACAGTCTGAATCGCGAAAGGTACCAAGACTCTATTTGAGCACACGTATACACATAAACGGCTCTAAAATGCCTTCATTATTCTGTTTTCTATTGATAAATTGAATCTTCTCTCTCAAAAGTATACGGACCCTTATAATAGTGGAACCCTCGTTAACTGTAAGTATTTTATTCCCTTTAAGTCAGAATTATCAAGAGTTAGACATTAGACATTTTTTTTAAGAATAGCCTAACGAAATTAATTTAGGTGCATGTTGACTAAAAGGTTTAAGTAATGCTTACAAAACAATGTTTAGTTTACTTTCAGTCAGTAAGTGAAACAATAATGGCACATTTACTTAACTCAGCCTTTTGCATTAAAAAGTTAAGATGTTTATGGATAAAACTGGTAATTTAATATAAAAAGAAGATAACCTCAGTGTAAGTTTAAAATACAAGTTAGTCAAAACAGAGGAAAACTTCAGTTTTTGATGAAAAATTATATAAAAGGTTTATTTTTTTAAAAAAATATTAATATGATAAAATTAATGTGTACCAAAAACTAATAAATTAAGAGTAAGTTAAGGCAAAAATTAAAAACTTATCTATTACATTAAGAATTTATTGATTCGTTTATGGCACTTATTTAATGTAATTTGTAAAATGAGTAATGTTATAAAGTTATATTTTAAATTCAGTGTTAACTACTATAAGACAAAGCGATAGCTTTGATTAAATTCTCATACAAAAAGATATAGCCGTGAAAACTAAACTCACACTAAAATAAAGAAAAAGTTGTTGAATATTTTAGAAGGAATGAAAGAGAACAATAAGAAATCTCAGCAAGATGAACATTTATAGGTTAATAGAAATGTTGAATTTTAAAAAGTACGATGTTCCTCAATAGCGCAATCTATAAAATAAAGCACTGAGAAAAACCAACTCCGCCATAGGGAAAAATCAGCAACATAAATTTACGACACAAATCCTTTTTTTTTATATTTTCATAAAGCATCAAAATGAATAGATTTTCTTTCTTTAAAAATCAATTTCGTCTTCTCTTATTTTCACTACGTACTGTTTCTATAAGATCACAGTCACAGTTACAGATCAAATCGAATCTACTTTATTTGAGTGCCAATATCAACGGCAAAGATATACGACATGTTTAATATTCTGCTTGAAAATTTATTTCCTATATCCGATGATGCTAAGAAACATTTTTCAGTAGTGGATAAACAACACCAATGTTTGTGTTACTGTTTTAGGTGAGTCTGTTTCCACCGTTCATGGATTTATGGTAGAAAAAATAGTATCGCATTTCCAATGCTTTATGTTGGTATCTTTTCCAAGAATGACTTTCGAGTAAAATATTTGTGAATTCTGGAGTCAATATAAATGTACTACGCTGAAAAATCCGTATTTGAGAAAAGAGAAATTGTTTGTTTCTTCATTCCTCTGTCGAGATTTTGTTTTCTCAAAACAAGCTGAAAAGAAGAGAAACCATTTGGAGAAAAACTTATCGTATTACGTACCATCTTTTCGGGCGGCCGTATGCCTAAAATGCCAAACATTCGGAAAGGAAGAGCTTAGAGAAAGTAAGGAAAAATATTTGAGTACGTGATATATTAGATCTATGTTTCCTTGCAACTACCAAAAACAACAAAAAATTACTTTTTAGTACCCTGATAGGAATTTATTTGAGCATTTATAATGTTCAGAGAGAAATACAAAAGCTTCAAAACACTTAAATAAATATTATGTAACAATTAAAACATTGTATCTGGTAACACATACGCATTGCAGTAGTATAGAAATACTAATTAATTAGAAATAATCCTCATATATATTTATTTAAATAAAATTTTTTGAAACTGCCTTTGAGAGAGATAAATAAGAATATTGGATACTTTTAACGTGAATAATGAGATATTTATGTTTTTCTGTTAATTTTTTGGGGACTGTCTGTAATTTAAATTACAAAAAAATAAATCCTAGACTTAATAAAATGAAATATGATCTAGACAAATTAGTTTTATTTAAGATATGTAATGATGTATTAGCGAAAAGTGGGTATATAAGGTTTGCCAAAGTTAGTAAAAGAGAAGCAGGGATAAAGATGAATTGAATAGCTTGCGGAACGTATACTTTGAGTGTGGAAAATGTCATTTAATAATACTAAACCAAAGATCTCACTCTTCTTTGTAGAAGTTAAAATTTATTCGTAACTACATAATAGTATGCTTAGATCCGGCTACCGTAATAAGCTGGGCTTTTAAATTTTTTCGAAACTTATTCATGTACTGGTTTTCTTGGAGTTTTCTTTTCTAAACTAAAATAATGTAATTGGAAATAAATACTTCACAAAATCATTTACTAATGTAAGAAACATATTTTCAATACATGTAAAAACGAAAATTTAACGAACCCATAAATCCGAAGCGTAGAAACCGTAGTCAACAGAGGTACAATACTAAATTCAGTCATAGTGAATCGGGACAAGAATTAACTTTTCTACTGTACGAACCAAGTTATTTATTTCTTTATCATTTACTGTTTTATGGATATGGGAAGAGCGTTGAAAATGATTGAGGCAATTAAAGTTGAATTAAAGCATCAGCGTTTTCAAAAATGCATTATAAATAATATTTATGCAATGTCACAAGAATTAATGATATATGTATATATGTATATATATTTATATCATATGCACATACTGAATTTAAAATGGTCAAACTGTAAATGTCTTATTAAAAAAATTAAAACATATAGGATGGTACAAATAATAAGATAACATTAAAAATTAAAGGAATAAGTTAGGCCAGGGTAACAGTGCTGTCAGTCAATTAAGTCTATCGCACACATCACGTTCATTATCGGTCTATTGTCCGGTTTTTCCACTCATAGTAGTTCCTCTATCTTGTCTTCGCCTGTCTATACAGTGTCTGTCAAATAGTATGGGAAGCGCGTGTGTTTAGACGCTTTGTGTTGTTACTTATTTAGGTGCAAAGGCGCGAGTGTGTGTGTGTGTGATAATTGTTATTTGAAAGTAAGTACTAAAGAACTACAAGAAATTATTATGGTTAAGAAATGAGCATAGCCTATGATAGAATAAATGGTTAAAATATAAAATCATTACAATTACCAATAAGATGTTGAGCTGCCATTATTATTAATATAATCTGTTACATATTGAAACACGGAATCATACTCGTACATTCTTTTAACAGTAATTTGATTTATCTTATCCTTAAGAATAGAACTTTGGCATGTAACATTATATATTTTGCGGTAGTTATGGAATCTTAACAAATAGGCTATTAGCTTTAAGTTTTCTTTGACATAATTTTTTCAGGGGAGACTTCTTGTATGACGTAGTATATATGCCTGTAATGCAAGTCTTAAGACAGCAGCGGTATGAATATGAATTTTTTTTTAATGAAGGACTATGGTGAATGTTCACAAACGTAATGACCATTTATCAAAAGATCTATAAAGGTACCTATAGACCGTATAAGTAGATCTCGTCGAAACCAAGAGATATCGTGTATCATATAAAATCGTACCCCATTCCAATAAATCCTTTGTTTAAATTTGTGATAGGTAACAAGTTATCCATTACAGTTCTAACCAATTTGCTTACACACACGAATGTGGTTGTCATTCTCACAAAGACAGAAATAAGACTCATCTCTAAATACAATCCCTTACAATTCTGCATGTTTCCATTCTGATCTTTTGAAGCACCATTTTAGACCCTCATGAATTTGCTGAGATGTCAGGTATAATGTAATCTCAATAACGGTGTCCGTATAAGCACTCCAGAATCTTGCAACCATCTTATACTGATGTTGTTACTTATAGGATGATGCAAATTTAGCAACACTGTTACCATAATACCGGGACTTTTGGTAGTTGATGTACTTTGTTCTTACTAGTCATTACTTCGGTCTTCCCAACTTGTAGATCATGTACATTTACCTGGGTCTTCTTGACGTGAAGGATAATTTCCTTGTATCCATTTTTACAACAGCATGAAACTTTAACATCAACCCGATTGATAAGACTTGCAATTAAACGGAATAATCATTAACCTTCACGCAGTCCTATTATGCCATCTTTCTCCAAGAAGCCCATTTTTCCAAAGGGACATTATCTTCTTTCCAAAGGGACATTCCTTCTTTTCTATGTGACTTCATCTTATTTCGGCTGACATTTAAGCCAATTCAATAAATAACAGAGACGAAACATTATTTTTATTTTTTTTTTTATTTTGCATTTACGTACCTTGTTCCTTTTTTCTAGGTAAAACCGTTTTATTTTCACATTGAGTGTACTTTTCTCCCATTCAAAAGTCTTATATTAGTTTTTTTAAATTCATAATAAATAATAGTGTTCGCAAAATATGACAAGCACTTAAGATCTTGGCAGAAGTGACATGGATGTCAAATACCTACATAGACCATTGAAGAGGTGAAGTTACATTAACTAGGAAAATTAATAATGACAGATATATTTTAATTTACTTTCCATACATGTAATAATAGGATTTTTTTCGTAATGATGAATTACATTTTCGTATATTGCTATATCGTTAGCTGTGGTTATGAATATGGTAGCCTAGTGATCATAGTCGTGGATTTGACAGACAGTTTTTTCGTCGAGTCCTGGATTTGAGCTTTGGTGCCACTAAATATCCGCCGTGTAGTCAGGGTTGATACATGTTAAGTATCGAAGCTCAAAGTCTTCCAGGTGGAGTAGTGTGGAAGTTAGGAGATGCGAGCTCCAGCTCAGGGGGCGTCCTCATAAACCGATCCAGTTTCAAAATTAATTATTAAGTCTGTTGCTAATAGCCACAGTACTAATTCTAGAGCGACATTATTGAAATCAATTAATCAAGCAGAAATCTTACTATACTGTTGCTTATGGTGCACTCAGATATTTAAATCTGGATGATCAAATTGAATTGATATTTAATATAAATTTGAAACAAAGGTAAAGATCTAGTATTAGATATTTGTTTGTGAAGGGTTGGAGAAATATTTTGTAAGCCAAAAGCAAGAAAAACAATTCATAAATGTTTTAAATTTTTACAAATATTTAGCATATCAATGTTTAAACCAAAATTAATTAAATTGAATACAACTCTTATATAAGATCTTTGCTGGATATATGATAATAAATTTGAGAAATGCATGTGAAATACACGGAAGGCCTTATTTAAGAACACATGAAATTAATACACCGAATTTAAAATACTAAAGCCTATTCTTTAAAAACATAAAATACACTTTGGCTTCTTTTTTGCTACAACATAACATTAATATAACAGGATTTCTCTCGTTTTTCTGTCAACATGAACATAAAAGTAAATTACTTTTTTTATTATTACTTTTTAATTATGAAAATTTATGCACTATATATACAATACTTCAGAAAATGCTTGGCTTGCTGGAAAAATAACGCAATCATTCAAATTTTTATGAAAGTTTCCGCACATTCCTCTGTTTTCAGGATTTCATTTTGGGAATTTTCTCAAAGAAAGAATATTTTATTAAACTATTTCTTATTTCTACATCAATACGATATATATTTATGCTAAAAGACTCGTACGCGAGAATTTATATATTCGACAACAAGTAATAAAATATCAAAGTAATTTTAAAAAAAATTCTTTAGAAAGCATTAAATTTCATATTTACCTTGATTCTATAACATTTTTATTCTGTATGAAATGTAAAATATTCACAAGGGAGCTACTCTTGAAATAGACGGAGAGAAAACGAATTTGTATGGTTTTGCATTTCCATTTTCTATTCAAAAGACCAAAAATAGCATGCTACAAAGTTTTAAACATATAAAATTTATTAGTTGATTTTTTATAGTAATTTTTTTTTAAAGTGTTACATTTAGTATAATAAATCTGGAAGAATTTATTCTATTAAGAGACCCGTGTGGTGACCGGGAATGACAGAATAGTCCCACATTAACTCATGCATGTCGTAAGAGGTGACTTTCTATTTTCGACCCTCCTTCTTGTCAACCGGTTTGTGTCTTTTCTTCAATTTCTTTTCGTCTAGTCCACAGTTAAATCTTGTTTGGCGCAGCATAACTAGCCACATCTGGCTCTTGCTTTTTCATAAACTTTACTTTCTAACTTGACCCTTCTTGTCGATATATCTTTTTTCATTGTTTTAACGCCTAGATCACATATTTACCTTGTTTGACGCAGTATGGCTACATCTGGCTCTTGCGCCAATAAAACTTCACTATCATCATCATTATTCTATTAAAAAAGATATTTAGATTCAATCTCTAAGATTTTGAGATATAAAATGTTATTAATTAATAGTTCAAAAATCTAAAACATAATAACATTATTACTATTCATAATTAAAATTATGAGTCACTTCATCATCATTGTTAGATACCATTTAGCCTTTTTTAAAAAGAGTTATTTCCAATTTTTTAACAAATTATTTCTTTCTTTTGGTGTTTTCTCTTTTTATTCAATTCACTCTCATATATTCCATATGAAAAAGGGCATATTTTGTCTATTAAAGTACTTCTAGATGGATCTCATGCTAGAGAGGATCATCTCTTAAAATCTCATCTGAATGCACTTAATACCTCTCAATATCTCATTGTATTCTAACACAACTCTACCAGTAAGACCAAAGACACAAAAATCAAACCTAGATCTACCTAAGACTAAAGACACAAAGACCAAACCTAGATCTACCTAATACCAAAGACATCGTAGAATTGTTCAATGACGATATGTTAAAATATTTTTATATTTTTGCCTTATTTTTCCACAAAAAGTACACTTCTCCGTTTTCTAGTTCAAAGGCTATATTATTCAATAATGTCCTAGAAATATTTTCTTGGAAATGTCATTCAGCTACTTCGCCATTTTGCCTGAATTATCAAAACAGTACTCTTTCAGTTTCACGTTTAGCCATTGAAATAGGAAAACCCACTGCAACCAGTTCGGGAGTGTTGTGAGGGTGTTTAGGAGTGGTAACATTCGAACTGCAAGGTACAATTTCATAATCAGGGAGCGATAAAACATGGCATTATCAAACAACAAACACTAATCTCTTCTTGTCCTTTTTTCATGCTATTTTCATTGATTGGAATCTTGCAGTAGTCTAAAGATCTCCTCTCATAAGATTCATTGTTGACAGCTTGGGTATGAGGAACACATTCATGGTCTGCGATAGAAGAAGAAGGGCACCATTCCTAAGATCATTTTCAGTGCTTCATCAACTTGACGTTTATGCTACTCATGCACTACCGATACTTTCATTGAATTATTTTCGCAGGTTTTCTTCAGCATTTGAAGGATGTTATAGATTTAGGTTTCTCCAGTAAAACTTGGAATTTTATGTTAACACGCTATTCTGAATTCAACATTTCCAATTCCGGAAACTACAAGCAGAATTTTATCAGAAACAAGCAGTAGTTTTTGCCGACACTAATGGAAATTGTTGAAGCATCACTCAGTAACTTCCTTAGGGGCTACAAGCCTGAAATAGATAAATTTTTCCTCCTGAGAACACTTTCTTTATACTAGGCAATGATCCACGAACATTTTGATCTTATTACGTATGTTTAATTATATCTGCAATAAGTAGATCTCTAAAAACGAATCCTTATTTAACGATAAAATGTTTTTGTAAATATTACCAACTGATAGTCCATATATGTTAGAAAAATAAAAATGGAAATCAAAAATGACACAAAAGACCGTACAAGTTATAAGCTAAAAAAATATTTATAATAAATTAAAATTGGGGAAGAAATATTAGCAAGAAAGACGTCCAGTTAAAAAATAATGAAGCTGGAGCCGGCGTCACAGGAGGATCATTCGAGCTTGATGCTATTCTTTATATTACTCATGCAGAAGGTCTTGAATTCACTTCTTTACAGCTGCTCATTCACATTCATCTGGTTTTTTAGAGTTGTCCACTCATATTTATGATGGTCAGCGCGAAAGAGTCACACGACGCCACGCCTTCAATTTGTAACATTAAGTTATTCAAGAATTTTCCCTTAACTACGAAGTTTGTTCATAAATCCTTAGAGAAAAAGAAAGAAAAAAAAATTGTTTTAGGAATTTTTTTATTTATTTATTTTTATTATTATTATTTTTTTTTATTTTTCAACATATTTTACTTTCAGTTCTGTACATTTTCCCCAAGCATTTCTCCAACTTTTTAAAGCCATCTTAAAAAGCATTTTCGTAACGATCTACAAAATAAGTATCTGTTTGGGTGTTGACCTCTTTTCTCGAAGTGTACCTTTGTTTGCGATCAAGTGAATACGATGGATATTGCAATTTTCGAAATTTAATTGCATGATTTTGGTCATCAAAAGTGAACATGTGCGCTCACGTGTTTTGTTTCGATGGAAGATTATCTTTATCATTTTCAAATGCTTAAGTGCTTTTTTGATTTTGTCCCTCAACCTGTGCAATAACCTCTCAAATTACTCTCCCGTTATTGGTTTTTCATTTTCCATGTTATTGGTGAAGATGATTCAGCTTGCATCCCAAAAACAAAAGGCCATCACATTGCCGGTCTATTCCACCATCTTTTTATTTTCGGAGTCTGTTCACCTCCAAAAACCATTATTTTTCTTTGTCTTTGGAGTAAAGAAGTGAATCCACGATTCCTGCGTAAATATGTATCAATGAAGAAACTCGTCAAGATTTGAGGAAAAGGCTCCAAAATAGCTTTAGATTCAACCACAAGATTAAGTTTATTTTCCAATGAGAACAAACACGGTATTCATCATTTCGATTTTTTTTTTCACACACAATTTTGCGTACAAAATTGAAAATACTGTTTTCTTGGGATATTCCATTAACTTCAACTATTTCGGGTACTTTGATTTATTGATCACTTAAAACTATATCGTATATTTCGTCGATAATTTGGGGAGTAGACATTACCATTGGACTTCCCGGACGACATTCATCTATTCTGGATGTACGACAACGTTTGAACTGATTTACCCATTTATAAACAATTATAAATACAGAAGCAGATATACCATGAACATCCCCCAACCTAGCTTTGATCTATATAATTGTTAAGCCACTTAAATATAAATGTTTATTCACCATTCGAATTTCGCCATTTTCCATTTTTTCTAAGTAAACTTGAATTTCTTGAGTCTGTTGATATTAAAAAAGACCATAAGATGCAAATATCTGAGACTTATCTGTCAAATGAGGAATAATGCATACTGGAAACAAATCATTTTGGATGCTACGATTTCCATCTCTTTGATTTTCTAAGGACTTATTGAACGATCCTCTTAATATATGGGGTTACTATCTGACTCAATATTTGAAATTTAAACTTCTTTCTCCAACAAAATGCTGAATTAAATTCCTGATACGCTTTTCTGAACATGAAACGTGAAAATCTGACGAATGCAAATACCGATTTTCAGAAACAAGTTGTAATTATTGACTCTAATAACGGAAATGGTTCACAGATGGCTTTCTACCTTGCATAGTAGTGTTGCCAGCCTCAGAAAATAAAAGTTTCTCTCCAGAATAATTCTTCTTTATAGTGGACAATAATAATTCCTGGGACGTTTTCTTATTATAATCTGTATCAACCAATTGAAAAGACATTTACAATGAAATAGTAAACCAGTGTCCAAAAAATTACAACAAACGAACAGACTGTAAATAACTGTAATTTTCTCTCCTACTTAACTTCAGTATTATTTGCATATCTAGTAAGATGTCGCCGTGATATTTCTTTTAATCACGTATTTTATAAAAATATGTTTTATTAGTTAAAGAGGGCTCGATATTTTACAAATTTGGATTCATTTCGAAAACATTTCATTTTAGAATAGGAAAATATTTTTTCTTGGAAGCCTTCATTAGAACCATACACGCCTTTTCATAAAATGTTATAAAATATTTTAATAATAGAAATTTTCTGATATAAGTTTTATGGTAATGTTAGAGAAATAAATATTTTTTTTGCTACTGTTGTAACATTTGTCAAGGTAGAGACGACCGCTTTTCAAAACGATTGATTTATATCATTTTATGCATTAAAATTTAATTTTATGCTGTTATACTCTCAATGTATTGATGTAATTCAACTAGGAAATAGGTGCTTGAATGTTTCTTTAACTTTCAGTGATTCAGTCTGATGCCACGTAAAAGGATATATGATTTTTGTGTGTACTGTCCAGCTTTTAATTATTAGGTAGTATTGTTCCTGTTTAACACACAAAGCAGTATTTTGAAGTAAATTTTATTGAAGTATGATATGCTCCTCGTAATCCATAAAAAATTAGAGTAAAATCATTAAAATGCAAGAAATATATTTACAATAAAAATTAAATCATTCTTTTTCAAAGTACTATCCCTCAGATGATATGCAACGGTCCCATCGTTCAACATACTTTTCAACACAGGTAGAGAAGCTTTTTTCTATAAGCTGCTTCAAAGTATCCGACAGACATGAAATAACGTCGGAATCTATATTAAATTTCCTGCCATTAAGTTCTCCTTCAATGTCGAAAACAGCCGGAAATCGTATAGTGCGAGTTCTGAACTATAAGGGGGATGTCGTATAATTTGAATATTGTATTTACTAAGATATTTCTGAACAAAAGTAGCTACATGCGGATGAGCATTATCGTTAAGTGATGTCCAATTTCCTACCAGTTAATGACGCTGTCTCAATACGCGTTGTCAAAATTTTTCAAAACTGTAACATAATGTTCATTAGTCAGTCGTTTTGGGAAGCATTACAAGCTGATAGATTATACCCTTATGATAAAAAAAAATAATAATCATGACCTTTTCAGGAGATGTTGTTATTCGGATTTTTTTCGAAGGTGGAGAATTAGGGTATTTCTATGCACCAGTTGCAAACTTAGTAAGGTGATAAAAATCATGAATCTAAGAACCATCACCTGTATTCACAGTCTATAGGAAATTCGGATAATTCAGAAGTATATGTTTCCACTCGCAACATTGGTGAATTCTTGTTTGCATTTGTTCTTTAGTAAGGTGATGAAGAACACATTTAGAATAAACATGGCGAAGCTGTAAATTATTGTGTGGAATGAAAGTTTCAACGTTTTTGAAATGTTAGTTGATGCCACTGTCTCCTCACATAACTTTCGCTAATTTTCTTGTAAGATTTCCCGCACAGTGTTACTATTCCCATCCTTCCCATCACTTTCTGGTAAGCCCGGATTAGGAGCCAGTTCAGCAGACAAATGTCATTTTGTGAAATAACCATGCTACACAAAAATCAATAAGTCATGCTATGAAAAAGCAGATTCACAAAGACAATTGTCCTTTTAAGCTTCTTTCATTACTTAACAGGGCTTAGTACCTTTGCACCTTCAAAAATTTGATTTTTCAAATTTGTTTGCAAAACGTAGTGTTGAATTTAGGAGCATTTTAAACCAAACCGCGTCAAAATCCGAACATTACTAAAGTGGATTGTTCTAAGTAATGCAATGTAAACAAATCTCTTTTTCTCAGTTTGTTATTTTCACACTTTCCTACGGGATTGAAAAAAATCTTTTGCATGCAGAGCTTTAAAATTTTACATGAGTATTATACTTGCAAATCTTTATTCTGTGAACCTCAATTTTGTTAATGGGATGAATAGATTTTATTTTATAAAATGATACATGAAAAAAAAATTACTAAATACAAACTTGAAAAGTTTTTTAATTTTTCTATTTTTTTAATGAATGATAAATTTAAAATTTGAAATTTACAGAATAAAGTCATTATTTAGCTTTAATTTGGTATAAGAATTATGATTCTACTGTACATCTTTCAAATGTTATCTTCTGGGTAACGGAAGATAAGCTAATTTATTTTTTAAATTTCTGTACGCATATTTCATGTTGTATAAGAAAATACATTAATTTAATAGCAAAAATTGACCCAATATTTTAAACTATACACTTTATTACACAAGCAGGCAAAGTTTCATATTGAAATGAGCAAAAATTGTTGATTTATGAAGAATCAAAAAAAGTTTGTCAAAATGTTCTACTTTTGATTTCGAAAGGTACTAAGTCCCCTTAAATGTTTCATGGAGCTGTTTGTCCCAAATTGTAGCAAAACGTTATGGCACAACACATTTCGTTTTTTTACTCGGATTCACTCACTTTCGTTTCTGTTGGGCAAATAAACTAGTTCTTCACACAAGTACGAAACTAGGAAAATAAAATCGTCTGCTTTGTTTAAAATATTTTGAAGCGTTCAATTGAGATTTTGAAAAAAATCACCTGCACTTTTATTTTTCAGTTTCTTGGTGTTTGCCACTACGTAAAAAATAGCTCTTAGTTTTTATGGATTGTCCTTTTTATATTTATAAATTTATTAGTTACTGAATTTGGCTTTGTAACACTGCTATTGATAGAGCTGTGTTTTCTAAGTGGTGGTATGTAGGCTCCAAATGGTACATGAGAAAACATCTGTCAAGCCCATGTAGACAAAAAAGAACAAAATAGTTTGTAAATACTTAAGAGAATTTTAAAAAGTTGAAAGAAGTTTTTATTAAGATTGCCAGTTGTAATATTGTCGTTTCCTGAAATAGAGCGATTCCTGAAGCTAGCATAAGATACTACTTTACAGACCCGCTTCATTTGAGGAATGATGTATTTGTCGAGGTGACGAATACAATAAACTTTCTATAAACACCGTAATGTATTCGCTGTCGTTTGTTAGCACGGAACTTGTCAAATGCACATTTCTTTGTATACTTACATAAAATTTTAATATGCAGTGTTTCAAAATTCATGGGCAAAAATTAAGGGGAAATAAAAAAAACCCATCTAAATAAGTAATTTTCACCTAAAAATGCACAGGTGGAGAGTAAACAAGGCACCTCTAGATGGCACTGTAATGAAAAACATAGAGCACGAAATATCTTACACATTATTTTTCCTACCGGGGATAACAGGAAGCATGACGGCGAACAATAATCAGGCAAGGCCATTTCACCTGAAATCCACAGTAGAAATGACGATTTGTAAGAAAATTCACGTTTGATGCTTTCTATTATAGCGGTTTGTCTATATATTGTATGGTGAAAATTGCTTCTGCATATGTTTCCTATCATTTTTTGAATTTTTACTCACGGTTTCGAAACATCCTGTATAGAGACAAATTAAACACAGCTTATAATATGAAGTTAATGTTTATTTTCTTTTGAGCCTAAATTTCAACAAAAAAAATGGCAATCAATGGAATACCAAATATTCCATGATTTTTTCTTTTTTCAATTATTTTGCAATTTTTTTTGCTTACTACAAAAAAAAATAGTAATAAAAAAGAACTATACAAATTGAAATTGATAATTAAATTTAATTAAAATACCCGTATTTTTGAGTCTTCAGAATAAAAGTATGCAATTGACGAAATAGATAGCAAATGGGGAAGGGACCAGGATGATTCTCGGCTTGGAGTACACGGAAAGGAACTGAGAGAGCTGAGAGCTCGCGTACTGTGTGCAATTAGTTACAATAATAAGTCCTCAATAGATTATATTACCTTTTATTTAAAAATAATAAGCCGAGTTTATTCTTAAAGTTAAAGTATTGAAAGGCACCATTTATGTTAATATAAATAAGTATTTCAGAATTTTCTTACATATGAATTTAAATAATTAATTATTGAGAGTATTAACATAGACAGAAGTATACTATTTAAAATAATCAAAGAATCAATCTGTAGCATTTATACTCAACAATATTTCTTATAATAAATTGGAATGTTAGTAATAATTTTCACTACTTTCGTGTAGATATGGAAAAACGTAAAAATGTTCGTGTAAATATGGTTAAGTATTTACACCAACTGTAAAATTAATAGTATTATGCACTATTTACTGAATTCAAATAAAATGTACTTAAAATATTGTGTAATATTGTGACATTGGGCTATTCGCGGTTTCTCTTCACTAACCTTGGGGACTTTCAATTGAGATTGATTGCTTTCGCTAAACAACCTTTGCCCAACCAAAAATGAAACGTGATGAAGGACGCAAAGCGGTTAGGAATGAAGTGAAGCGGTTAAATTAAGAAGTATATAAACTCCATCTGAAGGAGTAGAGTAGCGGAAATAGGATCAGAGAGGCGTTGTAGTGAGAGGAGGTGGAATCTAAATGCTATAGTATTGAAAGGCAGATTTATAGTGTTAAGGTCCGAGTGTAAACCACTCGGATTGAGAATTGTTCTAGTGTTTTCAGCAGTTGTTCCAGATTCAGAGTTGCAGTTGGTAAGAAATATTGGTAAGCAGCTGTTAGATTATTATTGGTGGGTTGAATTAAAGCGTTAATAAACTTAACCTGGAGAGCACTATTATTAATGTCATAGTAGATATATATTAATAAATGTTTAAAGCTGTTTTGGTGGTTCTGTAATTATTGGTGTCGTAGTGTTAAATATTAGATATTAGTGATGGCACAAGATAACGCCCGGGTCGACCGGGTGTTACAATATGTAATAATATTTAAATATATTGTACAGTACAGTATCGCTTATATATAAGTATTTCTCGTTTTCCAACAGTTTAATGTCAGGCATTTCTTATTTTGTGTATTTTTCATAACATTTAAACACCGTTTCAACGCAAAATCATATTTTTATATCGTTAAATATAATCTCTTAATGATGTTAACTAATATTTTGAATGATATAAATCAATATTAAAATTGATGAATTTCATAAATATTGATTTTTCAAAGTATGTTCATTTATGTAACAGATTTTATTTCATTAACTAATCCTTAATTATAGAACACTTTCACGAAAAGTATATTTTAAGCATACTTAACAATAAAAAATTGGATATCTAATATTTCAAAGTGTACTTTACAAAGGAAAGGAACTATCATTAAAACACGTAAACTAAATATCTTATTTCAAGATCTTCATTGTTTCAAAAGATTCTTCAGAAGTATAATTTAAATGTACCTCTAAATAAATATAAGAATTTTAAGGATAAAAAAGGACAATAATTAAATAAGGATAAGGATTAGTAGTTTTCTAAGGATACAAAATACCTGTATATTATCTGAACTAAATACTTCAGTTAAAGTACTGTTAACGTCTCTTTCAAACTTTAAAAACACTATTAAGACAGCATTCAATGATTAACGAGCTCAGAAAAAAAGAAAAAGTAATAAACTAAAAATAACGTGAAATTTAAATACTTCTTAAAACATTTGCTCCGACATACTAAAGTTTTAATTAAGAACCCTGGTAACTTTCTTAAATTTCTCGTTATACTTTTGAAGGCTATTCAATCATTGAAGCTGTTGTTTTTTTCCCCTGTCAACTTAATTGGTTAGCAGGTAAGAAAAACGAAGTTAAGCCTTATGTTCGTTAATTTAAAATAAGCTAAGTAAAATGCTTGTAATTAAAATAATCTATTATCAGTCAAAGGCAAATATATTGCTCATGTTTAAATAAATTTAAGCTGTTTGTCCATGGAATACTGAGAAATTGTTTTTTTTAAAAAAAATATTGAAACAAGTTTTAAAATGTTCCGAATCTTAAATATAGCGTTTCATATTTCCAATGATTTTCTTTATTAAATTATAGAAACTGTTCATTTCAATTAGATATAATTTACTTGTACTAATTTATGAATACAAGGAATTAACCAGCTTAATTTAATAGTGAGTACAGTTTTGAATTATAGTTTAAATAAAAATTGTGAAATAAAATTAGTCTAGGTAATAAGATTATTGAAACTCTTTTGAGTTAAAAATATTTAGTAAAATCATTTTTCAGACAAATGGTCATAATGTTTTCTGATTATCGATTTGAAATATCATAATTAAGGGGACTTAGTACCTTCGCACCTTCAAAAGTTCGATTTTTCAAATTTGATTATAAAAAATAGTACTGAATATTAGGAGCATTTTAAAACAAACCGCGTCAAAATCCGACAATTATTACGTCCTGTGCAACAACAAATGTAAATGTCTAAAGAGGCTTGTTCTATGTAATGCAATGTAAACAAACCTCTTTTTCTCAGTTTGCAATTTTCACACTTTCCCACAGGATTAAAAAAAATCTTTTGCATGCAGAGCTTTAAAATTTTACATGAGTGTTGTACTTGTAAATCTTTATTCTGTGAACTTCAATTTTGTTAATAGGA
Organism: Nephila pilipes; assembly: GCA_019974015.1. Taxonomy (NCBI): domain Eukaryota; kingdom Metazoa; phylum Arthropoda; class Arachnida; order Araneae; family Nephilidae; genus Nephila; species Nephila pilipes. The sequence goes on from BMAW01094164.1 coordinate 135,317, forward strand.
TTATTAGATTTTATTTTATAACATGATACATGAAAAAAAAAGTTACTAAATACAAACTTGATAACATTTTTAATTTTTCAATTTTTTTTTAATGTAAGGTAAAGTAAATTTAAAATTTGAGGTTTACAGAATAAGGTCATTATTTAGCTTTAATTTGGTATAAGAATTATGGTTCTACTGTACATCTTTCAAAAGTTATCTTCTGGGTAACGGAAGATAAGCTAATTTATTTTTTAAATTTCTGTACGCATATTTCATGTTGTATAAGAAATTATGTTAACTTAATAGCAGAACTTGACCCAATATTTTAAACTATGCAGTTTATTACACAAACTCGCAAAGTTTCATATTGAAATGAGCAAAAATTGTTGTTTTATGAAGAATTGAAAAAAGTTTGTCAAAATGTTCTACTTTTGATTTCGTAAGGTACTAAGTCCCCTTAATGCAATTCTGTTATTTCATTACTTCTATTGCATTTTAAGTACAATTCAATACTTTTCTCATGAAAGTTACTCTATGTACAACAACAAACTACAGGTTATCAAGTTATGGGCTAATATCGAAGTCCTTTAAGTGTAATTACATTTATAGTCGAATTTTCTTATGTCTAATGAAATTGTGTCAAGTGAAACAAAAATAAATAATTTGCTTTTTATTCAGCATTTTACCTGTATAAATTGCATAAACCCATTCATCGGATGATTATAAATTTTCCTAGTTTCTTGAAGTTCAAAAACAATTTACGGATAACAAAATGTAATACCCAGATTCTTATTCCTAGTAGTCACGGTCGCGAGTTGAGTCATTGGGTCTAGACCTTATCCCACAATCAGCTCTCCATGTAGCAGTTCTGATGCACATTTAATTTGTTGAGGTTCCAAGTCATATTGATGTGGAGTGTACGAATGAAAATGGAAGTACCTATTCAGATGTAGTCCTCACCACTTGACCGAGGTTTACAATTACGATATCCGAAAAGCCCTTCTGTCGTTTCTGTGTTCGAAATTAATTAACAATCAAAATATCATTTGGGCAAGATACACAGGATTGATATAGAGATTCACACGAATTCGAAAATACACCAATAAAGTATTTGGAAAAAATTCAACAACAATTAAATTTTTCTAAATTAATGTTTATTTTCTTTTAGCTTTGAAATTTATATCCATTGAAAATTATATCTCATAAACATAACATCGTTAAGATAATTAAGACATCTTCGACTGGGAAAAATAATCACATTTATGGAGTTTCGAAAATCTTCAAATTTTAAAATTAATAGCATTCGAAGTTACATTTTAATATTGAGATATTTGTAGAATCATGTATGCGCAGAGACATCGAACTGTGAATGTGGCTCAGTGAGTAAGAAAATAATAGAAGTTTCATATTGTGGCTATTACCAAATCTCCCAAGAGTTTCAACTGTTCTATAAGATCAATATCTGATAAAAAATTGCTCAATGTCAGAGGGATAGTTGTGCCATGAACTGGGTTCAACGCTCATAAGCACTACAAGATTACCCTTTTCCTGGTAAATTTTTTACAGAATCCTCAATCTTCTTTGTCTATTTGCCAGACGACTAGCAGTTAATATTTCCCTGCCTCTACAGGTACACAATTTAAATGGAGTCTGGAACATCAGTCCCGGAGTTTTGGATAATCAAACAGTGTGATGTTTAGTAACGAATAGTTTAACGCTTTAGTCTTAACACTTTTCTCATCAGCTAACGATATGGCGAGGTAAAGGAGCTCATTCTCACCTGTGAAACATTATGGAAATCACTTTTGCCAGAAATCACTTTCCGGCAAAAGAAGAATTGTTGTGGTCATGTTTCATTCTGAACGGCCGACAGACCTCCATATCTTTGACACTGCTAAGCGATGCTGCGATAAAGTATTTTAGCCTTATGTTTGTCTATTTTGAGGTAGTGTCTGCACTGACTTTATATTTATTTATGATAATATGCCTTGTCACCATACGAGTCTGATTGATGATTTCCTTGAAACAGAAAATATCTAACGCATACGGTAGCATGTTTCATCATCTTACTTGAATCCTATCGAGCACGTGTAACTAAGACATTCTCGAAAGACACCCACCGCTCCAACCAAGCTACATTCCAGAACTGAAATGAGCGGTTCGAGTAGAATGGAACTATGAGAACTCAAATCATCAACAATATCACATCAAGTGTCTGAAATTTCTGAGCAAATTGACCAGCTGATAGAGGTGACTATACGCCTAATTAAAATGCAGCATTACCTTCTAATTTTATTTTGTTTTCAATAACGTGCGAACTCATATTATATGTAGTTCTCTTTCAAAGTGTTTATTTTAATAAAAACGTAATTATTATCATTTTTCTACATTGTTGTCTTATTTTAAAGCCACATTACAGAATATTTTTATTCTGAAATTCACTAAGTTACATGAAAATATTATGCATCAATGAGAGGAATTGGCACATTATTATTTCGTTAAAGGTAATTCTGCAAAATTGTTCGCTCCTAAATCATCTTTTTTTCCTTTCATGTTGTATTTTTTTAAGTGTGTATGAGAAAAGAAACAAGCTTCCTTTATTTTTCATTTCTTTATGATTCTTTATTTTAGTTTTTAACAACTGTTCAAAACCTAATATAGAATTAAAGAAATAAATACGAGTTCGTAGATGTTGATAGTTTACATGAAGAGTGAGAATTTCATAAGAAATCATAAACAAATAATTTGAGGGTTAATTTAAGATAAGCAAAACAATTATTTTACAAATTACATTGAGAATTTTAAGTGTTGTGTGAAATTTTATTTATCTAAAGAATTTGAACATTTTTAGAGAAAGCGCTGCTTTGATAAACAAATTTAAGAGTTAAAACTTAAATGTATTTATTTTTGAACGAAAAATACTTTATTTTATTAATATTGTACTTATTGCATAAAATGTTTGATATTAATTTGAAAGAAAATATGAAAATAAATAATTAACTGATAATTATATAAAGCCATTAAAAACAGGTATTCTTTAAATATCAATAAATTTAGAACGTCAAAGCGATGCTCAGTAAATTTGAATATAAATTGGCAAAGTAATGTATACGAGAAATAAGAAACAATATTTCATTGAATTTATGTGGCAATAGCATGAAAAACCAATAATAAACTGATTAATAAGAAAGGGTCACTTACTTATTAATTAAGTTTTACTTACTGGTAAGAACAGCCAAAATAGACCTTTATTTATAAAGATTAAGGTAATAATACAAATAAATAAATAAGATAGTTAATTCAGGGGTCGTTTCGATAAAAATTCTTTATTTCGATAAATATATTTTTTTTAAAAAATTATGTGTTAAACCAGTTGAGAAAGAAAATTATTATTTTAATTCATTTTCTTCTAATAACTCATTTTCTCTTTCATATTTGATTTCAGTAAAATGATTTTTTGAATATACATTATTTATTTGAGATATAAAATATTTGACATAGATGGAAATGTCTTACTAATAAACTTTTACCGAAGTGTTTCATTTTTATTTAACTTTCGATGCACAGTGGTAAAAAGAAAATATTATTTTTATAGGTAAATTATGATCAATCGGTACTTAATTTTTGTCAGAATAAATATTGAGTGGAGTAAAATATTTGACGTTGATTGAACTATATTACAATTGTAATGAAACAAAATACTTGGCTTTTATTTTATTTACGATACACAACATTAATAGTGAAACATTATTTTCTATTTGAAAAATAATTAATAGGTATGATTTCATTTTTCAGAATAAATATTCATGTTTGTACTTAAAATTAGCATTATGTGAAGCTTTTCTTTTATATATCCATCTTGAGTTACTTCAATACTTTTGCGTTCAATAATTAAGTCAAGAAATCTTTTAAAAAAAATTAAATTTTATTTCAGTTTTCCCATTGAAAAAGTATTCAAGATTAGTATTAGTGAAATAGAAAATAAGTTTTCTTTTTTTATCTCTAGTTGTGTAACATAAATTCATATAAGAAATATTAAACCTATATATCATTTTATTCCTATAAATAAAGAAATTTTGCTGAAAATTATTTTTATACAAGTTTTGTTGTATAACAATCTAATTTTATTTAGTGCAAAAAATATAAAATAATACCAGTTTTCTCTTATTTTAAGTCTGCTCTTTTTGAGCCGCAGTACAAATAAAAGTTTAAATTTTATACATTGCATCGTATATATTTATTAGATGGTGTTTTATTTAGTTTTATATTTCCTTTTGTGTGAAACAACATGAATTTTGAAAGCATTTTATTTGTTCTAAAAGTAGAATATATATTATTCTGTGTTATGTATCAGTTCAAAGAAGAAATTGATGTTTCGTTGGAATTTCTTTATACTTTAATCTTTTAGTAAAGTAAATAAGGTCATGTATTTATATTTGCTTTACACAGAAAGGAACTTTCTTTTTATGTAAAAAGATGGAAAATTTAAACTTGAAGATTTAAAATTTACCTACACTGAAGGTTCTTCAATAAAACTTCAATAAAGGTAATGCCGGTACACCCTTCATTTCATTAAGATGGAAAAAAGAAAGTTACACATAAACTTCTTACCTTTTCTTTTGGCTCGAATATTTCTAGACAACTCATTGCAGTCAAGGAGGCTCCCACTCTTCACCTTATGAACTCGAACATGAATTTTTTGAAGGATTGTTTGTGTTAATAAACTAAAAATCTTCTTTAATGACAATAAAAATGATGTAAATAACATCTTTATAATTATATGCAATTTACTTAAGTAAATAAGCTGTAAAGGAAAACTATATGACTTGAATGGCCCCTGCACCTGTCAATATATACAACAATGGATGTGCAGACTTGCTAGTTTGAGAAACCAATTTCTATTATCTTTAAACTGGGTGATACAAACGCTGTGGCTAAACGCGGATTTTTCAATCATTCTCTGGAGAAACCCCTAATTATAAACCTGAACTGCTCCAGATCAGTAAGATCCATTCACAAGACTCAGAACTCCTCTACACATGAACAGGATACTTTATTCCGTATACACAAGAACCTATACCAATCACATCGAAAATATATACCAATCAATCAAGATACCCAATTGAAGCCACAATATATATATGTAACTGTCCACCAATTTCCCTTAAAGTTTATTAAACTTGTCATTACCCGCATATTTATTCAACTCAACAGAAATTTCTTTACTATCCTAAGACACATGATCTGACAGCTAATATTTAAATTTTTGTGTAAGTCTAATGTATAGGTACTCTGTATTATCCATGAATAATACACTATTACAGAAAGGAATTGAATCATATCCGTAATGAAAATTACTGCAAAAAGACTCAAAACTTAAAATTATTTTTAAATATATTTGGATTTATATTGATGTGTGGCTCCTCACAATCATAAAAAGTGAATTTTAATATTGACATGTCTCTCTTGGACTCTTTGAATTTACAAATGAAGGACCCAAAGAAGGTCATTTAACATTTAGTGCTCATGAAAGTGAATTACATTCTCAAAAAGAAAGGGTATTTTCCCCCTCTATGTGGCCTCCATTCATCCTTCCTGTATTCGCATTTAAATAACAAAAAACTGGCCCATATGTAACACATTCACACGAACACATTCATGGCAATACATCACGCTCACGAGTCAAACAAACACTTACATTTTAACAATCATCACATTGAGCAATAAAACGAAACTATCTTCTTTTAATGGAGCTCCACTGTAATTTCCTCCAGGTATTTATTTTTTAACTTAACTCAAATTATTCAATACATTACACAAATGAACTAAATAATGGTCTACTCATTTACATCATGTTTCTAACATATATACACACTCTATAACAAAAACACCCGATACACTAAGAAAATGTTCAATGAAGGCAAACATTGGCGAATAGGAAAATTATGTACAGAACAGAAAATGATTAAAATTTCAGAAAAATTGAATGATTTATTTTAGAGTTATATAGTTAAAAGAGAACGAGCTTATTAAGGAGTTGACCCACCTCTAGTTTGGATGCAAGCAGCCACACGATGAGGCATAAAGTGATAAAGCTCTCTAAAGGTTTCCTGCGGTATTTCTTGCCACGTTTGCTCCAATTGTCGATCATCAACATTCCCTGGTAGATGCAGTCGCCTTCCCATCATATTCCAGACATGCTCGATTAGAGAGAGATTTGTCTGGCCAAGAAAGTGTTTTACTAGCTGTAAGACAGTTCACAGCAACAAGTTACGTAGGTGATCTGGCATTATCTTGCTGAAAAATAAGGCCAAGGTACTGCAAAAGGGACAGTAGCGAAAAAGGTCTCAGAATGTCGTTGACGTACAGCAGTGCTGTAAGTGTGTCTCTAATGATGATCAAAGAGGTACGCTACCAAGGGAAATGGCATCCCAGACTATAACTCCTGGTTGAGGTCCTGTGTGGCGTGCAATAGAGAAAGCAGGATCGGCACGCAGCCCTGGGTGTCTCCAGGAACGTCTTCGATGATCGTCCGGACACAGTTGGAAGAGGGATTCGGCGCTAAACACTTATCGTCCCCAGTCAGCATCATTCCAACCTGATTGAACCAAGCACTCCTGAAATCTGGCTCGATAATGTGTAGACGCGAATGTCAGGTGGCGTAGAGGTCAGTACGAGAGTAGATTTTGCCCGTCTGTGAATGGTCAGTGCGGAAACTCGTGTGTGGGTCGCATGTCTAGTGGTTAATAACGATCAATCAGGTACTGTGACCGCTGATCTGACAATCACCCTGTCCTCATGATCTTCTATGGCCCTAGGTCCAACGCTACCAACTTGACGCTGAAATCTGCCATTTTCCACCTATTATTTTCAGCATCTTATAATCACCGCATCGTTTTGACCCATATGACCGCGCGATTCTCCGACACAATTGGAAGCGATTCTACACCAAACCAGTCTCTTTCAAATCCATTGATACGACCCCTTTTAAATTCTGACAGTTACTCGTAATTGTTTAGAATCCTGCGCCGAGACATTTTTTCGTTCGTTGAAAGGTATCTTAAATCACACATAAAATATGACCATCAGATTGAGAATTGCTTTTCATATACACCTACTGAATGTGCATTTCCAATGCAATGTAGTTTTCGTTATTCATTCCTTGTAGACCAAATTGTAATCATTTGCATGTTCAGTCTTAATGTCTTTGCTTAAGAAATTTCATAACAATCGGGAAACTCCTTCTTGGTGAGTCGCTTTTTTTGTTATAGAGTATATATATATATATTATTCTATTCACTTCTACATGATCGGAGCTTTTTCCCTCCCATCATACTATTAGGCCTAGTTAGTTAATTATAATTGTATTTAATCTCAAAATTAATAGTTTTAAGTAATTAATTCAATATGAGAACAAGTAAAAATTGCAAATGAATGTTAGTGTTGCATTTAATGTATTAAAAACAAAATTTTGCGGTAAATTACTTAGTCGATGCGGCATTAAATAAATTTTTTGATTTATCATTAGAATAAGTAATTTTTGAATGAAGTTAATATAAAAGCATTTTTTAACATTTGTTGCATAAATTGTAAAAAATTAAATAGACATTATAAACTTAGTAATAATAATTTCCTTTGAAATTTGATCTAGATTGTCTTTTGAAAGTAAATGTTTCATTTTTAGAAAAAAAAAAAATCTATTTTTTTGTTCACTGACTAATAATATTCCTTATTTAACACATTATCATAAATTGCTCTAAAAGAAATTAATAAATTTAAGTCAAGAGCACCAGATAAATTTATTTGTATATCATTTCGCTCGTTTATTGCTTACTAAAGATGCTTTTCATTCACCTTACAATATTTCAGGTTAATAAAATTTCCTCTCTTTTGAGATATCTCACTTTGTACACTCAACCTCCATCATCCATAACAAGGATAATAACTTCAACTAATGCTTCAGCTATTCCAAAAGCAACAAATGTCAGCACCATCTATTTGATAGGAGAGGAAATGTCTTGAGGCGTTTCTTATTCGGCACTTGTTTATATACCAGAAAGAGTTTATTGCAAAGCCAGCAAATACGTGAGATTCCGGTTCGAATTGTTCTCTAAGAAGGTTGTTGGAAATTAATTCTTTCTACCGGGAATTGTTTCCAGAAGACGTGGGTTATCATCGGTACAATGATTGCGGACATAATCACTTCGTACTGGATTTAATGGAATCATCAAAGGTTACATGTGAGAAAGGAATTGTTAAGAATCTGATTTCCTTCCATTCTGTTTAGATCATTTGAATTAGCTTTTTGTTCTTCCTTTCCATAATAAATATACTCAATCATTACGATGTATGAGTTAAATTTCATGAGTATTGGAAAGGAAGTATTAATTATTATACCGTGTAACCAAGATTGTTTCATTCATTTTCATTTTCTTAGCTTTATATTTAATATACTATTTTGGAACGACTTGTGTGTTTCAATCCATTATTATGTATTTAATGAACATGGAAAAATTTTGTATCCTATCGAAGTGAATGGAAACATCAAATGTTACTAATGAGAAAAGAATAGTAAAAATTCTGTTCCACTTAATTTTGTATAGATTTTTGATAAGTTTGTATGTTGCTTCTTTTCGAAATAAATTGCTTTGATCATCATGTATTTGAGTTGAAGTTCTTTTATTACGAAATAGAAATTATTAGTAGTTTGATTGGGAAACCAAGACAGTTGGGATGTTTGAATCATTTGTAGTTTTTCATTTATTATTTTTCTTACTTTAGACTGTTTCAAAAAATACAATGAATTTTAGAGTTCAATCAACAAGTCATTTTAAGGGATAGTTGAAATTGTTCCATTAATTATAATCTTATAATTATATTCAATGTTTCTAATTGGAATCAATATATGAAAATATATGAGCGTCATAGGACGAGAGAAATAAATAGATGAAATCGTTGAATTATTTTACAATTTTTTAAATTAGTTTGTAAAAAAGTTATTGAAGTACTTTAACAATAATATAACATTATATCCAAAAATATATAAAAAAATATTTCAACCATTTAAAAAATGCTAGGTTACCAAAACATACATTATTATTATATATTGTTAAAATTTTATGAAACCACTGAATATTAGTGTATTTTTTAAAAAGCAATACTTATTTATCTGTGTAAAGGTCATAATCTTATTTTCATTGGTTCCACACAATCCTTTTTTTAAACCTATGTCGGTAGTTTTGAAAATCGAATTTATTTGAAAGTTCTTTGCTTCTAATTTTTCAATAAAAAAGGCTACAAATTTACAAATGAGTTCTTATCTTGTCATTAAAAAGTTAATGGAAGACCTTAGAAGGCCTTATTTGATAGCAGCGGGGCTCATTGATAAAGCATTTTAGAGCTACCATTATGTGCTGCCATCTATTAAGCGACTCCAAAAAAATTTAATACTGATTCTTAGATTATTTATGTTTGCTGTCGTGTCAGTGTGTCGCCATCCATGAGACGTTAATAATCATTATACACTGGAAACAAAGCAAAATCAAAACAATGAAACTACATCATAAGAAACGAAGACATCAAGCAGAAAAATTGTAGGGATTGAAAGCTACTGACATATTTTTAATTTCCTTTTGAACCAATGGATAACACTACTTTTAGTTAGACTATTCCTAACGCGGGTACTTTCTGAACTATCATCACACATTTTAGAATGAAAGGTTTTTTTCCTTTATTGCCAGGTGACCTGCAACTCAATAATATACAGAGTTCTGATTTATATAAATATAACCAGCATTTACATAAAGGATTCCAATTTTTATTGGAACATTTATTTAAAATACTTGGATTGTCTAAGGTGGGATTAATTTTACCTCTATGAGTTGAAATGTAATTTATTTTAGACTAGGGGTAATTCAATCAATTTGAAACTAGATCCTTGAGTTTCATAAGAGAATGATTGTTATAGGGATAATGTTATTTAAAAATATTTTCCTACTCTTTAAAGCTATATTCCCATATAAATAAAACTTTTCTTCTCTAAATTATTTACTCTGTATTTTTGCGGGTAATTTTCAATGAAAGCAGTTTGAGTTAACCTCAGATCGATGATTTAGGAAGTAAAAAATATTTTATACATTTCTTCATAACAAAGCTTTTAGAAAGAAACAGAATAAAAGGCAATTTATTTTTAAAAAAAATATGTAATGTTCTTAAAATCTTACATAATACTAAGGATTTTTCTTCGGTTTTCTAACAAAATAAACAGTTTGAAAATGAATTATACATTGCACACATATTTTAAAGTTACAGATCATTGAAATTTTATTTGAATTATTTTAAATTTTACCTTTTTTATTCTTCTAATAGTGACAAATTAGATATCATAACGGTAAGCATTTATTTATTTAAAAATACAATAATTTAAAAATTCATTCATGATGAAATTAAAAATGCATCTTTAATTTTTAAATAAAATCACAGAAAATTTCAATAAAGCTTTTAATTTCTGGGTAAGATAGTATTGACATAATGTTTATCATTTATTAATCAAAAATTCGCTATTCTAGAGATTTGTTACAAATTATTCTGTGCAATATTTATCAGTTCAAAGTTTAATATATCTCGGCCATACTTAATTCAATTCATGTTCTTTATTTTTTACCTCGTTTGAAATGGTTACTATAGTAAAAAATATTAACTAACTATTATTGGATTAGCAGTTCAAATGAAATGGAAGAAACTGTGAAAATATCAATGTACGACTTAATTAACCGCATACTATTATGATATAAGTTGTTAATCACTAATGATGGTATTATATATTTTGAAAAGAACCACTTTTACTTTTCTACCTCACTTACTTCATAAAAAATAAATTTTGAATAGGAAATCACCATCCATTAAGTTATCAATACGTACAAAAATAATACAACCATCCTCGTTTTAAGCAAGTCTTTCTGAAATAATATAAATTAAACATTTCTGTTCCCCGTGTATATGAGTTTGTAAAATATAAATCTGTTATTTTTTTCAACTATGTATTAAACTGTCTTGTTTTCCAAATACCCCAAACTTTGAAGTACACGTTTCCTTTACTCCTGCATTGATTTTTAATTCCTTTTCTTGAATTTCCTCCCTTCGAAATGTTTATAATCTTAAATTTATTTCAATTTTTCCTTGAAACTTATTAAAAGTTTTTTTGTCAACCTGAACTATGAACGTTTTAATTCTTATTTGTCATATTTAAAATGATTAGAATGAGGAATCCATAGTGCTTCTAATCACTGAAAAGCTAATATTATCTAGGTCTAAAAATTCGAGTGGAAAGTTCCTCACTCGCACCTTACACAGCAATTGTTTGCATATTTTTAAAAGGTGTCAAATGAAAACAGCGAATACGTGTTATTGAGGCTTAGCATTGTTTTGCTATTTGTAGATCATAAAGTATTACTTTGATAGGGAAAGCGTAGCCTCGATAGCCTGGTAGTCGTATTTGTAGTCTCGCTCAGGTGTTATTTCCTTTCAGGCGTGGTTTAAGTCCTAATGCTACCAAAGACCCACAGAGTAACGAGGTTCATGCACTTAAATCTTATCGAGGTCCCAGACCTGTCATTGGTGAGATGGGGAATGTTGGAGAGGAAGGTACCAACTGAGAAGTCATCAAATCAACCTTGTGATTTTGAGGCTTATCACTTGAAAAAAGGCTCAAAACTCGAGGTCCTTCACCAGTTGCCATCGTGTAGCTTCTCAGTGCGATGTTAATAAATAATTAATCCCAATTACATTACAACGGTAAAGACAATTGCTAATTATGAAAAGGTTTATTTTTGTTTAAAAAATGAAAAAAATGTAGTATATAATCTTTAATAGCAACGAAGAAAACAAAAACAAAAATAAAATAGGTATACTTTAATGTAATGAAGCAATTCAGATCATTTTGTACATTGTATTAAAAGACAAATAAGTAGATTTGTTTTAAATATTAATAAACTTGTGATAGAAATACCATCACACAAATTAATTGAAAAATCCATCTGTATGCCTTACCGACCCGTAGTGCACTATGTGCGGAGCGGGGGGTTGGTCTCTCGAATTATGTATGCCTTAACATTTCAGAATAAGATTATCAATTATTGTAATTATAATGAATATTTAAAAACATTAAACAACAGTAAAAAAGAAATTTAATTAATCAAATGTTTTCTATAATCTCAATATAAACATTTCAAGAAAACTACTTAACTAGAACAAGCACATACTGAGTACTTAACAACAATTTCCGATAAGTCCTTATAAATTAAAAATTGTGCCAATGCGTAAGCCAGAAATGTTGTATGATATTAATGTAATATGAGAGACTTACCACTGTTAAATCCAAAACAAATAATAGTAACTTATTCCAACTTTTCTAAATCCTTCTACCATAGGAGTGTATATAATGAGGTGAACAATAATGATTAAAATTAATACTGAAATTCTAATTATTATAGGTGACCAGTGTTATTTTTTTCCGAGGATGATAAGCACCTTCTTTTGCTATTTTAATTACCACTTGCTTAAAACAGAAATCAGTGATGTGTTAACAATCTGATTGGCGATGGACGTTGTTCAAAGTTATTTAAAGAATTTCGATAGAAAAACGGTCATTATGCATTTCAATTTAGCTAATTATGTTTTATGACATAAGTTATGTAATAATTATTTAGCAAATATTTTGTCAAATAGTGAGGTACCTCAAACGATTTCTATCTATAAAACAATATCAACTAAAATTTAATCCATTAAAACAATAAATTAAACTAAAATTATCTGCTCTCTGTTAATCCTATCATTTCAAATATGTATTAATGAAAAACATTGGATTAATAATGTATAATTATTACAATGACTACATCCATTTATTTATAACACGTAGAATATCATAAACATAAATAAGAGAAAATTTGTATGGATATTAGATTATTGTTTAATAATCCGTAACAAGTGTATTCATTTTTTTATTATCCTGGGTAGAGGATTAAGACAATTTATTATGTCTAAGAAAATTATCTTAAAGAAAATAATTGCAACAATGCTATTTCATTTTAATCTCAAATAAATGTAATTAATAAAAGGTGTTAAGGAATATTAATTTAATAAAGAACTGAGTATTGTATATCTCATTCAGATGTAAATCCAATGCATCTCAAGCTAAATGAGTTTCAATACAGTAACAATGTGTCTAGAAAAAGACAAATATATATTCATATTTCCCTGAATTAATGCCTTTAATCCTTAAGAGTTACAATAAAGTTGAAATACCATGTTTAATGAAATGGTTGATAAGTTTTATTAAAGTTGCTGAGAAAGCTATAAACTTTGAATACATCTTATACTTTTAAAAGCCGATTAGGAAATTCTAAAGAGATTAAATGAAGTCAATAAATTACTTCGCAATAAAATGTTAAGCTTTTGTGTGGGTGAAAAGGCTCTTCTATATTTCCATATACCTATTCAGTATTTATATATTAAAGTAATCATTGACACATGGAATGTTTTCTAGAATATTCTAATGAGATTACTCAAGATTATCTAACAAAGTATCTAACTGAATTTAATGATATTATATTCATATTCCATTATGATTATATTTTCTAAATAAAATAAAAAAAACATTTTATACAAAGTATTTTAAGCTAAAATAATATAATACAGCTTATCTCCTAACATTTTTTTTTTTAATTGCGTTATTCAAATAAGATTTAATAATGTTTTCAACGTCGTATGTGTAATTTCAGAGCTACACATAAATTCTATTTTTCTTCGTTTTTCACTTATTTATAAATTGCTATGTTTATTCGAAATGCAGCTATTAAATAACGTGATTTCTTCTACAGATGAAGTACGCATGCGCAAATGCAGAGACCAAAATCTGTTTAGCGCAATGACTTCTCTTCGAGATGTGAGTGCCCCCTCGTTTCAGTGTAAGATACAAAAAGCTTATGGTACAATGTTTTTGGTACTTATGTTTTAGCCATTCATACCAGCATTACTGGCCTTTGACGTTTGCGCATTATATTAAAAACCTAACACATCGATCAACTATCCCTAGTCTAACATTGAAAGCCATGTTTTTAAATTTTTTATTCATCAACTATAACACCTTTGTTAATCACCTTTTTTGAGGTCATAACGGCCGACAACTGAAACTTTTCAAACCTTTTTTTTTTTTTCCCAAATTTCTTTTTTTTTTTTTTTTTTTTTTTGCAAGAAATCTTTTTGTTGCGATAAATATGCGTAAACAGCTTTCTGAATCATCGGTTGCTACTGCTTTTCGATCGAAAGTACGCGCACCCATCTTGGAAAAAAACCTTTTCACTTCACTTCAAAAAACCTTTTCCCTGGTCCGATCGACTAAAAATTTTGAATCGTTTCTGTAAAGGCTAGTGACTCAAGACACCTGGCACTGGTCTACAGAGTGCCATCTCTGGAGTTAGTCTCGGAGTTATTTATCGATGCTATTCTGCAGTATGCTCAAAACCAATATAATCTATGATGATGTAATTTAGTATATTCCTTTGATTACTGACAGTTCAATCTCTTCTTAGTCGAAACAATCATTTTTGATAATATAATTCACTGAAATGTGATATAGATTTGTAATTACTGGCAAAATACAGTTAGCTCTTTTCCAAAGTATGAAAAAAGTATTAAACTATATTTTTTGCCATTTTCTAATTTTATCTTTGCTACCACCTTGCTTTGTCTGAAATTATCTGATTCTTAAATAGTTAAATTAAATTTTTTGGGTATTAATTCATAAATTTTTAGATTGTGTGATGTAATTTCTAAAGGAAATGTTTTATTTGTAAAATATATTATTTGATTTTTGGATACATATTAACTATAGTTTTCTTTTTTTCTATTCTTATAGTAGTTTTTTAGTTTTATTTCAAATGCTTATGATGTTTTTATGATTGTATGATAATATATATATATATATATATATATATATATATATATATATATATATATATATATATATATATACACATAAAGGCTTATTTATATGTTTAAGTAGATAAAGCAAATAATTTATCATTAAAAACGCAAAAAGGAAGAGAACAATCAAAAAACCAAAATCAACAAAAAAAGAAAAAAATAAATAAATAATAAAACTAAAGTAAAAAAAGTTGAAACTGAATCAAATTTGAGACAAGAGAGATGAATAAAATTTGAATCAAATTTGAAATTAACTTGAACCAAAAAAAGAATAAATTGAATAATTCGAAATCCCAACAAAACAAAACATGATATTCAGACTGGGGGGACTATCATTGTTAGAAGGTTAAACTAGTTCTATGGTACCAAACCTCCTCAAGTGCATAATGTTAGAGCAGAAATTGATTACCCAATCAAGATTTAAGGCCCTTAAATGAAAGAAAACTGAAACAAAGAAAAAAATTGAGTATGGCGAGATATTTTACAATTACTAAACATTCTCAAAGTAACCCAATCAAAAAACCCATCCATCTTTTAAAACCTTCTTAAATAGATAAGCATACATATTATTATTACATATTATGTTATATATGAGTATATGTACATATTATTACATATTATTATTATTAAGAAAGATACATATTATATATTATTGCTATTACATATATATTATGATATACATACATGCATTACAAATACATATTATATAATATTACATATTATTATTACATATACTTATTACAAACATATTACATATACATATATACGCATAAACATACATATATATATATACAGATATATACATATTATACATTTATTACAAATGCTACATATGAGTTAGGCATACATACATACATACATGCACATAAACATATATACATGCATACAAATATATATATATATATATACATATATATATATATGCACAAAAATTTGAAATAATATATTGAAATAAATAAATAAAGGAACTACTTGTTCGTCGTTGAGGTTTTGGCGAATATTCTCTTAACAAACATCTCGTGTTAATTTACAACTTTGAGTTCAAATATTCAACTAATTTTTAATGAAATGAAGCATCATATAAGGTAATTAGGTGAAATTAGGAATTTAATGACTTGATTCAAGGATACTAATATATAAAGGAAATAGAATTGTAAGCTTGTGTAGCTCGAGAATAGTGTATATTCTCTCTTCTAATGGATGTTAGGAAGAGAGAATTTGCAATGAATAGAAATGGATAATTATTTCTCTTTAAGAACGATTAAAAGTTGTTGTAGTGGCGAATACAATATAAAAGACGCCGGAATCCTCAGTTTTCGAGAAGTGATTCTGTCGAAACTGTATTATACGATGAAGAGCTAGAATTGTTTTTTGTTTATTTCTAAGGTAAGATTCAATCATATTAAGGCGCATTTGAGAGAGAGAGAGAGCCATATTGCATTATATATGAAATAAAATTAAAAAATAACATTTTTATTTTTTTATGTACCACATTTTGTTTTGTGTCTTTATTGGCCATTTATATAAATTTCCGAGGTGCGCAGGGTTAAGAAATTGCAGGGTGGAATTACAATGATAAAATTTTAAATTTATTGCATTTGGATCATTACGTTTACCTTTCAATTATTACACTCACAAAAACTCAAAAATCATCACTATATATATATAAGAACCTTTAATTTTCAATCATTTTAATTATATTGAAAATATAAATTAATTCTATTGACCTCCCTCAATTCTTAAATTAAGATGAGATGGGAGCAAATCTTTGCGAGACAGAGAATAAATTTAAATATTTATTAACATCTTCTAGAAAAGACTAGCTAATCATAATTCTTCTTAAAGATAGAAAACCATGTCCTTTAGTCTAAAACAGACTCGTCGGCTTAATAAAATTATCTCTGAAGCTTTAGAAGGGGGTGAGTTAAAATTATATTCAGTTTCCTAAATTAAATTATTTTCTCTCGAAGAATTGAGAATTAAAGCATTTAATAAAATCTCTACAGGTTTAATTTTGCTATGAAATTTCTAAATGTTTGATTATAGTAGTAACAAGAAAGGCGTAGAATATGGTTAGTACGTTAAGCAAATAAAATTAAATCATTAAATCAGCATTTATATATATATATATATATATATATATATAATTTAATTAAATTTGCTTACAATACGTTTATCATTCTTCATAAATATGCAGTGGGTTCTCCATAAGTTCCCGTACTGACGATTCGTAAATTTATTATACAAAAACATCGAACCTTAAAAAAATATATATTTTTGTGGTATTTGTGTAATATACTAGCAACAAAACGTAGAAGAAAATTGAACTTACTTTTAAAACAAATGTTCGAAATATCCTTTTTAGGAAGTAAATATGTACACATTTGCTCGAGTGAGTGACTTTTTATCAACATTGCATTGAAAAGCAATTCGAGAGTTATTGGCGATGGACCGCGTAATTTTTAGTCTCGGTCAAGTATCAAGGACGACACCTGATTTGACGCCTCCATCTCCTCACTTCCCCACTACCTCAACGAGTGGACTTGGGAAATCAACAGATTTGAAGTATAAAAGTCCCACTACACGGTGAGACTTTAATGGCATCCGCGATCGAATCCACGACTTGACGAAATGCGACTGCTCGAGTACGCGACTATGACCACTAGGTTCCCGAAAGAAAAAATGGCGAAATTGATAATTTTTCTTAATTAAAATCTATGAAGAAATGATATATGATTATAATTTAGATATAGTTTCGTTTTTATTTAGGTGTAAGTAGTATTCTCAATTATAGTATTTGTTTAATTATGTGATTAAGTAAGACCTCAGTATTAGTAATGCAGTTTATATAGGGAAATTCTCATTCGGAGAACAAGTACAAAAAAATGAACATTTTAGAACTGATCATTTAGAACTTTTAGAATTTTATAACATTTTAGTACTAATTGTGTCTCTTAGTACTGAAACTAAAGCGTGAGAGTTTTTGTGAATTTATAGTCATTATTATTAGTATTTTAATCTTTGAAATTTTATTTTAGCAATATAGACAAATAAAAAATCATAAATGCTAACATGATTAGTAAAATAACAGGTTTTAAGAAAAAAATCAAATGTTTACGTATTCACATCCAAAATTTATGTTCAAATAATTAGAAGAAATCTAATTAGTGGAAATATATTAAATTATTTTGCATTAACAAAGGCCTTAAATTTCCTAATTATGTGGAAGAGTTATATAAAATATTCTAAACCTTATAAAAGCAAAAAAATTTCTCATTGTGTTGACGATTTTTTTAAAATTTATTTGATAAACACAATTAATTATGAATCATATTTATGAAATTAAATATTTGGAGTAATTTAAACTTACATTTCTGAACAAAATAATAACCAATTAAGTAAATAATCTGAAATATAATTATTCATATGATGATATTTCATAATCCATTCTGCATTTTTGTGAATTATTTTGTTTTGTATTTTTATTTGGTATTCTAAATATGTGCTTCATTATTTGACATAAATAAATGTAATTAGTTATCATCATTAATATAATTATTAATAATTCACATAATATATAAACATATTATTCCAAAAATACTAGCATTTCTTTTACCCATTTCTTTTTCTGATGCAATAACATTACTCTTTATTCTTAATAAGCGGAAAGCGGATATGCCGCCTTAGTTGGGTCATCAGATTTCTTTTAGTACCTGTCTTCCACAGCGCTTACAGGTCAACAAGCTATGATTATATGAGACCGAAGAGGAGACAGAGAAAAGGAGAGGAGGCGAAAAAAGCAAAACTTTCGTCCGTTGATCCCATGAAAGAGACATCGTCCACTGGCAAACGATGATGGAGTAAATAAACAAGACTATGCGTCCCAATCTTCAGTTCTCTCGGCAGCCATTAATGGTCACTATGGTTTTTTTTTTATCCCTTAATCATACAGAATAAAACAATATTATTTTTATTACATCATTCTAAATATTTTTATTTTATAATGAACTGTTTTTATTCGACTTTTTTTTCAGTTTTGTAGTGCGTCTAATAATTGCATGGTCATAAGTATTTTTTCACCCGAAATAATAGCGTAATTAAAATATAATGAAAACCGTAGAAAAGTTATCAATGGAGAAAAACGAAACTGAAATTTGTTACATTAAAGAAATATCATGTTAAGTTCATAAATTTTGGGGGTAAATTTAAATTAAAAAATACAAATAATGTTTAATTCATTACAACTTAACTTTTTGATGCCGTTGCTTTTCTAAATAATTTGAATACCCTATCAGGCTACTGCAGGCACTTAAAACATGCTTTATTTGGATAACATCAAAATTTCAGAGTAAAACTCATCAATACTTAATCAATATTTAAATATATAAACTATTCTTTCTAAATTTCTTTCGTCCCTTTAAAAATCCTTAAAAAAATTCTGGAATTCAAAATTCAAGCATATTCAGATAATTATTTAACATTTACTGCTTCATACTGTGCCTATCAAAATAACGAATAAAATTAAACTGATTGATACAAGACATAAAATCATTGTTTAATATTGAGCACGAAGTGTGTTACATAAATTATAGGTTGGGGATTTCTAGGTACCAATCATATAAGTAAGGGTGTCAAATTAGTAAATATGACAAACGACATACATAACATTTTGAGTATAAAAGTCAAAGAGATAAATTTTATTTCACATTTATTAAGTAAGAATAATTTTGAAATAGTAAAAAAATATGTTTACTCTTATAAAAGTATACTGACTGCAAAATTCGGAATCAGGAAAATAGTACATTCTGCTTATTTTTTGTTATGAAGTAATTGTTGTAAAATATAAAAGATGCATCATTTCGCCGGCGTAAAATTTATTTCGATATGGCTCACGACGTTGAGATTTCACAAGCTGTTAAAGTCGAAATTTAGCATTGAAAATGTGAAATAATAAAAGTTTCGAAAACTTTTAAACACGTGCTATACAGCATATCTTATTATTTATATAATATCTTGTCACGTGACACATCAATAGTAATAGAGTGTACAGGAAGATGAAATCTCGACAGTAATAAAAACCGTTTTGTTGATCTTCTTTCCATCAAAAAATATCTGTCCATTAAATGGCCACTAACATATCCGTACCAAAGTTCAGATCTACAACTAAATTTGTTTTCAAGCAAGCAAACTACATGTTGACGACCCCCAGTGGCAAAAGATCACTATACACGTGAGCGACTATTTTAAACTTAAAAAATGCAGGAATTGGAAAGATAAATGGTTAACATTTATCTTCAGGAATGAAAAGAAATTCAATATGGATGTTTGAGATGGTTGTACCTATTATGCACGACCACTGACACGAGACTCGTACTTCCTTAGCCTACAGCAATGATGTGGTTCTGTTATGGTGTGCAGCGCGTACTGTTTCATACACAGAACTGATATTTTGTTTTCTACATGCTTGTCAGGGTTCAAAACATTATTTGGATTTGCTTAAGGTTAATTTGTTTCGACCTGAAAACACTTTGCAAGATGATTACTGAATATTCCACTAGGATAACGCTTCAATCCACACTTCAACATCAATTAAACTTGGTTTATGCAGAATCAAATTATGATTATGGATTAGTAAGCTATTAGCCCAGATCTTAAAATGGCTGAAATATTTCAAGGGAAATAATATGTTCAAGCACATGGATACCAATTTTGAACCCTTTTGGAGTTAAAGCAAACATAGATAATTGGTTTTCTTTTGAACCTGATTTGCAACAAACCTTAGTTAAAAGCATGTTACAGACTCACGGCCGACATTGTTTTCATCGTGGGTTCAAGCCCTAATGCCACTAAAGACCTATCGTGTAACAGGACTTATTGACGTTAAATCTGGCCAAGGTCCCAAATTCTCTGGAGTGTGGATGTTTGGGAAGGAAATGCCCGGCGTCATCTTCGTCACCTGACCGTAGCTGAAAATTACGATGTCCAAACTCCCATAGACCTCATATTGCTTCTAAGTGCAGCGTTAATAAGAAATAAAATTAAGAATATGATTAAAATGTCTGGACTTTTATTGAAAACCTAAAAGAATTCAAATGAAAAGCTTAAAGTTATTTCAAATTAGAAGGGGGTATATATTAAATATAAACGGTATCCATCCATTCATGAAACAACAAAAAACATTAAATGTATCACGCATATTTGACAATTCATTTACTTATTTTGGAAACGAATAGGTAAAATTTCACCTTAAGCCATACGAATTTTACTCTAATTAAAAAAAAATATGCAGGTGTATATAATAATGAATTGTTTGAAAATCTTATTTATTGTTTCTTTAATTCTGAATGTATACAAAATGATTGTAAATCTTAAAATTCCTTATAGACGTTTATAATCATCGTTAATAATTCATTCAGCTATTGCAGTTTTAAAGGAGGTTGAGGAATACAAATAGAAAAAACCCATTCTTGAGTAGAGGTAACGGAAGTGTAATATTTTTAGAACCATTTTCTTACTTTATACCAAATTTTAATAATCATCACTATTATAAAATAGATGGTAAGAAAGTTATACTTTAGTATTGATATTTATACTTATGTATGTATATGTTGATACAAAGAAAATCACTTTTAAATACGCAGAATGATTGTGCCTATTGGCCATGGTTACCAACTTTAGGTTGGCGTTGTTTCGTCCAATCGTAGGTTCGAATATTGACGCCTCTCAGACCCGACTTATAGTTGGGCTATGCACTCTAAATTTATAGAGGCTTCAATTCTCCCATGGGCTGGGTGTGAAGTTTCTTGTGATAAGAATAAGCTCATGTGTCATCTTCCTCATTCGATTGAAGTTTAAAATGGCAAGGTCAGTATCCAATATCCCTCGTGTTGCATCTAAGCTCGAAGTTAATTAAAATTTGAATAATCGATTAAATTCATAAATACTTATGTATGAACTATAAATAATCTATAACTGTATTTGTATCAGTTATTCGTGAATCTAATTTAGTTACATATTTCATAAAAAAAAATTCCTCGCCTTTCATAATTTAGAAAACTAACAAAGTACTTATAAATCAACGTTCGACTTATTGAACACATAACTATTATACATATTTAAAATTTTTAATTTATTAAAATACTTAAAAAATTAGTTTTATGATTCAAATTTTCCTTAATTTTTGCAACACATCTAAAAATCATTAAGAATTCGCAGAATTTTTTTTTTATTGCCTGGGAAATAACCTTATTCGAAAAAGAGAAAATATTAGCTCTATAAATATAATAGATTTAGGAAATTTTTTTATCAAAATCCTAAAAAGACAAGTTTTCAGAAAAATGAAATTAAACATATTTTTTCTTTATAACGTTGCCTGTTTATTTGTAATTTTAAAATTCATAGTGTCTAGCATTATTCTTATTAAATTCTCAAAATCTGCAATTATGAAATGAACAAAACATCTACTTTTTAACAGAAAAATCAGAAACTGCAAAAAAAAAAAAAAAAAAAAAGAAACATAAAAAAGAACGAAGAATTTTAATTTATCAAACTACTACCTTAACATTTCGTCTTCTAAAAACGTCAAGACATCGAAACAATTACTATAGTTTTCGTAAAACGTCAAATTTTGATACATAAGAAAATATTAGTATCCATGTAAAAAATAATGTTACAATAATCTTGAAAGTTTTTTTTGCCCCCCCCCCCTCACATTTGTTAGAACAAATATATAGCATTCGGAAGAAGTTTCATTTATTTCCATTTTTGATTCGTATTTAGTCTTAGATATCTAGACAAACACCAATTTTTCCATAAACTTTAATAAAATAACATGACTCAAGTTTTTCCGTCATTTTGTCAAAAAGGAAAATTCAACTGCAACCCCCATACATTTCCTCACTCGTATGTGATATGCCAGCTCTTAAAATTAAAGCGTACAAGTTAAAATTTTTGCATGCAATGTAGGATTATCTTTTCCAAATGACGCATTTCCTACTTAAAACTATGGTTAAAAGGTCTTAGAGTTCAATATTATAAGATCTAATTGAATGAAATTATAATTTATGAATTGAAATATACCGTCTTGCTGAATCTGAATTTTTGTATGCGGTAACAGATGAAGAAGTAATGAAACGTGTAAGCAAACTGCTTCTATATGATACAGATTAAGAGGCATATGTGATCAAAAATGGCTGACTCTTGACTAACTCTTCATTTGCTGCTGCCACAAAATAAATGGCAGGCTAGACGATGGCTATTTCATGTCGCAGACACTGTCCATTCCAAAGACCTGGCAACAGACACCCTACACCCATGTGTTGCTTCGGAAACGGTAAATACGAAGAAACAACACCAAGAAAAAAAAATCCAGGAAAGACAGGAACGAAAAAGAAAATACCTGCTTGGGATTACGGTCGGAAGTGAGGAATGGTGTTTGCCCTTTTTTTACGACACGTGATCAACGTTTAGGTTCATGTTTTCTTATCCTTTTTTTTCTGCACCTTCTTTGGTCTTTATTTCGGTGTTTTTTCTGGATATAGTCCCGGAATTGCCCGTCTTTACGAGTTCCGGGGAAGAATCGTTTGCTCCCACCCTCTGCACCACCTTGAAGTGTTTAGGAAGGTTCAAAAAGTCAAGGCCATTTCATCCCAAATGGACCCGAAGGAGATGTGTCGTCTGGGGGTGAAATGTTACGGTTTTGTTGTCCGGGTGTAACCAATAAATCGATTGAAGTGTTAAAAATTTTCTTACATTCACCAAATGGAAAAGGAAATAAAAAAAATGCTCGAATGGACTACAAATGGAGATTGATTTAGTAGACGATGTAAAATGTCGGTGATAAATTATAAACTTTGGTTTCGTATTGACTACTTTTTGTGTTTGGAGGGGTTGTTTTTATATTTTTCACTTGAAAGGAAAAGTTTGTCACTCTGTAGCAACTAGAAATATTTTTTCAGTCAGGCGTGTTAGGTTGTTCCGTTTCTCCCTTAAATATTTTCAGTATTTCATGTACATTGATGAATAAAAAAAAAAGGGAAATGTATCATTCGCGAAACCCTACATTTGCAACATTCTTAATCCTTCTCATTCAAAGTAGATTAAAGCTAATTACTTTACATATGCAGAAATGCATTCTGCAGTAAAACACTACTACTATAGTAATACATATAAAAAGTATTCTGATAATTTTATAATCCTTAACCCGCTCAGGACCGACGAAAGGATAATGAAGCGCTCCAAAGTTATGCGTAAGCACAAGGCGAAGCGATTATTCCCATGAAACCTTATTTCATTTAATAATTCAAATAAAATCATTACTGCATTTAAATGCATGAAAATAAATAAAAAATAAAAGCCAATGATAAAAAGTAACATTTAAATATATCTTAGCAATAGAAATAAATCTTAAGCACACCTTAAGATACATCTTAATAATAATAAATGGAAATATACCTGAAACGTAATTATAATAATCACAAAATGTATCATAATATCAATTGTTTAAACCTAATACCATGTGTCTTTCAAATCAAGCCTACCCCAATTCCTATTGACTCCTATTTCTCAAAATAGCAACATATAAGGACATATTAAAAAGTAAATTCGATTTGCTAATTTCATTTTAAAATACGTTAATATTTTTTTTTTTCTGTTAAGTTCTCGGGAAAAAAGAGAATTATTCAAAATGAATATAAACTATCGTAAAGTGAGCGTACTTCACAGCCTCAGGCTCCACAGAAACAATTACTGTAAATAAAATATTTTTTTTTTTTATTTTAAAATTCCTAATGCTTTTTTTTATTTTCACAAGGAAAAGGAAGAACCCAAGGACCAGAAACATTCCTAATTTTAACAACAAAAATAATAAAACAGATGATTCTGCCAAAAAACTGAATTATTAAACTAAATATTAAGTTATGAGTGAATGATAAATTATTTAAGTAGACAGTAATATTCTGCTAGGATTTTACAATAAAAACTGTCGTTAAAATACTAAAATATTTTTGTTATGTAAATATGCCTTAAACAAACAAAATGTTTTTGTTATGTAAATATGCCTTAAACAAACAAAATGTTTTTGTTATAATCTTAATGTGTTTTAATGTCAGTTTTTTTAATCTAAAACTGTATTTCCTTTACTTTATACCCATGAATATTTGTTGGCGCCCTTTTTTCAAACAATTACGGTGATTGCGAAGCGGCAGCGCTGTTTCGAACCTTGGACCAAGGGGTCCGAAGTTGACGGGCCTACCAATCAGGCCGAAAAGATATCTCTTCGGGCTGGTTGAGTAAGGCCTTTTAACTTCTAACGTTGTAGTAGAAGAGAGTCGCTGCAATACTCCCCCTCCAGTATCATCGTGATGATACGAAGAGATTGTACAGAAGGTTGCTTTTTTGATTGCTTGGTTTGTTCAGATGGTTGTTTTTCGATTTTGTCAGCCATTACTGCAATTGATATACATCCCCTCCCTGTAGAATTTGAGTGGCGGGTCTCGTCGACACGTGCGCCAGAGCCGGGATATCACAAGTCGTGATTTTTTGAATGCGTTTTGTCTTAGATGTACAGAGGCAAATATTTTTGCGTCGGGGCATATGCAATTAGTAGGTATAGGCTGTAGTGCTGCCATCTAGTGTTCTTGTCCTGATTCACCACTACGGCGATCGAGAAGCGGCCGCGTTGTTTCGAACACTGGACCAAGGGGTCCGAAGTTGACGGGCCTACCAATCAGGCCGAAAAGATATCTCATCGGGCTGGTTGAGTAAGGCCTTTTAACTTCTAACGTTGTAGTAGAAGAGAGTCGCTGCACCATTATTAGCAATGCTAATAAAAACAGTCTTTGATTTAGCCAAAATTGATGGCGTAACAGATAATTAAATTAGAAAGTTCTCTCTCTCTGTATATATATATATATATATATATATTCCAAAACTTTTCACGAATTAAATAAAGTTTGGTTATTAAAGTTGTGCATAGAAACAACGGAAGACTATAAAAAGCCAAATTCATAAGTTTTAACCATTGTCTAGAAACGTGGACTATACCTGAGAGGTCACTCATAACTTCCTCATGGTTGTACTTTGATGATTCAAAGCCCAAACATATTTAAAGTGCATCAGTCCCACTGCACTACTTGTCTTTATTGGAATCAGAATTTGAAATCACGAATGAATGAATACTAAGTCAGATAGGAGTTCAGGACCATTACCTCTAGGAGACTGTAGCTGCATATGTAAATGTATGGGGTAGTACCATTTCCAAAGTTTATTCTATGGACAATAAATTTTTTTAACATTTATCAAATATAAACTGCTTTAGAAAACATTCTATGCTTTATATTGAGAGTTTCGATCGTTAAAATATTTGTTGTTTCCAATTCCTCATTATCCGAACAAGTTTGAGCCAAATCTGAAAAGCATCTGACTTTCAAAATCTTCCACTGTTAAAGAGTATGACTAGAAATCAATTTTTTCCATTACTGTACAAGCCAGAATATGATCCAGTGAGTGCTGATTTAATGTATATTTGGGACAAATGCTGTAAATTGTGTAACAGCCTTCCTTCCTTTTTAAAGTGTTTACTTTAATGCACATTATAACTTTCTATGGGTCCATTGCAATGTTTTCTTGTTCAAAACTTTAAAAGCTTATCTCTCTTATTTTAAAGCTTTCAATTGAGCTGAGATCTTCCATACACGATTGTTTTGGATGATAATACGATAATTTAATTATATATATTAAAGATCTGTTGCTTAAAATTAATTATTAAAGGAATTAAATTTTACGCCGAGTTTCTCGCCAATTCGCCAAATCAGTTGTTTACTAATTTATCATTTGCTTAAATTTAATTACATATAGCTTAATTATTTAAGATAATGCTTAACTGAGCTACATATTTTTACACGTATTTATTTTAGATCATAAATTTAATAAAAGTCAAAAAATAAAATAAATTATTAAAACTAATTATTTAATAAATTCAATTTGATTCAACGTTCAATTTTGCTCTTAAAATTTAAAGTGTAAAAGTATGTTACTCAAAGTGTGAAGTTTGAAAGAAAACCCATGTTCAAAACATTCTTTTTAAACCGGTGTTATTCTTTATTTTAACTGCATAGACATCTTAAATTCTAAGTAAATAGTCGTTAATTTCAATTGTAAATGTATCAAAGTAATTGTAAATATATCAAAAAAGTGCAACTCTGTTCATTATCTATCAACACAGAAAATGTAAAATCGCTCTCTCACAATTCCTTCTTTGACTCGAATAATAAAATCTTGGTTCCCTCAATCCGTCTCTTATATTCGAATAATAAAAACTTGGTTCCCTCAATCCCTCTCTTATGTTCAAATAATAGAATCTTGGTTTCCAATTCACCCTTTCCTATTCATATACATCTTAAAAATATCAGGTTCCACTTCTTTTACCGTAATTATGAGTAATTTCTACTTAATTTCAATGCAAACTTACATTCTAACTTACGATGATTCAATCCAATTTAAAAATATCAATCAGCTTTCACTATGCTATATCTTAACAAAATATACTTTACCTAATCACATGTTTCATTTGGTTGACGAGGATGAGCAATTTCATCTAATTCAAAATAAAGGAATCCCCCAGGTTAGTAAAGAACAAACAGTGGCTAGTCTAAAGTCACAGTTTATTGCCATAGATTTATATACCCACTAAAAATCTACAAAGAGCAAGCAACTCGTCTTTGCTTCCATAGGCGTTCAACAATACACCATGGCTTTTTACCCATTACGAATTATGCAAAAGAGGAGAACGCTCCAGTTTATTATTTGAAATAAAAAAAATTGTGTTGTGATTTCCTGGAATTTGAATTCATTTGTAGAAAAAATAAGATAGGATGATCTACATTAATTGGTCCACAGCGTCATTAAAAAACAAATCAACGTGAGACAGAATACCCTGGATATAAATACCAGATGGTAAAAAAAAAACCTGTCTTAGCTTTTAAAATATTTCATCATCATTGTTATTGTTGTTATTTTCCTAATACAAACAATCATGATTGTGAATCAAGTTTTATTATATCCATTGCATTTTCAAAGCCTACCTTTCTTTACTTCTTTATTTATTCACTCACATATTACACAAAAAAAGATTACGTATAAAACATCAAATATTTACTTGATATCTTTAGCTATATCAATAAAATTAATAGCAAATAATATAAATGCATAAATATTTGCAAAGAGACAAAATTCGTTACAATACAATATTCAGTATGAAACACTTTTTTGAAGCAATTTTATTGTCACAACACTGCATAAGCCTTTTGGTCTAATTGTGTACAGAAAGAGCTATTGTGAAATTTTAATTATTGTTCAAAATAACTGAAACAACCGAATATAATGTATTGTGCATATATTTTCCTTATGTACAAATTGTTGCAAATAGTAGATATTCGTGATGATTTGTTTGGTTTCAGAAAGCGTGCATTGAAGTGTCACTCAGTATCATAAAATATTAATTCTTCTCGAGAATTTTTGTAAAAGTTATATCTGAGAATAATCAGATAGAAGCTTAAATGGTTTCTTATTGTTCTTAAAAATTCTCTGCATTGTCCTCATCCAGAGTTATACATTTCTTCCAGGGTTACTTGATATTTCAAACTCTGCACTCTACATTTCACGGCATACTTCAATATACTGTTTCCAAAATTCAAATAAATCAATGCTAGTAGCTTTAATTTATAGCATCGTTGATAAAAAGAATCAATTAATATACCCAATTTCCATACATATATCTAAGTTATTTCTGGCCAAAATTTAAAATGCACCCTCTAATAAGCAGATATTTCAGTGTTAAAAATTCATCTACACTGCAGTATTTAGGCTAAACATTAATCAATTCAAATTTCTTTAGATGATTACAATCATTATGCACTCATGCATTCATTTCACTATTACCCCCAATTATTCCAAGAATTCATATAATATATATTTTTTTAAAAATTTTATCAACATTTTCTTTATTACTGTCTCTATAGCATGAATCTAGGACAGAAAAGTACATTACATATAATTTAAGCACTTAAAATTTTCACTTGGCGTAAAAAGTAGAGATATGTTTCATTAGAAAACATTTTATCTTCTCGTATACAGTTTTTCGAAACATAAGGGATTTTATCTACTTATGCAAATATATATCATAAATTTCTGTTAAATTTAGCAACATATTATAACACATTAAATGCTGTTCGTAAAGTCAACTACTTAAAATTCAATCATTGAATGAAGTTAATGAAAATATATCACGGAAATATTTAATGAGATACCATTTTACGAGTACATCGTCCAAAACACAATACTAGGCATGTCAACCAATAAATGATTTAACCAAAGCGATGACTGTTAGAATAGTAATATTTTTTTTTCCATTTTTTTGTATGTAAAGTAGCAAGAATTCTCAAAGGAGGTCTTGGGGAATGCAGACACATTCGATGTTGACGAAAATACAACGTAAAACGTCCATATAAACTATTTGAAATTCTGCAATTAGTATTAATCATTCATCAAATGTCAATTTAATAGAGTCCTCATACTTTTTATTCTTCCAGTATTGTAAATGTATTTCTAACCACGAGGCATGTATGGTAGTGTTACCGCCTTTAAAGGATAACAAAAAAATATTTTCAAAGTTGACACAAAGAAAGTGTAATTGATAAATTGATGATAGAGTCAAATGATTGTTCCCTCTAAAATAGTTTTTTGAAACATAATTAATTTTATTGTACAGATGCAAATATATATTTAAAATTTCTATCAACATTATTAATATTATCTGATGCATTAAAAGTTGTAAGTAAAGTCAACGACTCTCAATAAAATTAGTTCATAAAGTTTGTTTAGTGAACAAAATGTCATACCAATGTTTCTTTAGCCAATATTTAAAACCGAATAATATTTTCTTCGAGAATACATTTTCGAAGCATAATGTATTTTATCTGCAAATGCAAATATTTCAATCCATAGTTTTAATAAAAAAAACATATTTTTCGCATTTATAAACATTATGAATTTTCAAGTATTAGAAATGTCTTAGTTCATTATTTAAATTTCATCAAATTTAGACTTTAGATAAAGATCATCTGCTTATGCAAATATCTTTAATAAATAGTTTTAACTGAAATATATTTTTTGTATTAATAAACATAATGTATTTTGAAACAATAGATCAATTTCAGTTTGTTACATAAATTTTAATATGTTTAGCCTTTAGATAAAATAATTATAAGCAGATGCAAATGTTTTTAATCAATTATATCAAATTAAAAGGGAAAAATTCACATCACTAAGTGATATATATATTTCATTCACTGCAATACATCAGTTCATTTTGTTAAAATTTATGTACATTAAAGAAAGACCGTTTAGTAATGAACAGAAATATTTTAAAGGTATCAATTAATTTTGTTATTTTAATTTTTAAATGAACTACATCTTTATTTAAATGTAAGATAATCAATTATAAATATGGCTTTGAATAATGCTATTAATTTAAAAATCCTTTAATTCATTCTATTCATTAAATGTTTCTTGAAACTAATTAATCCACTAAAACAATGCAATGTTTCATCCGTCTTTGAGCCATAATTAATCTTCCAAATGAAATTTATTTACCCCTGGTTCATTAGGTAATAATTTTTACATTAATTTAATTCAATTTCTCTTAACTTTTCTTCCCTAATTGGGTACATGCATCCCTACTTAAATGTGTTTCCCGGATAAATGGTGCGACACTTCGTTATTAAAGACCCACTGTACTCATTAATAAGCTACAAGCTGCAATTACGTCCACGAAATGAATTCTAATTATTCAATCATTTAGCGCATGTTTAGAATCTGTTGCATAAAGAGCATTTGAAAAGCATGCATGAATGGAAAATTCTATGTAAGTTGTAAATGTGTTTTAATTGTGCCCGACAAAGTGCGTGATACTCATATTAATTATCATATTTTGTTTCCTATGGGAGCTTAAATTACGCACTAATAAGGATATAATTCTCGTAATTATTATAAATTATATGTCACTATGTAACAGGTTCTTGTATTAAATACTAGTATGTAAATGAGAATTTTAATAGAATGTAACATATTTCTAAGTCGACATTAGTTTGACCGCACTTTATTATATGAAATTATACTCTTTGCGGAAATCTTAACAAGGAGGTATCCTTCCTGTTTCAAAATGTTATTTTCATTTGAATTTCGTGTGTTGATTTAAAAGACATAAATGTCACGGGAAATATAAAATGTTTATGACTAAGTTTAAAATCGAAAAATTATTGCAGGAAAAATACCTTTGTAAACATGGTAAGAGATAATTAACGTTTAATATTCCACTAAAATTCATAATTATTGATTAATATGTTTTTAATTTACCGTTTATAATCAATATCATTACAGTTTATGATTAAGTATTAATATTTATTTTACTAAGTAAATACATTATCATGTAAATTTATGAAGAAGTATGCAACAAAAAGTAGCTGTAAAATAATCATAATTAGCAAAATAAAAGAAATAAATGTATGTTATGTTTATTTTTTTTATGTTTTATTTTTCTTTTTTAAACAGGTGTTAAATATTTATTTTTATAAAAGGCTTATAATGTATAGCTGCAATGTTTGCAACTTATGTTAAATATTACATTACACTGAACAAAATTTATGATATTCATTCAAATGAAAAATATTATGATATTCATTCAAATGAAAAATATTATGATAATTATGTTATTAAGATTCGGAATTCATATTTTAAATATTGTATGTAACAGTTAGAAGTCTTAATTAAAACTGAATTAAAAATTTAGAGAGAAATAGACGATTAACGAATATTAAAGTATAAATTATAGTCTTTCAAGTGAATTAAAAACAGTAATGTAGTGTTTTTTTTTCTGTTTTTATTCATTGAGTGAACAACCATTTTCGTCCAAAGGAAGCCAAATTAGTGCATAATCGGAAATTTAAAAAAAATATGCTGCTAAAATTTTAATAAAGTTAGTTTTTCACTTTTTATTGCAATTAAAAATTTACGCAGAGTGACGCTTAAATAATTGTATGTTATATTTTTTATTCATTTATCTCTATCAAAACAAAATTTGATATCTTAAAATCAAATACATTTAAAAAGGTGAATTAAAGATTTTAAATTTAAATATAGTAAAGAAGCAACCTTTACTAAGGGAATAAGTACTGACTTCTTATTCATATTTTGTAGAAAAAAAATCTAGTTAAAGTAAGTAATTTTTTTTTGTAAAGGCTACAGTGAGATTTCCCGAAATTAAGTAAAATTACAAAAACATTTTACAAAGAAACCTCGTGAAGTTAAAGTTTTTTTTTCTTCTTCTAGATCTTTTTTCGCCTTAAAATTATAAAAAAAGAAGTTTTTTTTTCATTGAATAGGAATTGGAGAATTAACTTTTTTCCAAGCAAATCAAAACGCATAATAAGATTAGAACTTTCATCTAAAAGTTCTTTAAATTCTTTCTATTTTCTTACTACAACTGATTAAGAAAACGTTTCTCTTAATGTAAAAGAAAATTTAATTCTTTCAACATTTAACAAAATTTATTGGATTTCAATTTCTAAAAAATAGCTCTTAATTTCAACTCTACTATAAATTTGGTAAGAAAGTAAGCATAAAATCATACTCTATGTTAATTTTTCTCAAACAGTAACTAAAATTTATACGATACATACTAAAAATACATTGCAGAAATCTAACTACTTCAAACTATTTTTTGTTAAATTGGTAAAACTTATGAACGAATCCAAAATATTTTTTTCTGGAGACTTTTGAGAAAAATACCTCTTAAGGAAGGCATTTTAATTTCATAGAATTTTAATGTTAAAAATATCTAAAAATTACGAAACAATTTAATTACTATTTGAAGTTTAATTTTTTTGAGGCAATTACTGTTTTTCTAATAATTACTCTAAATATTATTTAAATTTTTAAAATTGAATTATCGTTTTGCCTACAAATATTTTCATTTATCTCTATATATATAAATCAGAATACATTAAAATTTCCCTTGAAAATTGAGAAGAGAATTTAGATAAACCAAAAAAATTATGCAAAACGAGTTTTAACCTACAGCGATACGTTAAGTAGATAATAAGTACATAAATAGCGATTAATTTTAGAATTAACAGCAATATTAAGCTAGTTAGTAAATACAACCTGATTCCTTTTTTGAAGTTTTAATTAATAATATTCATAAAAAATTTTGAAATATTCCCAAAAGGAAAAAAGTTGTTTTAAGTAATTTCTATTACTAAATGATTTACTAAAATAATTGGAACCCTTAAAATAAGTGTAATATGATTCTTTAAAATGTTTGAAATAAACATAAAATATAAGTTAAGTTATTACAACATTTGCTCATAAGAAATGAACGATACTTATAAAGGAAATTACAGCGAAATAGTATAGCGAACTATGATAAATTAGTTAATTTTCTTGAAGTTGATTAATTGGGCCTTATTGATTTAAAAAAAAAACACGTTTTGATATAATATAAATTTTGTTTGCTGGAAGTAACGATAAAAATTGATTGAAAATAAATTATTAACAAACATTGATGTTTGCGATATGATTGCTTAAAGAAAATTAATATGTATATACACAATTGCTGTAAAATGTATTATTATTTTTACCGTGCTTTAGGATAATAAATGGAAAATATACAATAGATCAAAGGTATTGTAATGCTACCCTTTCTTAATTTAATAATGTTGAAATTTAACAATAATAATTCAATCATCAAGATTATTCAATCGTACGGTGGCTAACTAATTTTATGAGAAAGTGATAGCGGTTAAAGAAATTTAAACTTGAGGATATAAAAGACAAGGGACTTCGTAATTTTGAACCTCGGTCAAATGACGAGGAAGACACCTGAATTGGCACCTCCTTCAGCAAACATTTGAACCATGCTATACATAAGATTGAAGACGTCGATCAGATTTCATATTCATAATTCTTGCTAAATGAAAGCTCTTTAATAGCATCAGAGCTTGAGCCCAGGTAAAGACGAAAACTATCCTGCAATCTAGTTCAAGACCATGACCACTAGGTTCCGTGTCTACGAGAATGCTTTCTAAGAAAGAATTGTATGG
Organism: Nephila pilipes; assembly: GCA_019974015.1. Taxonomy (NCBI): domain Eukaryota; kingdom Metazoa; phylum Arthropoda; class Arachnida; order Araneae; family Nephilidae; genus Nephila; species Nephila pilipes. Next base: position 169,438 of record BMAW01094164.1, read on the forward strand.
TGGCGTTTCGAGGACTATATTCTAAACTTGATCCTCGATATTCCACTGAAAGCCTACTCATTTAGTGAACTGTAAGCAATTTTTTATACAACACCTTGAATGTCGAACAGCTGTTTTTTAACTAAATGTAAAACATTGGACTAAATACATACTCTCATTGCATTCGTTGTTGCTGCCTCTTCTCGTTGCCACTACTCCTTCCATGCTCGAACGGGCGTGCTACTATTTCCACTAGTGATTCTCAACCTATGGGGCGCACGAGCACACTAGAGGGGGGGGGGGGCGTGAGAATATCCAAGAGAAAATGTTATTTAAAAAAAAATGATTAACTGACTAGAAGGAAAGCACACATACACATAGGAGAAGAAATACATTTTGACATATTTAATAATTAACTTATTAAAGTAAAAAATCCTCTAAATCAAAACTTACTTAATCAATACACATCAAATTAAAAACTAATTAAAAAATTATTAGTGGCTTCCTTGGGCCTGTCTTGCAGAGCAAAGTTGTTCGAAGGATGGCTTAATATTAGAAATAGCCATTCTCAGTTCTGTTTCTATATTTAGTCGAGATCTATATATTGTCTTCAAAGAAGCCACAGCAGAAAATCCAGTTTCACAAAGGTGGGATGATAAAAATGGTAATAGAATGCGAAATGCCCTTGTTTTTAGTGCAGAATAATAACCCTCTACTCCTGACCAGATGTGATTTCTCGCCAACGTTGGCTCGCTTTTACTCTTGTTTTGGCAGTTAGTTAAAAATAATTTAATAACAGAAATCAAAATACTCAAAATATATTAATTTTGTAAAAAATTTATTGTATGCGGGGGCGCGATCAAAAATGTGAATGAAAACTGGGCTGCGAATAATGAAAGGATGAGAAACGCTGATTTACAGGATTGCACACTATTTTGCTAAATTTGAGTGAGCATTACCATATCGGTATCACGTCTTGAAAAAATCTAAAAGTACTAATGATGACTTCAGTGTTGGATGAGTATCAAACTCAAATACATCCATGGGCGAAATTCTACGAGTAACAAGCAAAATTCACGAGAAAAACTCTCTCTATGTACTTAAAATGGTAATTTTTCTTTTCTTAGTGTACATTCTTATAGAAGAAAACTGTTTGTTATAATTTTCATCATTGTGCTTAGTAACTTTTTATATAATATAACTTCGTTGCGCTGATAGCCTTACTACATATCGAGTAGATTATTTAATATTTTATGTCATAACAAAAATACTCGATTTTTATTTTTCTTGGAAATACCAATAATCATCATCCATTCTCTCTGATCATCTCTCTGACTATATTCAGGTTTCTATGAAGGTATATTAAATACCGTCATTAACGCATAATATAGTAAAGTTTTACTTAAGAAATTTATCTTTTTAACATCAACTTACCTGACACATATTAATTAATAATTAACGAGGGTTGCATAAATAAATTTATTTTTCTCCTCTTCTGAAGGTGGAATATCAATATCTAATTTTACACACAATAGAGATGTAGAAGAGGAATCGCATGGTAGGTATTATTTTAAAACAGAGGTCTTCTATCTGGGTTCCGCAGACCCCTTAGGTTCATTGGAGCTTTGATAGGGGTGCCTCAGGTGATCACTGTTTGCTTAATCAAAACATTAAAATCTTAGTAAAATTTTAATTTTTATAAAATATCGAATTATTGAAGGCAGTTTGCTTGTAAAAAGAAATAAAATTAAATATTTTTTAGATGAAATAAAAGCTGAAGTTTAGTAAAAATCACATGTTTCGAATGCATTAACCGAGACACTATAGGTCGCATATTAGTTTCCGATATTTGGCTCAGTCGATATATCTGAAATTGATATATCATCGACATTAAATGAACTAAAATTTAGTTCAATATTTACATTTGGACTGACATTTGAAAAGAATTCCTGAAAATTACCAAAGAACTGTAGGAAACATCTGATGTCATTTGTTATAAACTATGAATGCGAAAATTAATTATCTTTATATGCTGTAACAAACAAAATACAGAAACATATTGGATATTGAAGAGGAGCGTAAAGTTATATACTACAATTATTCAGATTAAAAATACTTTGTAATAAAAACAGACGAGAACTAAGTCATTCAAAATATTATTTTTATTAATTTTCTATAATTTAATTATGGTGCTTATTTCTTATTCATACAGGATATATTTATAGAATATTATAATTCACTTTGATGAAGTTTGTGGCATGGTGTTCTTGAGGCTTTAGGTGAAAATGAACTAAGTTATATAAATTTCAAAAGTTAAGAATGATAATTTTACAATTTTCTTAACAGATACTATTACGTTGACTGGATCTCAAATCAGTCCATTATTTTATTCTTACATGACTCACTGTGTTGCTCTTTCCTAGAAGGGTGTTAAAAGTCTAATAGTAGCTGCTGAGACCAATTGTTTTTAGTACTTATATTACGAAATATCTGAGGAACGAAATAAGGAATAAATATCTTGCAAATAAAGGTAAAGGTAAAATGCCGTATAAATTTTAAAATAGTCAATAAATTTTTGGAAAATGTATAGTATGTACTGATGTAAATGAAGGCGAAAATTTTCTTATTTGAGTATGGGTTTTTGAGCTTTCTGTATGAAGGTATAGTGTACAGTGTACAAGCATTTGTTCAGGTACCTTTCTAGTGTAGGGATATATTAGAACAGGTATATGTAAATATGTATTTTTTCATACTAGCTCAATGTCATTTTATCGACGCTATGCATCAACCAGAGATGGTTCAATAAATCTCATTCAATCTTTGTACGTTCCCTTGTTATCAGAGTATACAAATATACTGCATTGAAATGCAGCAGGCCATTGATGGTTGTATGATTTCCCATTGTGAGTTTTTTAAGTAGCGTGATGGTTATTATGTGAGTGAGATGATATAGTTAAACCCTTTGTAACGCTTTGAAATGATTTGAGTGTAAAATTTTTAATTGTCATTGAACTTATGTTGAGTTCATTAGGTAAATTAGATCTCAATTGTGATTAGGAAAGATAGCTGCCACTAAAGATATTATTTCTTGAGACTTGAGCCAAAAAGTTTCATGTAATACAATATAATCCCAAGTGGGAGAGAGGGTTAGCATGTTCCTTCTATATCAGAAAACTAAGTGAATGTCAAAGAACTTGTTAGACAGGAGTCATTAGCAGAAGAGGCATGTGGAAAAATAGTACACACCAGTTAAAGTCTTCAGTTAATCACAAAAACAAAGATGTCAAGAAACAGGGAAGAATGCATAAAGCCTCACAAGCTTTTGAGACATTCTGAAAAAAGCGATCAATCTTTCTTTCCTAGTTGTTAGTACTTCTAGAGTCTTCTAACGCAACTATTAACTGCACGTTATACAATTTTCGGAAATGTATATTACATTCTGACCTATTTAATAGAAATTGAGGAAACTCAAAATTAATGAAGCTTTGGCCATCAAAATTTTAAACTTTTCACAAGTTAAGTAGTATCCTTTTAAATGAACCAAAATCTAACTACATTCCTTTAAATGTATGTGCCTTTGATTTTTTTAAATTGATGCGTACGAGAGTTGATTACTAACTATATTTTGTAGATAACCCATTATTACAATATTTGAACTCATTAACTCAAAATATTTACAGAATCTCAAAACACATTCTGATTATGATATCATTAGTTTTGGGTGATTTACATAATTTATATTATTAAAACCAAAACTTATCAACCAAAAGTTCTTGCTTCCATCATAACTCACTGTAAGCATCATTCCTAGAATGTTGTCAATGTCAAAAGTTAGAAACAAATTGGAAAAAAAACTCAATATATTTCCTTGCTTGTAGTGTTTGAAGTCTAAAACAATTATCTAAAATCAGAAAAATATTTCTTTTTCTGATACTTCACTCCTAATAGAACTTAAACACAGCAATAACTTACCGGGTAATCCCATTTTGAGAGTAAACGATAAAACACTACAAAAAACGACCAGTTACCTTTATACCTCTCCATAGAGTTAGAAGTTCAACTGCCAGCCCTCAAATTTAATTGTCTTACGCTTTTTTAACTACAATACAAAAAGCTGACCAACAATTTTCTCGGACCGGCAAATCAGGTGTTGAAATCGTATATGCATTTTGAGATCAGACGAACTCCAATGCAACAAGGATGGAAAAATATCTCTCCCATCAGACTAATTAGTCATTTGTTATTTTTCATCGAATAGCTTATTCAAATGTATTGTTTTTATGACTTAAAGTATATGATTATATATTGTATGATTCTATGAAATAGTGTATTGCCAAAGTATATTTTGAAATAATATTACGATTAATTTAATTTCAACTTTCTTTGTAATCATAATTTTTGCAGTAGAATTTTATATTATAATTAGCATTTACTTTCAGTTGTTTTGCTTATTGGACACCTTTTCAAGGTGGTTATATTTCTTTCAAAGTCACTCGAACAAAGCCAATGATTTCTAGCAAACCACAATGAGGGTGTCATCTGAAGTAATGCCTGATTTTCAAATTCAGATAAAACCGCTGGAAACTACATGGCCGATATATTTAAGTGACCATTCATTAGTTCAATCATTGTTCGTTAGGTTAAATCAGTGAACCAATGATATTAGTTCAGTTAGTTAAAATATATCTGATTTTTAAAATTCAGAGAATCTAAAACCAGCGTAGCGTCATATGGCCGATATTATTTAAAGTGACCATTCGTAGTTCAATCATTAGCTCAGGGTAGTTAAATCAGTCAGAACAAATCATTAGTTCAGTTGGTTAAATATGCCTGATTTTCTAAATTCAAGTGAAAACCAGCGTGGAAGTACATGGCTGATATATTTAAGGTGACATTCCATAAGGTTAGCTGTATTTGAAAGACAGAATCTGACAGACAAAATCATTAGTTTGCAGTGTTTATTTGTGTCATCCAAAGCAAACTCTCAATCTGAGCAAATATAAAAAGTATATCTTTATGACCATATATTTAATCTCTTCTCTGCAATTTAATGCATCAATTGTATATTGTATCATAATAATTTCCCACTCAATAATGTACTTACTTATATTCTTTCTCATGACATTGGCTTTTTTTCAATACAATTTTTAATTTACATCATGATTTTTCTTTTTTTCTTCTTTGGATGTATATATATATCATATATGTATATATATTATTTTAACTATATATATATTATATGGTGTCATGTGTGTATGCGTGTGTGTAGGTTGACGACTCATTATCAATAGTATCATTATATGAAGTAAGTGATTCAGATAGATATATTCAGATCCAGGACAAAAATAATTACGATATAGAGTCAAATTGTGAGTATGATATTGGTGAAGCAACTGTGATTAAAGATATTTAAACATGTATATTTGGCATGAATTTTGATCGCTTATTGTGACAGAATTGGATCCGTTAGTTTCAAGCCTATTATTTGAACTATGAAATATGACTAAATTCCAAAAATTTTTGTTAGTGCGAATTTAAGTGATGTCACATTTAAATGTTCTGATATTACATATTCATAGTGTTAATAAATTGGTTAATTATTTCTAGCATGGTATTTCATCATTATTCTAATACATTTTGCAAATAATCTTTGCATAATAATTTATATTCATGTAAAAATTTTGACGGTCTTCTTTATTTTTTACTTTTACAGCCATTTCAAAATACCTAATTAACATAGATAAGTTAGTTCAAATGAAGAACTAAGAGAAGAATAAACTACTTTATTAATAAAATAAAAATAAAGCAAGATCAGGCTCTCTCAGCAATTCCTCTTAACTCATTTAATACAGTTGTAGTCTATTTCTAAGTGATAATCAAATCACTAATTCCCATTGAAAACACACTTCTCATTTATAGAAGATTCGATCTATTTTATTAACAAGATTACACTATATTCTGGATTTGGTTGACAATAGATTATTTCAATTTATAAATCCTACCAAGCTTTCGTTATCCTCTCTCTAGCTTCCTCTTCCTATTTCCATTTATTTTGGTTCGTATCACTATTTCTTAAATTCAATAAAATTTATTTTAGTCCAAAGTTAATGTGATTTTGGGACAATTGAACACAAGTCTTATAAAAATTAGGCTAAAAAGATAGTACGAGTCTCAAATTAGGTGTAGACGTTTTCTTTTGCTTCTATGTTTATTTCTTTATATGTAGAATGGCTTAGAAAAACTTCTAAGATATGAACGGAATCAAATTCATCGTAATTTTTGAACATTCACTGTATTCGTCTCTCAAGACCAGAATTCCAAACTGACTCGTTTTCATCATTCGCTAAAGAAGTATTTTAGTGTGGGCGTTTTGGTAGAACTGCGCTAATTCCTTTTTCAGGAATCGACAAAACAGAATAAAATACTACTTTTTTCAAAGGGATTTACTGAAGAAAGTAATGGCTTCTACTTCAGAATTGAAACCTCAACAGAGCCGTTTGTGATGTTAAGATCATAAAAATATTATAACTGACATTATTAAAAAAAAAAAAAAACCTTCTCGTGCATTTTAAAATACTTTTTAATGTTTTTAACTTCTTTTTTTAGCTGGGGGTCAACATTAATTCATTTTTCTGTTGCCCACTACGGCTTCTCTTGAGGTAAGCGTACCTGCTGGAATCACTAAATTAGAATAGAAAATAATGAGACACTAGAATGAAGTCATTCATTTATTATTTAAATGATTAACCCGTTTGCTCCCAGTGTATCACAGGGGACACGCTCGTGTTGGCTCTCCTGTGCCCAGCGCATAACGGGCGATACGCTCCGTGAGTGTCTTCAACGGCCCAGCGTATCAATAGAGATGCGCTCGATGTGAACGTATTATTTGATTTTTTTAATGTTACTATATGGCATTACAATTCCGCGAAATCTATATATAGAGATTACTTGGAGTGTTGACCTTGGTGATATGGGCTTGAATTTAACTTCTGGCTACCAAGGGGAGGGGAAGGGTAATTGTGTGTTAAAAGCACGTGTTGCGGCGCGGATCTTTAAATGTAATGACATGATTTACAGGGTGTACTTACTTTCGATTTGCTTTTTTTCGTTCTTGTTTGCTTCTTAGATATTCGAAGGAGAATTTATGACCCTTTATAGGGGTTACGGTATTTGGTAGCGTATGTTCTCAGCTGTTCGTTTCATTTGGTCGGTTTTTATTTGTAGCAACAGTCATGACGAAACGAAAGTATTTATCTGATACTGAAATTTTCGAAATAATGAATGAATCTGACAGTAATGTTAGCAAAAATAATTCAAATATGTACAAAAGAAAATAAAGTAAAAAAAAAGGTCTAAGATGTGCCCTTTGCTCAAAATCTGCTTGAAACGTCTAAATATGTGTGTAAGACATGTGACGTTGTACTATGCATTGATTTTTTTTAAAATGTACCATACAGCAAAATAAGATTTATCTCTTATATCTATATATTCCATATAATGGTACATCATTACACCATGAAATTTGTATAACATATGCAAATATATTTTGTATTTTCTGAAAAAAAATGATTTTTTATGTAATTTTATGTATAAAACATTAAATTTTCGATGAAGTCCTTTTTTCTATTGTATATATTAATTTTAATGCATTTTAAATAATATATGTAAATACCAAAATATTTTAATAAATAGCCGATTTTAGAGGAATTTTTTTTCCTCGAATTATGCTTAATATCTAAAATTGCCTGGAAACAGTGTAACACTCTGCTGTAAGAACCCGCTGGCCCAGAGAAGCACTTCTTTTTTCTCCCTCCGGTAGCGAAAGGGTTTAAAGCAAGATCATGCGTCATCTATTAAGAAGAGAAGTTTTGTAATCAAATTATTTTTCCAATATTCAATGTAATGTAACGGCATTATATTGGCAAATCTAGTACAAATTGATAACCTGAAAAAAATCTAGAACATGAATTTAAACAAAAAGTAATTTTCACAAATGCACAGAAGCATCCTTATTTGTGTAAAAGAAAACATATTATTTAACTGATATGCAAAAATAATTGCTTTTAAAATGTACATCTATATGCAAATACCATAAACTAAATCAATTGCGGAAAATAATTTATCATACTACACTAGTGATGATAAGCAATAATTCCAGGTCTTTTTTTTTTTTTTTATAAAAGAAACTTTGGAAACCATTTGTCGTTATATTGGAGTAGAGAAATCAAACTTTCCTACTTTAAACCTACATTTTACTTGTAGCTTAAACAAAAAAACAAGAAATAAGAAGACGAAAACTACGTTAAAAAAAGAACAGTAATGCATGCCAGTTAAAGATTAGGACCCTTCGTTTTTTCGAGATTTTGTTCCATGCTCTTATAATCCAATCTAAACAAGCTTCAATGCGATTTTAGTTTTCTCGTAATCTTTCATGTAATAGGATTTCAATAGGGCTTTTAAAAGGATTTTCGACTATTTCTCCATCATAAAACCTTTTTTCCTTTCGTCTAAGAAGGAAAAAAGGCTATTGTATGTCTGGTAGATACTTTTATTCCTATTGTTAAAAGAATATATAAGACAGTATTTAAAACATTGCAATAAATATATACTTATGTGGTAACACTATTAGCAGTTTCATTTTCACGGAAATTGGTTTTTCGCGACGAATTTTTAATATTAATTCATATGTTATTTGTTCCGTAAAGAAGAAAAAAATAAAAAAAATAAATAAATAAAAAAAAGTGAAACGATAAAATGTATCATTTTAATCTCTTCATCTTGGAAACATGAACCTGCAATAAATATTTGATAGAGCAATAGTAATGCAAAGTTTTAAAAACAATTCAAACATTTTATGAAAATTAAAAATACATGTTATTTTTTTTTTTCAAATATTATTTTTCTTATATCATTCTTACTTAATTATCGACAGTTCAACAAAAAGGTATTTCTTCAATTTTCTAATCATGAGTACAACTGATTTTGAAATTTCAATAAATTGCAATGTTAATGTAACTATAATTTTATAACATATAATTAACAGTTTCTGAAAAAATTAGCATTAATATTAAATTGTTTTTCTGCTCTTCCATTTCACAGATAATTTAATAATTCGTATTTAATTATAATTTTTGATACTCATGTATGTAATAAAATACCTGAGGATATTTTAGTTTAGTTTAGTTTAGATTTTATTAACGTCGCACAAGAAGCAACACGAAGGCTAATAGGCGTTGGACCTCGCAATTTTGAACATCAGTTAAGTGACGAGAACGACACCTAAGTTGGTACGCCCTCACCTAACTCCACACCACGCCAATTTCGGCAGAATTTCAGGCCCTGACAGATTTAACGTGCATCAGCCCCAGCTACACGGCACGTCCTTAGTGGCCAAGTTACGAACCCGTGACTCAACTAAAACCGCCAGCCACGAGTCTGATTTTGTTTAGATTTTATTAAAGCAGCACCGGAAGCAACACGAGGGCTATTGGCAGAATACCCAAGGGTGACCGAGCTCACCCAAAGGGTTTAGAGCTGCAAAGTGGTTCCCCGGGAAACAAACACCCCCGCACTCAGCATTTATTGACAGAATAACAAAAAAAAATTACATAATTTTGAAATAAAGGTGAAATAAAATGTACAAGGTATTTGCACAACAAAAAAATGTATGACAGAAACAGAAGAAAAAAAAATAACCGTAAGAATTTTCTTGCAGAAATATGATGCACAACAGGTTAAATTGCACAATACAAAAACGTACACAAACTCGTTAACAAAAATAAAGTATTAGGCAAAGGTTTGAACATATATACAAGGCATACTGTTATAGCTACACAGCAAGGAATGATAAAAATATTGAGAAATATAATAAAAGATAGAAACAATTAAAAAATTTGTTGGGTAATTTTATGAGCCGTAAGTATACAGTATTTAAGTTTAGAATAGAAATAGGGATTTTCACACACGGAGCTCAGCCAAATAAGTTTCGCTTCAACAATAGGACATTTTAAATGAAAATCTCTGGCAAAAGGGCAGGAGAAAACGTGGAAACGTACTGGTCAGTATCTCCAACAGAGCCACAGTGACATAAATTTGTAATTCTTAAATTAAAACGATTTAAATAAGAAATGAAGGGACCATGATCAGTTAAGAAGCGTGTAATAAAACTAGAATTCGTATAAAAACTCAAATTTCGTCTAGGAATATATGATCGAACTCGAATAACAGTATTACAAATGGACCACCAGACCTTCCAGTCTGAAAGAAGTTTATTTGGCGACGGACCTCTTAATTTTGAGCCTCGGTCAAGTGATGAGGACGACACCTGAACTGGCACCCCGTCTCCCAATATCCACACCACGCCTACGGGAGGACTTTAGGCTCCGACAGATTTAACGGGCATCAGCCCCGGCTACATGGAGGGTCTTTAGTGACCAAGGCTGCCACGAATCTGAAACCATGATTACTATACTGCCGCGACCACTACCTGAGGATTATACAGACACTTAATGTTTTCAGTGATAATTTAAAATTTAACCGATAGATGATACTAATACTTATAAAGGAAGTTAATAATATGCTAGAACATTGCACCTTGATGAATGTTTTGAATAGCTTTTTATAAGAACGAGATTACCATTATTTCAGTGGCTTCCAGAACTGTCGTTGTTATTTGTATCAGATACGTCACTGCTTTTTGGGTGGTAATGGAAAAGAAAACATGTAAATTGATTCTTATGGGCTTCTAAATTATGCTTAGTAATATGGGATATCTTTCGTCAAATTGATTATCGTTCGAAGACGAATTACAGCATTTTTGGAAACCTACAGCAGCAAACAATATTATAATTATTGCTGTATTACCTTGGATGAACTGTTTCTTCTTTCATATATTTATTACATTGAATATTATGCTTATTCTGTTGTTTTCTCTACTTATAATTTTCTTCTTCTTTCGCCTAGTCATCATGGCATCAAACAGATACATGATCAGAAGGTACTGGAGTCAAGAAAATATAAACTTAGATAAGTTTTTTACTTAAATTCACACTTTTCCAATGGAAATAAAGTTACCCTCATAAAAAAATTAAATAGTATTTGTTTTCTCCTATTACTCAGTTGAAGTAAAATTTATTAGAAATGGATTTTTTTAAATGAATTACCACAAATTTCTTTGAATATTATGGAGAGGAAATGTAGTACAAATACATTATAAATGTTTTTTTTTTTTTTTTTTTTTTTTTTTTTTTTTATCTTTTTCACTTCATCACAGCAATCAAAATTTCAGTTTGAAATAAGATTGAAACTACTGCACTCAGGTTCATTGTGTAAGTATTTGTTATTGACTAAATCAATGTTATTGATGTAATTAAGTAGAATATCTGAGAAATAATTTAATAAAATTGTGATTAACACTATTATAGACCTTTTCAAAAGAAGGAGTTTTATACAACAAATATTTTATGAGTAAGGTCTTGTAAAAGGATAAAAAGCAGTTAAAGGTGATATTAACCTTAACTTTAACTATCGAGGTCCTAAAATAAAGATTATTTCCTTTTTACTCATTAATTAGTTAATTAAAAAGTAAATGGTTATGTATAAGTTCTTAAAGCAAGACAGGGGTTTTTGATACACATACATTTTTTGAATTATTTTCATTCTGTCTTGCGTTCAGAAAAGTTTTCATTAGAGTATAATTTACCTTCTAAAGCTCAAATAATTATATTAGATACTTTATCTAAAAAAAAAATTGCGCGGAAAACAAACAAAAAATGACTTTCCGATGAGGATTATAATTCTAAATTAAACAAAGAAAACTTGATACTTTAGTCGGTAAGACATTTATTATTAGTTGAAGGAGGAAAATAAGTTTTTAAAGTATTTTTTGCGTGTTTTTCTAAAATTCTCATTTACACTCTAAAGCATGAAATACCTATATTAATATTTCTAAAAATATTTACTTAAATTGGTTCAGTTTAAATAAGTAATTATATTAACTAACATTCTTTTCGTTTGTTTTCTTTATGTGCTCTGCTTAGATTTAATTTTATATAAACTAATATTTAACTTGGTAAGTTAAGACTTCGTTGTATTTGCATAATCACTATTATAGCTGGAAAAACAATTTTACAGAGAAGGAAGAATATGTCTGGTAGTGAAGGTGAATATGTATAAACCCCTTAGCGATAAAACTAAATGCCCCTTCGCAAGTCTAAAAATCTCTAGAACAATATTGAGATAAGAAAAATATTCATTAACAGCTGTGTGTATCAGTGAAAATAAAGCTAGTACAAGTGCTTCATGCTTTATTGTTTATTTGTTTTGAAGTGCTGTGTTCGATTATCTTACAAACTTAGAATTAGTTTGTTTGTTTTATTATCTTAGTAATTCCGCGACTAAAAGTAACATGATGACCACTGACGCAGGAACAATTAATTTTGCACGAGTGACGAGCATGACGCTTAAACTAGCACCCCCCCAAATATAAACACTTGAGTTTGTTTCTGATATATTCATATGCTTGTGTCCATAACATCCTGTTAGAAGAGAATGTATTGTATTAACCAATTACTTACTATTCTATATAAAATAGTTAGAATAAATTTAAGATTCCTGCTGAATGAATTTACAAATTAATGGAGGGGATTTTGCTTACATTTGAAAGCTGCTGAGTCCCGTAACAACGAATTTATTACAAATATTAGTAGAATACTTAAACTATAAGTAACCACAGCATTATTAATAATAACGAAATGAGAAACAAAAGGGAGAAATATGATCATTTCTAAGTGAATTCCTGATCATATGAAGTAATGGAAAATAAAATGTTGCTCCTTAACCTGATTTCGAACAACCAGACATCTTCAAAGAAAAGTAAAATTGAAAATTCCTGATACTCTCTTCTCAAAATAACCTTACTTGACCCAGTAAATCAAAAGACCAAGATTCATTTAAGCAAATCTAAGTATTCTAGAAATTGAACCGTAGCCAAATCTTAAAGATATTACCCCAGAAATACTGAGTACCGTCAATTTTAGCTTGTATAAAGACGTCTCGAGAGATTGCCCTACATCCGTTTGTATTTATTTCTTCTTTGGTAACAGAAATGAATTGGTCTAATTTATTAAGGAATGATAATGACCTTACATGGATGACCTCATAAAATAATTCACTAAAGTGTTATCTTTAACTGAATTTCCTGGGTAAGATTAGATTTTACAGTGTACGAGTATATAGCGATAAAGAACTTTAATAAATTTTTGTCTTTCTATGATGAGAAATCTAAGTTAATTTTATTTTCGTTCAATTTTTTTTTATTCTCCTTTGCAAAAATATTGATTTTTGCTTTAAGTCTCAAATAAATTAAACACTAAGCACATTCTTTAACACCACGAAAAATACATATATTTTGAAAAAAAGATTCATTTTATATAAATTTGAAAATATCAAAATATAAAAAAATAAAGTTATTCTAAAAATCTTTTAAAATATATTTCTTGGGAAAAAAAAGAAATATCTTACATACAAATTTTACACCTGTTTTTTTTTTCAAACTCTTACAAGTAGTTAATATTTTGTAAAAGTTTATTTCATATCAATTTGTTATCTTAAAAAAACATTTCTTAACTTAAAAAACTTACTGTTTAGATGTGTTACTTTTCATATATAGAAGAACAAGGTAAATTATACAATAATTACGATTAAACAAAATGCTGCATAATTTTATAACATTCAAAAATATTTATAAATTTACAAAGAGTTTTTAATCTTGAAAACTTTTTTTTTAAACCAGAAAAAAATATATTCCGAAGGCGTATAAAAATACTTTTGAATAACTATTTTCGGCTCATGCTAATCATATTTAGTGATCATATTACATTATATATATCTAAATATATTTTTAATACATTATACAGTGGTGGCCAAAATTGAGGACACTCTTGGAAATTTTTATGTTTTTTAACTTTGTATGCTTACAGAAAATGTTACGTTTCACAAAATGTAAAGTTATATACATTATTTTAATGAGAATTTAATACAGAATTAAATACAAAAAAGTAAAATTCGAATATTTATAATACAAAAAAGGTAAACTGCAAAAATTATTGGTATACATTAGATACTGATGATTCTAGTGAGTTATTAGTATTTAATGGGCAACCTTTATTTTATAGCTTCTCATCGATGTTTCATTGAACTGACGATAGTTTTTATCTCTTCCTTCATTATTACTTGATACCAGGAATCAATTATAGACTTAATTAGTTCCCTTTTATTTGATGGGTCCTCATTCCGACAAGAGTTTCAAACGCTGCCACAAATTTTCGATTGGAATGAAGTCAGGACATTTTCTTAGCCAGGACAACAATTCAATTCTCTTTTTTTTCGAAACCTCTCTTTTAAAAAATGTATCTGTGTGACATAGAATATAATCCTGATAAAAGTAAAGGAAGCGTTGTTGGGAAAGAGATCCCTAATGGAAGGTAGTACTTTTGGTTCTAGAATAGCGTGAATGTATACTTTGACATTCATTGTTCTATCGATAACATGAAGGTGACCAATACAATCTGCTGACTTGCATAACCAAATCATAACACTAAGTGGGTTTTTCACAGTTCTCTGAATGTAGTCAGGATGAGCTCTTTTCCTATTCTACGTCATACATATTTTCACCCATCACTACCGAATAACGATATTTTAATTTCCTCGTTCCATATAACTTGAGACCAAAGATCATCTATCAAATTAGTGTATTCCTTTGCACACTGTTTTCTTATTTTAAATCGAGATAAAACTTTTTTCGTTGAATTGAACCTTTTAGTCCAACATCTGTTAATCCTTTGCTATATGTTCTTGAAATGACAGAAACATCAGAATCTTTCACATAACATCTGATGGCTCTTGATAACTATTCTTATCTTGGAAATACTGTATTTTTATTCTTCTATCATCAAGAAGTACGGTATACTTTTTTGCCTTTTCCTGCTTTTTACAAAGTTTTTCTGAATTTCACTTTGTGTGTGTATGTGTGTGAGTGTGTGTCATCAAATTTTCGATCGTTAATTTAACCAACTTCCCATCAAGCTAGAGCTTTGAAATTTTGGGAATCGTTCGTACTTGCCTAACAATGCAATATTTAGACGTTTGCGACAAGTTTTAACTAATATTTCAATAGTTTTAATAAGTCAAAATATTCTTTCCCCTCGGTGCTTTTAGGATTGAGGAAAAAATTTCTTTCCCCCTCTGGGAGCACCGGGCACTCCCCACGCAGCATGAGTATCGTAAACCTTTTGTACTCACAAAGGGGAGATACTATTACCCCTTTACTATCTACGAGATAGTAATGGTTGCTGACTTTTAGTCAGTAATCATTCGCAAGAAAGAAAGTTTCCAATATTTGGCGCCATATCTTATCACAATATTTTTTTCTGAATTCTGGTTCCCATTCTTTTTTTTAATAGAATGACTTACAAACTTTCAAATGCATGTTTTGATTTTATGATTATTATGAATTTTGTAATACTCTCACAAATGTCTCTTTTTAAGTGAATTTTAAAGTTAAAAAAAAACTAACAGTTTTAACTAATATTTCAATAATTTTCTCTAATGAACTTTGCCACCATATAAAAAAGTTGGTTTTTATATCGAATTATTTTTATTTTATTTATCTCCTGATACCATAAACAAAACTTTTGGACTTCACTCGCTTTTTGGATCTTACATCGCTTTTTGGGTATCCAATCTTTTATTTGAAGTCATTGTTTCTAGACTCAATATAAAAAAAAATCTTACAACAATTCCTACTTGTCTTTTGATTACATAAGAAACAGTCTTCTTTCTACAGAACAAAGCACAATAATTACTTGTTTCAAATGTAAACATGATGTTAGTTTTTGCTGCCAGTTAATAACATTTAATTGGTTCCCAGAACAAGAACAATGATTGGCCAAGAAAGATAGACGTTACAAACTATTTCACAATTGCTTAGAATGTTTGATTAAAGTATGAATAACTTTTTTATATTGAAAATATTTGAATTTTGTTTTATGTATTGAATTCAGTAATAAATTCTCTTTAACATAATATATATGACTTTGCATTTTGTGAAACGTGTGTGTGTGTGTACATATATATATATATATATGTACACACACACACACACACACACACAC
>BMAW01094167.1:0-23825 GCA_019974015.1 Nephila pilipes
TTGATGGAGATATTTAATCGGCATTGCAACGGTATCGATGGTCGTAAGTAAAGACTGGCATCGCTGTTGATTTCTGCTGGCGGCCTTCATGCGGGGTTTCGGTATGATTCCTGGTCGTCGGAAAACGGAATTCCATTAGAATTGCTCGGCACGGTCTCACTCTCATGTTATCAAAATTTTAAATCTCACGTTTCCACCAGTGAGGAACTCTTATCCTGCCGGCTAAATGTAAACATTATTCCTATGGACTTTTGTAAAGTAACATACTATCAATAACAGTCGAGGCGTATTAAATTTTCACTTTTATTTAAAGCTGTGAGAGTGAGACCATTTTCATTAGGTAGTTGGTTACATCATTTTGGTAAGAACAGTATGAAAGAGAGAGAGCGTTTTTCGTTGCGTTTTTGCTTATATACTAGGGAAAATTCCCATCAAACGTCATAAGCACGTGATATGAATAAGGGGATTCCAGGGAAATATAGTAGATAGGGAATTAAAAAGGGATTGTTTTTGATAGATTTATAATTAGTTTAAGCAGAATTAATCCTTTTCAAGAGCGCGTGATGTAATAAATTATAGGATACTTTTGGAAGGGGATCAGGAAATAAGAATGAACTCTTTACTTTTGTATTAAGGAATGAGATAGAATAGAAAGTTAAGCTATTATTTAGAGTAATTATTGAATTAAAAGTTAAATCATTACATATATATATATAGGGAGAGTGTGAACTAATTGTAGGAATTTTAAAATTGTTGTAAAAATTATAATAAAAGATAAAACTATTTTTAAAATGTTATGCTTCATATATTATCAAAAATTCTATATTTGTTTGAAAATATATGTTGAATAAGAGCATAAATTATGAATTTATTAGCATGAAATATAATTAGAATTATCCCGATAAATACACTGTGAATAAAACACGGAATATAAACAAATCACTCGTAATGAAAGTTTAAATCACTAACTTTACAACAATAAACAGTTCAGTTATGATCAATATGAAATAAAATCGGTGTTTGATAAAAATGAGACAAAAATTACTGAGATCTCTCTAAAAATGAGGTGAAGTGAAGTGCCGAAATTCATTTGCTTACATTTTTAAATTTCATTTTTTTTCAACTCCTATATCTCATACATACAAAAATAATATATTAATCTAAAGATAATAATTAAAAAAACATTTCTAAATACAAAAATTGGTTATTTTTAAGGTACTGAATCTTAATAAATACTCCAATATATTAGAATATCGTCGGTTATGATAAGCCATTTAGCTGCAGCATATAAGATAACTTCTAAATGTCCTAAATTGAGAAGGAAATGTTACATTTCGAGTTACGTTTAAACATCCTTTCATTGAAATCTAATGTTTCAAACTGAATAAAATCCAAGTTATAAATAACATCTTGTGCGCAGTATCCCTATACAATATTTAGTGAAATCCTCCTCTAAATTTTTAAGCGTCCTGTTAACTTCCACGCACTTTATCAAAAGCATTAATCTTATTAAATGTAAGCCTTTCGTACTCAGAAGCAAAGGAGGAAAAGCAAACAGTCTGCCTACGGCATAAAGTTACAAAATTCATATTTAAAATGTTGAATCCACCTCCTCATCTTAATTTAAGAAACATAGTTACTTAATTGAAGGAGAGTTGAGTTGCTTAAAACTGGTATTTCTATCCTGAATAGAAGGAGCACAGAAAGCTCAGAAAGGATTGATGAATGGTGAGATAAAAGAATTGATTCTTTCGAAGAACCAACGCGATTGGACAAGAGTTTTAAACAGTTGAATTTTGATTAATTCTTCTATCACAAGTACTTTTTTTTAAATAAAGAGAACTCAGATGAGATTAGTTGTTGTTTAAAAAGTTATCAACAGCAAGAACATAAACGAAATTATTATGACGTTTATTATTATTAAAGGTCTACTATTAGTTCACACACTTTCCATATATATATCTTGTTCAAATTTTCAATCCTTAATAAAATACTTTTTATTCATCCACTCAAATTCAAATACATTTTTTAAATTTGTAGTGGATGACATTTGATGTAAATACAGTTCTTTCAAATATTAATTCATTTAATTAAATGTAATTGGCGAAAATGTAGTTTAGCCCAACCACTTGGAGCGATTCCAAAAATTGCTAAACTTGGCGATTTTTTTTGGCTGAACGTTAAGTCCACATAGCTGACCAGGGTAACAACATTTGGCAAAATACCGCCAAATAATTCCTGTCGCCGATGGTGGTTGGGCTAAACTGCATTCCAAACAATTTAATTTACTGGAGGAATTAAGAAACAAGCCAATGCTTCTACTACGTCATCTGTCTTGTAATGGCAAAGTAGAGTGTCGGCGTAGAATTTTCCTGCCTTCGGATCGAATCTCATCGAAGCATAATTTTTTTTTATTTGATTTTTGAATAATTAGTTTTAGTTTTATATAGGAGAAAAAAAAATTCTCTTCTATAAGATATTTAGCAGGATATAAATTTAGGAATAAATACCGTCAGTGACGAAGCGCGTAGATTGCTAAAAAAAAACTTCTTTTGCCACTTAATATTGCGATTCTGTCATATGTATTTACATATTTACATTAATTGTTATTATTTAATAAAAAGTAACTAAAAAAACAATTTTCTTTGTTCATTTAAGTAGGAATTGACTTTAAATTTTTTTATAATACTTGTAAACGTGAAGTTGGTGAACAGAAATGTCAGAAGTATTTTAATGGGAATTCTACAGGTGTTTTAAAAAACGGGAACAAAAATTTCATAGCTTCGTTTGTCAGTTTGAAATCTCTGATCGTGGTAATATATTCACGTCTTGACTTTAGGAAATGTAGCAAATGTTTTGATTGAGCCGAATTATCAGAGGAGCTGTATTTCTCTCAAACGATTTGTGACCATTCTCAGAAACTATGGATGACACCAGCTGAGTTATTGAAGCAATGGAAACATTTATTACTATTGTATCTCGAAAGGTATAAAAGAGCTAACGAAATTTAATTTCGCCTTAAAATGACTTAGTAAGATGCATAACACAGTTCTGTTAACTTGTCACCCAATGAAACAAAATTTATTCCTGCAATCTAAGCTTAATGCTTGTTAAATGCGCTATTATCTAACCTAAAACGAGAGATTTGACGTATTGTGTAAGTTTATGTTACTTTACAAATATGTAATAGGAATGTAACTGCAAGATATACGAATAATACTACGATTCAGAAATTTAAACCTATAGTAACAAATAGCGGAACAATTTTTAAGAAGTAAATTTTCAAAAGAAACAGTGAATTATTAAATATTATTTAACTACCTTTGAGAAACCTCCTCCTTTTTTTCGCGGAAACTGTTTTTTGAAAATTTATGATTTTAAAATATATATATTAATGCATTACCTTTTTGTTGTTATATGCATTCTAGTAGATTTCATCCCTTTTAATTTTAACAAAACACATACAACTTATGAAGTATAATAGAAAATGTAATTCAGCCATAATGTTCGCAAGATTAATTAGTTTCCGTTGAGGAAAAAAAATGTTTCTCTAAAAAAAGTATAGTAGGACATTTTTCCAATATTTCGTTCTGCACGATCTCTTAACAGGTAATTCATTTTAGTTAATAATTTAAGACATCATTTCATAATGCTTTTCATACCAGTTAACTACATTATTATAATAATAATGATTCTTACCAATATAGTTGTTGTTAGTTGGTTGGTTTTATTAACTTCCCCTCATAAGCAACAGGAGGGCTTATCAGGAGACGGCCCTCGTAATTTTGAAAATCGGCAAGTGACGAGAACGATACCTGAGCTGGCACTTCCTTTCCTTACTTCCATACACGCCAATGGGTGGAATTCGGGCCCAGACAGATTTAGCGTGCATCAGCCCAGCAAAACGGTGGGTCTTTGGTCATCAAGGCTTGAGCCCACGATTCGAAGAACACCACCGGCCGCAAGTCCCCGACAACTCATTCTTACCAAAGTAACAATTAGAGATTCAGGTTTTTACGAAGAACCAGTACTCTTTTCTCACTGTATTTTTTACTGGAAAAGTACTAAAAATGATATATTTAAACAAAAGCTGCGCACTATTGGAGAAAATTTAATGCAGAACACGTATTAATAAAGTGACAAACACGCGAAATAACAAAAACTATATGAATCGCACTGCTTTGTGTTGACGACTTGCATTATTCCTTTAAAGCAGATGGCATAAAATAATTTTCTGTGATTTGTCAGTCTACAATAAATGTCGGATTACTGGCAGTGCCGGAGAGGTGAAGTGTCAGATTCCTGTGGGAGTAATTGACATAAATTCAACTTAAGTTCAATTATTTCTACTATATTCAATTTATTCATTTGCTTCAATGAATTTTAAAAAAATCGTCGTTCTCCTTTCATGTAGAACCGTGTGGTGACGGGAATGACAGTATAGTCCCACTGTAGCTCATTCATGACGTAAAACGTGACAAAAATGAGCACCCAGCGTCTGAGGGTATAACCGGGCACCCTGTCCTTGGAGATTATAACAGGGGTCCTCAGGGACTTGCCTTCTTCAGGTAAGTACGGGTATCATGACCCCAAGACACCCTAGGGTTCTTTTTCTTTCCCCTGGGGTTTATCTTCTTTGGTAAACACGGGGGACGCACTCCCGAGATACCCAAGCGATACTTCTCTATTTTTGACCCTACTTCTTGTCAACCAATTTTGGTCTTTTTATCAATTTCTTTACGTCTAGACCACAGTTAAATCTTGTTTCGCGCAGCATAGCTACATCTGGCTCTCTCGCCAAAAACCTTTACATTCACTTACTCACTCTCCCTTCATGTAAAACGTGAATCAGAATCAGATATGGAAACCACACAGTGCGTCAATATGAGAGAATAATCCTACCCCGAAACACAGGTTATCTATCCCTCTCTGGGTAAATAAAATGTTGAGCAAAATGAAGATCTAAGTAGAGTTCACTTGCACTTATCTCTTTCAAACAATGAGGGGTTTTCTAACAATAAGGGCGATATAAAACAGTTCTAAAATCTATTATTACCAGAACTTGAAATATGTTGACATGACAGTGTTATAATCTTTAATTGATAATCTGGACGAAAGGTATTCCGGGACTTAAGCTACAACCCTTAATCGAAAAAAATCATATTTCTAAATAGAGTTTTTATGAGCATGGTAAATATTTATTTTCTTTTAAATTAGTTTAAATATTGCGAATTAAATATAATCTCAATGCTTTTTGCAGAATACTTGCTTATAGTAGTAACTAGTAAGTAAATTAGAAGAAATAATTTTAAATACTTTTCTTTAAGAAAAATTTTTAAATACATTCTTAGCAGTTTTTGAGAGTTTTGGGCACTTTTTGAAATACGTTTGAAAACGAAAACATTTTCTCTTTATTAAAATTTCTGTCATGTTTCTTTTATGGAAAATTTGTGAACTTGTGGCATTTCAGATTTTACTTCATGTTAAAGAATCAGGATATAAAAAAGAACTCCAGTTAAATTTATTTATTTTATATCACCACCTTTGAAACAGATATTTAAGATTTATTGAGTAAAATATTAATGATCCCTTCCATGTATCAAATATTGTTAAAATAAAGGTTGATTATAATTTTTTGTACTAGCTATAAGGACATGATAGAACATTATTAAAAAGGTGACCAATCATCCTCCTTTAGAGAGGACAGTCCTCCTTTTGTAGGTTCTGTCCTTCCACAAAAATAGTCCTCCTTCCTGTCTTCCCTTTCGATATTTTAAAACTAATCTGTCAACCTCTCTATTCAGAGATGTCGTGGCAAACTGTTACGCAAATGTTGAATACAAAAATCCTTTAGAATATTCAAATGTTAGATGACTCGCTCTAGCACCTGCTAGAGAGCGTATTTTACAATTAATTATGCCTCTCTGTTCATTGTTTTCAGTTTAAGCAAACGTCCAAAAATTCTTTAATCTTTTTTTTCACTTATAAATCATCGGAGATATTAATGTATTTTGTTCATAATCAGCATCTATTTTTTACAATACGATTGAAAAGATTTAAGTTGAACATATTTCAGCAACAGAAGTTAGTCTTATATTTAACGAATTTGTCCTTCAATATAAATAATGATTTGAAAAAAAAAATATTCCTTTATTATTAAAAAGAGAGAGATAAAACTGTCAAACTTGAGGAATCAAATCAGGACCGAATTGCAGAGTATACCAAAGAAGTGCAGAAATTTTACTAAACATGTTTCCGATACGTCGAAGAATAGTCTGAAACAAATATCACAGGAAAAACAGTTTTCAATGGCGTTTTTTGAATTCTTCAAAAGTATTGGACAGATATTGAAAATTATGTTCAGTTTTTATCGAAATAAATATTTGATACTAAAATCGAAGACAATTGGTTGTTTGAAGAAATTAGAAATCTGAATGTATAGTTAAATTCTGATGAATTAGAACAATGGGAAAATCAACATGTTGAAATTGATAAAAGATGGGTGGAAATATTGAACCATTTCAAAAATAAACTCATTCCATATGAAAATTTAGTTATTATTGTTGAATTTACGTTGTACTACCCTGGAACTAATGCAGCAGTTAAAAGATTTTTTTCCATTGGTAATGATTTTTGGACAAGTGAGAAATCAAGATTACATGTTGATTAGCTGCAGCACTTGTAAAATTCAATATAAAGGGTATTTTTTACTCAGAAATTTCCAATATATTGTTAGACACTGATATATTGACAAAAACATTATTCATTCAGTGGAAAAATACTCTTTTAATTAAATTATTAAAATGGATGTAAGCATAATTAGTGTATTATTATTTGAATTAATAAAATTGTTGTTTTATTTACGCAGTAATTTTTCGTCCTCTTTCATTGTAAAAAAGTGGTCACCTTACTATTCAGCATTTTTTTAGATGCGAAGTCATAAACTAAGCGCTGAACCAACTGAACGACCATTTACAAGCCCGTGAAACGAATACGATATATAAGACATACGATATACAGAATATTTATTAGAACAGATTTTATTCAATACATTACAAAGCATTATTTTACATGGAATAAGACTTTAGTACCCTATATTTAATGAAATTTAATATATATGAAAAATACAATGAATTGAACGTTGTGCAATGTCACTTGGGAATTACAAAAATTCATTCAATACTAAATTATTTCCTGTCAAATATACAGAAAACATTAATATTTTTATTGTTTTTTGCTAGAACAGTGTCAATTTAATTTGTTAGTAAAATGCTACTTTATACTCTTTCTTTCAAAAACATTTATCCTTACATGTCATAGTAGATACATTTTCTCTTTCACTTCCAGGTTATGAAGTAATTTCATTTTAAAAGAGCTTGTAAATTCGATTACAGATATAACTGTTATAAATGTCCAGAGATGATTTCTACTTTCAGCGCTCTTCTTTTAACTAGTTTGTTCCGGTCGTCAGCCTTACGTCAGTTTCTATTAATCTAACGAATGAATGTTTTTACAAAAGAACCTTAACTATCATTTTATTTTGTTGTAATTGGTGTTATTTTAAATATATTTAACATGTATTTGTTTTTTACATTTTTAAAGAGTCAGTTCCTTTGAATGAAGAATCTACAGTTTATTTGAAAAAGACCATTTTTTCCTTAAACAACATTGTTTTTTTCTGACTCATTAATTGACTCTTTAATTAATACACAAATTTCATTCATCACTTATTTTTCCATCTTTAATAATTGAAGGTGAATCAGTATTATATGTTATGAATCTAAAAAGAGAGTCATGAGATGAAAAATATTAATGGGATAATAGAAAAAATACAATTAGATGTTTGATACTATTCAACTCACTAGAATTAACAAATTAAATTTGTTGTCTCCTGCTTTAGAAACAAATGTTTCATTTTACTTCTAAATGACTCAAAATCAATTTAGAAATTTACTTTATACCTAAAAATAAATAAATAATACTTTATTATATTCCGTACTCACACACAAACCTGTAACAAAACTAGACTCATTTTTTAAAAAAAATCATGATTGCATTATTAATGATAGTAAACAATCACAAAGTAAGACATTCACATGTTTTAAAAAATATCATTCAAATAAAAGGCTAAGACTGTAATTTATATTGCAAAGGAAGATCAATTTTAAGGAAACATTTCGAAAAAAAACTTACCTTCATTTCTCCCCAACTTTGTAAGTATCAGACACACATTTGTGATTAAATTCTAATTCAAATTTGTTTCGAAATTTATTTAGTACACCACTTTACACAATTGAGAAATAATTAACAAATGTACCATTTGTCAGGAAGCTCTCTTTTTTGTATTCTTTTTAGATATTTATTTTATTTTTATCAAAATTTCTCCTAATATGTATTCATATATTTTCTAATTATTTTTAAAAGTACATCAGTATCACTATATTCTAAAAGGCAAAAAGCAGTGTAGAACACATTGCGAAAATATTTTCTACATTGAATGTTGTACGCATTTATATATAAATATACTCATTTATATTTAATGTTAAACAAAAAAAAATTAATTTATTAGCGTTCTCGTGTGTTTTTCAGAAATTAAATTTTCATACTGTAGCTCTGAATTCATATGTAATTAATAAAATATTTAAAATTACATCAAATGTTTAGTTGCAATAATGTTTAAGAATAATTTCTTCGTGAATTATTCTTCGTTTAAGAATAATTTCTTATATTAAAAAAGTACACATAATACTCTGTGAAAGTATTCGATATATAAGATTTTCCTACGTTTTATTACAATCTCGCATGTAAGTTAATTAAAATTTCATATAACTAAAGAAGCGATCACTTTTTAATAACGCAGCGACTTACGATCCTTGCATATATTTTAACAGTTAAATTAGTTGTTTATTAACAGTTCTATTTATCAAACACAACACCTCTCCGTTGATTTATAAATTATTCCATTTAAAAGACTCATTTGCTGCACACTGTGCGAAAGTTGACGTCTCTCATATTCCTCTCACGTAAAACATTAATCAGCTTCGGATGTGAAAGGGAAATGCTAAATAACAGAACTCATGTTCTCCACAACAAATTCCTACACCCCAGTAAACTGTGAACGATGAACCAATTAAGTCCCTCATCTGAACATTAAAGTGCGTCTCGATGCATTTTCTGGCAACAAGTAAAATGAGAACGCTCCGACGCCGGTAAATTATCAGACAGGAGAGACCGGAATTCATCAATAAACTCTTAATTAAATCAGCGAACGATACTTAATAAACGGAAACATTTTGATCGGAATTTTAAAATTCTATTCGATACTAAAAGTTTCTCACATTTTGACCTGTGGTATTTGCTTAAATGGACAAGTATTACGAGAGTAGCGTTTTAGCTGATAGTTTGTAAAGGAATAATATTCAGAATAGAGATCATACACCTGACCATTTCTGAAATGTTTAAATTTCTTTGTTACCAACAATGTAAAAATAGCATATTAGTTAAGGAAGGCTTAACTGAATTTTAGTTTTGTGACAAAGTTTATGATTATTGTTAATGATTTAACAGTTTCAGAAGCGAAATAATCAAAAGATTTTTGTATTATACTTGTAAATGTACGGTTGTTAAAGAATACAACACTTTTGATAAATTTCAGAATCCTTACGCAATTGATCTCAATTATAATTTTAAAAATAGTGATCTTAAATATGATAAATAGTTCAAAAATATCTGTATTATGATGTAAATAAATTAGTTCATTGACTTTAAGAGTCTCAGAACCTTTACAATTCTAACATTTCGAAATTTTAAAAAACATATATATTCGAACTCCATCTTTTCTGTACATTTCTTGGAGCTTCTCTCTCTCTCTCTCTCTCTCTCTTAGAACTTGGCAATAATACTAAAACTTCTAGAGTTATCGAGGGAAAAAAATAAAACCAAATTTTCTTTTCTTGTTATTTTTCAACTTCAGTTTTTCTCAAAACAAGGTATTTTAGTTTACTCGCAGAATTTCTCAAAAAATATTTACTACACATATGTTCAAATTAAGTTTCTCTTATAGAACAATTATTAACAGAAAAATTTTGCACAAGTTTAAAGTGTATTTTTCCTAAGAATTTATTAATTTTCCTAATAATTCTGCTTTGAAGCCTTTTTTTTTCATTAATTTTTTAAAAAAGTATGTGTAATTTCAAAAGTGTGCATTTTCTACTAAATAACATTATTTTTATAAATTTTAATCAATGTTGTACTTCAGAATGAGATTCACAATAAAATATTGATTATTGTAACTTTGACAAAAGTGTTCCATTTATATTTCTATGTAACATTTTGAGATTTCTTAGAAAGTTATATAAGAACATGAGAAATAATGTAAATATATATGAATATTATGTGTTAAAAATTTAAAATTTCGAATTTTTCCCATTGTTACGTTACATTGGTTTGAAAAATGACGCATTTCCGTATGCATAGATGGTTTGATAAAATCCCTGAAACCCTTTTATAATTTAACATCTAAAAAGCAATTTTCTAATTAAGGATGCAATTTTTTGGCTTTGGATCGTCATAAAATAAACGTCTATTTCAAATTATGAAACATTTTTCTCAAGACTTTTTGAGTTTTATGGGGAGGTGGAGGCTTAAACATAGATATATCCCAATATTAATGAGAGTCTGAAAACTTTGACGGCTTAGAAATTAATTCTATGCATCTTTTAATATGAAAGCTAACAACAATTCATAGACAATTATTTTCATATCCTAAAATTGCAGTCGCGGTCCCTTCCAATATGGTATAAACTACCAGACCAGACATTGTTCCTTAAATAGAGATTTCCCTTCTACCGAGGCTATGCACTGAAAATGCAGTTTTATTAGAAATTCCGGTTGTATCATGCTTTAAAAAATGATAAATAAGCAAGTAACATAGTCGCAAGTATTCATTCGAATTAGAAGTTAATGGAAAAGGAAAGTTCTCTTAATTAAAATTTCAATTATTTCAAAATTATATGAAATTAACAATATGAGTAGTTTTGAGCTTGCAAAAATTTATTGAAAGTATGTGATCCGTTACACGGTTTAAGCCTGTGCATTGCAAGAAATTATTTTTCAAGCGTATATTATAATCACTGATAATCTTAAGTCTTTAATATCACCAACAGTTATCCTTAATTATTTTAATTGAGAGGTATATTTTAAGGTATATGTATAGTTCTTATGTAATGCATTTCGTCTGACTCTTTTTCGTCTTCCTCAACCACTTTTCAAGTTATTTTTGTTAAAGTTCACATTTTCAACTACAATTGAAATAAAAGATTTTATGTTGTCAATGGTGGCTTAATCGATTTCTATATATTCTTCCATTTGAATACTGTCAATGATTTTGACAAACTCAATAAGCTCCTTTTCATTAGTACTATTTTCATTTGAGACACTCGAAACTGAAATTTCAAAACATGTTTTCTTAAATAATTGCTACCCATTGATTTCTGTTTGTGTCCTGGATTGAATTACTACTCTTCATAACTCCATTTTCTACCCCTACAGAGGATTGTAGCAAGAATTATTGGAGTAAGGGTTTTTAGTTAAGGGTTAAAGGTAAAGATTTGCTAGGCTTTTATATATTTAGGGGACCAGAAAGCAATATGTAGTTTCTGCGGATGACGATATTCTTTAATTATTTATCCATTCACTGCGTACTTCAAAGTCGACTTCAAGATATTTTAAGGGTAGATTGACTTGTTTACTTGAAAATAATTAATTTTAGTTTAGGAAAATAATAGAATTTTAGGTTTAATGGCCAACCAAATACCATAAGAGGTACCCTTCCGGCATTATATGCTTTTTGAACTTCTCAGATAACAACGCAACGGTTGCTATCAAACACATTTGCGATGTTTATCCAAACGCATTAGACATTCGTAAATGCATAAGGTAGTTTTCTAAGTTCAAATCCGATATTTACGATCTTTCCATCTCGGACCGATCAGGAAGACCATCAACTTTAGACAATGACATGTTAAGGTCGGAAGTAGAAACAAAGATGTGTCAGACAATCGAGAAATTTTCAAACACTCTTAACCAAATTGGTCGACCGTCCAAGCTCATTTGCTGCAGATTGGTAACGGACCGAAGAACAAAGCATAACATGTCCGAAGAAACAAAGCTAACCAATCTACCACTAGCAACTTATTGCTTCAGAGGCACAAAAAGATCTATCTCCAAGATTTATCACCAAATTTAAAAAATAAGGTCTAAATTGGGATAACTTTATCAGAATAATTCCAGCATTAAAATAAGTTAGTGTTATTACTTTCATATATATCTGGTTTAGGGGAATAAAATTTTACAATTTAAGAACCTACACATAGAACAATTAAGCAATTGTCACGGTTAATAAAAAATGACTTATTGATTTTATATTTCAAAACATAAAAGAAGAGATGTGTGACAAAAATCTATAGTTTGATTCAGAAATATGAAATACCTGACCATATGTTATGCTATA
This sequence comes from Nephila pilipes, assembly GCA_019974015.1. Lineage (NCBI taxonomy): Eukaryota > Metazoa > Arthropoda > Arachnida > Araneae > Nephilidae > Nephila > Nephila pilipes. Next base: position 12,512 of record BMAW01094167.1, read on the forward strand.
AGTTAGTGAAATCCCAGTATATGCATTATAAGTATTAGAGATTTCTTCTATTTGAAAAAAATTGTCTCCAGCGTGGATCATAACCTTTAACACTAGTCGAAGACAGTTTACTGATGCTGAAGGCACCGAATATGTTAAAATTGAAAAATACTAAACAGGAAAACAATGTTTTAATTTTATTGTTGCTCAATGTATTTTTCATAATACTGTTATCTGGCAATAAACACAAAAGAAAAATATATCTATAAAGATAACAATGGTTATGGTCAATTTTTATTCATTTATTTCTCGAAAACGGTGATTTTTTGAATGTTATTGATTTTTGATTTTTATTAAAGTGAATAATTTTAAAATGACTGACGTCATTGCTTTGGTATTAGAGAGCTGTGTACTGTACTGGATCGCTTTTGGGGGAGATTTGCCTTCTTTTGTGGAGATAATGTGCTATTCAGTCATTGTATAATTGGTTGTCATTGTATAATTGGTTAAGATGTGTGGTTTACCAGAATTTTCCACAAGAGAGTTGAGAGGTTGGGGTTCTTCAGAGATTCAGGAGAATTTGGTAGACGATGAAGTGCTCGCTGAAAGCTCTTTTGTTGCACTTACTGACTGTCAGGCTCCAGATTTGAAAGGGCGTTTAGTCCCAGAGAGAAAGAATGTTGTTTGGAATCCACATAAACAATCAAAGAGAAACATAATACCTACCGTCCACTCAGAAGTTGCTTATAGTTTTTGTCAGGCTCTGAATTTTACAATTAAACTAGCTCCTGTGGAGAGCAGAGTAGTTTTCGACCCTCAAAAATGTTCGAGAAAGCACAAGATAACACCAATTGTCCACTCAGAGGTTATATATAAAATTTTTCTGGCTTTAACCTTAAATGCAGAACTTGTTCCTCTAAAAGAAAGCAACAGCAGAGTAGTTAACTAGGGGAAGAAATTTTATCATAAGATATCTGTTGTATAATGGATGCATAATTGCTATCAATAATTATTTTACCAACTTTTGATATTATGTATCATCACATGTAAATGAAATAAGAGGAGAGAGAAACATTCTTTCCTTTCACGTTAAAATTCATTTAAAATACACGTTAAAAGAATTATTTTTGACTGTTATTATTTTTTAAATATATGAAACTTGAATTCATGAAAGATTAAAACTTTTTTTTGTTACAACTATATCATCAATCACCCAGATCAATACTAAAAAACAACTGCAAAATAAATCAGAAATCACGCCAAGAATATTTCACCTAGAATTTCGAATCAAGGATTTTAGTTATAGACATTTAGAACACATTAAACAAAAAGAAGAAAATATATCCAGTTTATTAATAATAGAAGCTCGCTAAACATTTCAAATTGAAATTTTCGTCGAAAAAAATTCTTAGAAATAAGGACGTCACAGAATTAAAAAAAAATAGACATTAGCATACATTATTCAAAACATTCGGTAAACTTGTCTACCCATACATCATTTTTGCAAGACAGTTAAGGATGAAGAAAGATACAAGAATTAATTAAAAGTGAAGAAGATATTAATTCATATCATCAGAAGAGATGCATAGAAATTTCAGTCCTAGCACATTTTGGGGAATATTCGAAGCCGAAGAGAGATAGAAAAAAAATGTTAAAAAACTAATACACTAATTTATACCATCTGAAGAGATCCACGGAAATTTCTACTCTCACAACATTTTGGGGAACACTTGAAGATGAAGAGCGATGCAAAAATAATTTTAAAAAGGAGAAGAAATTTATGAAACCCATTTGAAGAGATCCCTAGAAATGTCTAATCTTGCATCTATTTGTGGAACACTTGAAGTAGAAGAGCGACGCAAAAAATAATTTTAATAAGTACTAAAAGTGTACTTTCTGAAAAGTACTACTACGTTCACACACTATCTGAAATATTCTTTCAATGAGTCCAGACATCCATCTCTCTGGGGACCAAATGTAGATGAAGAAAGAAGTGAAATAATAATTTAAAAAGCTAAAAGCCATTCGTATACATCATCTGAAGAGTTAGTTAAAAATGTATAATCATCCACCTTTTAGCGGATCAAATTAAGAAGAAGAGGGATGCACACAATAATTAGAAAAGAAAAAACATTTGTACAAACCATTAGAAGAATTCGATAAAAATGTCCAGCCATCCACCTCTTTGGGGAAGAAGATGAAGAAAGATGCAAGAAATAATTAAAAAACCAAGAGACATTTGTGCACAACATCTGCATATTTCAATAAAAATTTCGAACTATCCACCTATTTGCAGAAATTTGAAAATGAAGACTGAAGCGAAATAATATTTATAAAAGGAAAAGACATCAGTAGTCAGGAGAGTTCAATATAAATGATTAGTCCCTATACATCCAAATGTTGTTTGAAATTTCTGAACATATATCCGATTGAAAACCATTTAAATTTTGTAGAATTCTGCATAATTCTATAGAACATAAGCAGATAGGATTCTGAATAAACGTAGCAAAAACTCTGGAACAATTTTCTACTTCTAATGCAAATAGTTTTTGTAAATTAATTAGTTTTATGAATAGGAAATCAATAAATTTTTATGATTTGATTTATTTCTCGTATTAAATATTTTAATTTATTATTTTTTGCTCTATCGGCTATCAGTCAAAATTGCTATTACTTTTCATTCAACCCATATAAAAGACATTATAATACGAAACAAAGTTGGATTTCTATTAAATTAACATTTATCTAGATATAAGTCAGATGAAGAGACTCATCAGTTGATAACTCATATATCTGTCTTCTCTTCTTCACTACTCGACTAAATTAAACTCAATTCTATTTAATATGCTGCAAGCACCTATCTTCCATCCGACGTGCCCTCCCGTTGGCATGGTGTGGATGTTAGGAGAGGGGGTGCCAGCTCAGGTGTCGTCCTCGTCACTTGACCGTGGTTCAAAATTACGAGGTCCGTCGCCAATAGCCCTCGTGTTGCTTCTAGTGCGACGTTAATAAAAAACTAAACTAAACTAAACTAAACTTCCATCCGACGTATATTTGGTGAGATCGGGAGTCAAAACAAGCAACTCTACTACTAAGTCCACAACCTCCTAATCGATGAGCTAATGTGGCTACCTATTAAATTGAAATTGAAATGAAAAGGGCAATGCTTATTTCACTCTTGTTCATATTTTTTAATAACAGGTCTGATAATTGGAACATGTTGCTTCATTTCTGGTTTAGCTCATAAAAGTTCATTTAAATTCTATAAAATAGGAAACATTGACATCGATTTAGACTTTCACGAAGACTAAGAAACGTTCCATAGATTCTTCAAGGTTGAAGGATTGTACTTTAAGAGTCCTTCTAAATTACTATCAGGATTCAACATAATAACAAACATAGTTTAACTTTTATTAAGAACAGATTAAAATACAATAAAACTTAGCTTCATTTTTCCTATTAAGAATTAGTTCTTGGTTTATGAACAAGAAAAGTTAAAGAAATTATCTTGTATTTGAAAGAATTTTACAATAATATTTTTATTACTAATCTGTTATCCATAAATTATGAGAAGGACGAATAGCTGGAGTTCATTAAAATTAGTAAGTTATAAAAGTATTAAAATAAGTAAGTTAAAATTAGTAACTCATTAAAATTAGTAAGAAAAACTCAATATCAGAACAAAATATTTGAAAAAAATAATAAATTATCAATTCTGACAGTTTTTCGAAGGAAACTGAGGTATTCAAACAAAATAGTTTACTACAAAAAAAAAAAAATCTAACAGAGAAGATAATATCTAACGAACTTTTAAGACAATCTAAGTGAAATTAATAAATGAATTTTGTTGAAGCTTAATGAATTCGTTCAAAATGAACCGAATGTGGAGGCAGCGATAGACGAGCGGTCATGGTCGCGGACTCACAGCCGGCTTGCTTTCATTGAGTTTCAGGTTCAAGCCTTGATGCCAATACAGACACACCATGTAGACGGGGCTAATGCACGTTTAATCTGTCGAGGCTCAAAGTCCTCCCTTTGGCTTAAGGAGATGGAGGTGCTAGTTTAGATGTCGTCTTCGTCACTTGACCGAAGTTCAAAATTACAAGATCCGTCGCTAATATCTCTCGTATTGCTTCTACATGCGTAGTAAACAATCAAACATTAAATTTTTAAAAAAGTAGAGAAAAATATTGATTAATGTTTCATTATTCTCTCTCTCTCTGAAAGTTTTTATGTCAGAAAAAGTGGCGTATGCATTAAATATTTAAATTTTATATTTAAAAAACAGGAATTAGAGTTTCATTAATACATGGAAAGTCAAAATTCTAATTGTAATAAAGATACACATTTTTATGTCAAGATTTATATTAACTATTTTTCTCCTCTCATTATAAGAATTGTTTACTTAAAGAAAAAAAATTACAACAAAATTTGATTGTTATGCTATGAATCTTTCAAGTAAATGTACATTTTTGTTATACTGAAAGGAATTTAATCTTGTTTATCACAATTTTTTTTACTTTTTCTTTAATGTAAAAAAGTTGTACATTTTCACTGCAATACAACTGAAAGAATGAAAGAGAAACATCTTTCATTTTAAAGAGAAACACTAGATACTTAAAAAATATAATCCCTTCCAGGACATCAAGAGTAATAAATTCGACTCAGATATTAGTCAAAGTAAATATTTATGTAAATTAAATGGAAAATAGCTGACTCTGAATTATTATAGAAGGCTCGCGTAATGACATCCATTTCCTTTTTGAAACATGCCTAAAGCAACAAAACAAAGCATGGAACTAATTCATAAAATACAAACATACGTTACGTTTGGTTCTTTCTTTACTTCCAGTTGCAGTGGATCGTATATAATTTATAGCAGTTAAAATGACATCCGAAGGTTAACTACCATGTTTTTAATCTTATTTCGATGTTCCAGTTTTGTATTTAATTTTTCTGAAAGCTTTGACATTCTCTTTTAAACTTAAAAGGAGACATATATATGTTTTATGACAATTTTTTTATTCTTAACTTTCACTAAAATATTGGAAAAATTCTTGGTTTTAAAATGTTGACTAAATTATTATGAAAAAAAAAAAAAAATGGTAAAAATATAGAGATTCACCTGACTTTTTTTTAGACTGTAATCAATCATTTGAAGTTTTTGTATACTTGTGAATCAAAACACTCCTTTTTACATTCGTTTTTTTTTCTCTTTAAAACAGAAATTAAACATTGATTATAAATTTGTTTCCTTTCCATGTTCAGCCGTTTTTGTGAAAGATTGATTTTACATTAGTCAAGCGTTTTTTAATGTTAAACCTAACACTGTCATAAAATTCTTTGAGGTATCAACAAAATCAGAATAATATTTATGAGTTTATGATAAGGATCAAAAGATGTTTCGTTAATAGAATACTTATTATGGAATTAGGAATGTACTTAATCATTACTATTCAATTAAAAATTAAACGTAATTCGAAATTATATAATTAAAAATAAATGATTTAAGTGTACTATTTCATTCTCATTATTTAAAGTTAAACACTATATTAATTTAAAATTTATATAAGAATTTTTTTTGAATGCAGTACCTTAGAGCTGTGTTCAGCAATTAGCAAGTGGTCGAGTCACCAATTGTGCGAGAATATGGCCAGAAGTAGCAGGATTCGTAGACAACCAGATCGAGACTGCCGCCGAAGTCAGACTGATTAAAGAGTTGTTTCCTCTTTCCCCGGTTTTGCTAGACTAGGTTAGCAATATCTTGAACTAACTTAAACTATACGTTAAGTTACTATACTGCTTTAAAGCGTGCTTTACAATCACACGAGGGATTTGGTCAGATGGAGCATGAATTCTTTGCTCCAATCCAACAGAGACAATTTTAACTTCTGTCATTTTAATTGAGACCTGCATCTAACTCATAAAAGCTTAATGATGGTTTTTATGGAGATATAACTATTTGTATGAACATACAAAATAACATAAACCATAAAAAGAGAAAAATAATTACTTTCAAGATTTTGGCCCAGCATCGAAGCAGTATTACACACAATTATTTCAAAATGTATAAAGATTTTTTAATTATTATTCAACTACTTTAAGGTGACTGCCTACCTTCGAGACCAAAATTTTTAAAAAAACTAATTTTTGCACATTTTTTTGTGTTGTTAGTATAAATAGTACATAAAAATAAGAAAACATATAAAAAAATTTAAATAAATATTGTACTTTTTGATAAATTGGTCGTTTTCATGGAAATTTCAGCATATTTTGACTGAAACGGCTAACACCATATTAAAATTTCTAATGCAGCTACATCACTTTCCTTTGCACACAAAATACATATAACAATTTTCTTCAAAATGAACCAAAATCTAAGTGAAATAATAAAATTTAAAAAATCTACAGGTAATCGCACCTTTTAACATGGACATTTTTGCAATTTTTTCAACTTTATCTTTACATAAACAGTCCTAAATAAAAATATATTCCCCCTACATCAAAGTTTTGGTCCATTTCATTAAGAATAGAATATAAAACATTCTCAGAAAATTTCAGGACATTATCTCCATTATTTCTTGAGATATCATGTAAATGGTTTCAAATTTGCTTCAAAAACACTATTTTGAGAAAAACACAATTAAAGTTTTATTTTGCAGTTAAAAGCCACTTACCCTATTCAAAATAATCTAAAATTCCCCGGGATGATATGTCAAGCCTTCTTTTTTTTCCTGCTGCAAAATTTTTATTTTCCTCCTAGCACGTGCTTTTTTCCTTTGTAATTTTACAAGAGGTAATGAATGTCTTTTTGCATCGGTGATACGTCGAAAATCATACTGCTTCAAAATACGGAGCATATAATTACCGACATTTAGCTGCAACTTATTCATTACCTCACTGAAACCACTGGCACCTTCATTAAACTGAAGAACAGCTAGGTAAGCACCTAATTGCAAAGTTTGCAATTCAGTAAAATGTTGTTTTGGAATAATATTCCAAAGAACACCATTAAAACTTTCATTGGCATTTTGTGTCATGCCATGCAAACACTTTTTTAATAGGGTTTGGTCGCATAATTTCATATAGGTTGGCTTAATTATGTTTATGATATTTTGTGAAAGTCCAGTGGATTTATCAGGTAATGTTTTACCCTGAGCTTTTGCTTTTTGAAATTTGCACCAGCTGTCTTTTCCCTGCGGACACTGACCATGCATAGGGAAATCTTTACTAGAACAGCAGTGGTAAAAGGCAGCAATAACTGCTCTTTGCATGCTTTCTAAATTGTTTATGTTACTGCGAATAGCAATTCCATAATAATTCTGCAGCTTGTCTATAAAACTATCTGTTAACTTGCCTCTTCCTCCAATTCCTTTCGTAGACTTTTTTAATTTCCGCAAGTGACTCCCAACTCTCTTCTGAACATGGCCAATACATTCAAATTTATTGACTGTATTTGGGCCATACATATTTTTAACGGACTCATATCCCTTAGAGTCACCGTCCCCATAATAATCCCTGTACTGTAATTTACGCAGATTTTCCGATCGCTCAAAAATTCGATATACTCCTATTGTCTCCATGCTAGAAGCAGAACCCTTGTGATTGCGACAAACATGTGAACCGGGAAAAGCACCTGGAGTATTTGACATTTTATTACATATTCTGCAGAAATGGGACATCATTTCGACATCTAATACTTTTCCAGTATCAATGGATATGCAGCTCACGCAACCATTGTGAGATGAGTAGCCCCGTTTCTGCCAAGTCCCATCCAATGACACTCCGCAGTAACTTATATCTGTTAATGGATTTTCTTTTCGAATTTTATCTGCTGCATTGAGCATGCTTTTCTTAGCAGCTTCAGTTGCAGCGTGTAGAATCTTTAGCTCTTGATTTCTAACAGCTCTTTTAGACAAAAAAGGCAAGTCTAACATGCTAAACAGTTTATTTCCAGCTGTATAGCCCTTTCCGATGAGTCTTAACGCATATACAAGAAGAGTATTTAAGTTAAATGCATTATTAATCTTTTCAGATGACACAAATACCTTAACAAAATCACAGTTCTTACATTTTATATATGAATTTGAGCATATGCCAAATCTTGAATCCTCTGTCAAGCTGAGGTTATCCTGGGAACAAACAGGGCAACACAAAACTGCAAATACAGATATTAATGTTCTAATATCATATATACGATGGCCAAATAGTTCACTAGAACCTTCAGAATATATATTATCAGAAAAAGTTTGCTTCAAGCCCTCAAGTTTTGAAACACTTGCTGTTTTCTGCTCATCATTCCTTGCAGTTGAAACTTCATTTTCATGTTGAGCATTGTTCAGTGTCGGTTTCTTAGAGTACTGATTTCTTGAAAATCTTCGTTTCTTTGGGCGGTAATTTTTGCAGTGTCCCATATTTATGTTACTTTGAATAGCTTTTAAGCAAAATTGCAATTCAAAATATAAGTTATTTCAGTAAAAAAAACGATCAGAATTACGAAAACAAAACACACATTCAAATGTAAACAGAAACTATTTGTTGCCAATTCTCAGCAACAAATCAATAAACTAAACTGTACAGTAGTGGCTAAACCACTAGAAATATTATTAAAATATTATTTATAATTTAAAAGAAAAAGAAAAATGTAGAAATAGAGTTAAAAAATGCAATTAACACATGGATCAATAAGTTCCGAGACTAACCCAGAGATGGCGCTCATAGTAAACCAGTAACCAGGTCTTTCTAGAGTACTAACCTTTGCTTGAAACGTGTCAAAATTTTAAGTCGATCGGACCAGAAACAGCTGAGTTATCGAGGTTGGAGTAAAGTCGTTTTGTAGTTTGTTTAAAAAATGGAAAAAACCGAGTTTCGTGTTCTGATAAAACATTGTTTTTTAATGGGTAAAAACACCGTGCAAGCGAAACAATGGATTGAAAAATGTTACCCGGACTCTTGTCCATCAAAAGCAACGATTTGTCGGTGGTTTGCCGAGTTTAAACGTGGTCGTACCGACACAAATGACGCGGAACGCTCGGGTAGACCTGTGGAAGCCGTTACACCGGAAAATGTGAGTGAAGTGACAAAAATTATAATGAAAGATCGTAAAGTGAAGCTCCGTGAGATTGCTGTGATGACACAGATATCATATGGAAGTGTGTTTACTATCCTTCATGAAAAATTGAGCATGAAAAAGGTTTTTTCCAAGTGGGTGCCGCGATTGCTTTCGATGGAACAAAAACAGCAACGAGTCGATGATTCAGAAAGCTGTTTATCGCTATTTACTCGCAACAAAAAAGATTTCTTGCGTCGTTACGTGACCATGGACGAAACATGGATACATCACTACACTCCAGAGTCGAAGCGGCAGTGGCGCACAGCTGGCGAAAGCCGTCCGAAGCGTCCGAAAACGCAGCAGTCAGCTGGCAAAGTCATGGCGTCAGTTTTTTGGGATACGCATGGCGTGATTTTCATTGACTACCTCGAAAAATGTAAATCGATCAACAGTGATTATTATATTGACTTGCTGGTGCGTTTGAAGGAGGAAATCGCAAAAAAACGACCGCACATGCAGAGAAAAATATCCTTTTTCACCAAGACAATGCACCCTGCCACAAGTCGATGAAAACAATGGCAAAATTGAACGAATTGGGCTTTGATCTGCTTTCCCACCCCCATACTCGCCAGATTTAGCCCCCAGTGACTACTGGCTCTTTGCTGATCTTAAAAAAATGCTCCAGGGGGAAAGATTTGGCTCAAATGAGGAGGTCATCGCTGAAACTGAAGCTTATTTTGAAGCGAAAGATAATTTTTTTTATAAACATGGTATTGAAAAATTGGAAAAGCGTTGGAACGATTGTATCACCCTAAGAGGTGATTATGTTGATGAATAAAAAAAAAATTTGCAAAAAAAATGTTGTTTTCAATGTTAGTCTCGGGACTTATTGATCCATGTGTTATGTACAACTTCCGGTTACAGAATGCTACTTCCGGCTCTCTTTTGCAGCTGACGATGGTTTTTAAAATTGCTATATCTTTATTTCTATTTCACATAAATTAAAAAGGAAAACAGATTTGAAAAGAGAAATGTTGAAACTAAAAGATTATTAAAGAAAAAAAAATTGACCCAAGTGGTCAAAAACTGACATTTGTACGTTTTGCTTATTTCATTATTTTTAATTCAGTTTTTCTCTTCTCTCTCTCTTACTTTTCTTAAAATTAAATAATCACCTGAAAAGTTAATTTTAAGCAGCTACTTTATAATTATAATTTGAATTAAATTACAGTTTTATTAACTATGAAAATAGATCTTCCTAGGATCTTGAAAAGATTCGTTTGAGAATCATACTCAGAAACAAATTATTCTTTTATTTCTCGAAACATTTTTATAACGCACCAAAATAACGTAGTAACAAAACTAAACAGCTGTCGTGAGAAAGAGCGCAAACAATACTGAGTAATATAAGGTATACGTGAGTGCGGTTCAAAAAGTACCTTTGTTAAACGACAGAAGGCACTGCTAATACAAGTTGGTATTAACATTGTGTGCTGTCATCTGATAAACGCCACTGAAAAAGAAATTTGACTCTGATTCAAAGGTTAGTTTGAATTGATACCACTTTTGTCTTCGATTTTGCATCAAAATGTGACCGCGTCGATGAGACCTTTACTCACCATTATACACTAAAACCAAGCAGAAATAAAAACAATGGGTTGCATCCGCTTCGAAGAAAGCGAAAAAGAATGTCATCGGCCGGAAAATTTATGGCGTGAGAATTATGGACTTTAAATAAAAGCAAAAACGTTCATTGGAAAGTATTACATTAAATTATCCCATTCCAAACTGGGTACCTTAGAAACACCCTCGAAAGCGTTAAAGCCCCGTTAGCCTAGCAGTCACGATCACTGACTCACGAACAGCGTTGTTTTTGTCAAGTCGTGGGTTCGAACCCTGATCCCATTTAAGACCAGCCATATAATGAGAAGAAAGTTCTAGCTCAAGTGCCGTCCTTGTCACTTAACCGAAGTGCAAAATTACCAGGTCCTTCACCAGTAACCCTCGTGTTTCTTCTCAATGTAACGTTAATAATAAATCATAATAGAACAAGTTTCAATATCACACTGCTCAATCTTAACTTATATCTAGACTCGTCGAATGGTTATGAAAATAACTGATTTAAAATATCTTATTCATTCTAGCTCTATCAATCTCTCCCTCTTGTCTAAAATGCCATTTATTTCCTCAGCTTATTAGAAAGGAAGCTCATAAAATAAAAATAAAAAAAAAATGTAGCCTTTTTCATTTCTTACGTACTTTCATTAACTTTGGCGAAGGAAT
>BMAW01094168.1:0-14065 GCA_019974015.1 Nephila pilipes
ATAAGAAGAGTGAATATTCGTTTCCGGATTCTGTGATGACTTCGATTTCTTTGCTAACCCAATTATGTGGCTCGAAATTGAATCATTTCTTATATTCGTGATTAGATGAGGTGAAACTATGAACAATATTACTTTGTACAGATTATTTTCATTTAGAGAACTAGTTCATCAGAGAAGGATGGATGGCACCCCAAATTTATAGCATATTGGCGATGGGCATTGAAATGCGTTCGGAGTTTAGCTACATCGGGAGAAGAGAAAAGGCGGTAAAGAGAGTAGAAAGGCGAGAGCTAAGCGCTTCTCAATTTTGTTCAGGAATAGGGTGCCCTGTATGAGCTATTGCATGACGCTGATTTGTGGTGCCCTCTATCGAGCAATTGAGGAACTACTTTTATAATATCATTGAAAATGCAGTTAATAAATTGATAATTAGCTGGAAAACCCTACACAGTTCAACCACTCTAAAAAGAGCTGGTCTCCAGCTATATTGGAATTTACTTATCTTTATTAATTACATTTCATACTTTTCCAAAATAACACAAAATAGATAGAAATGAATTTTGAAAGTTTTCGATATTCTGCATGGATCAAAGTATATAATCGATTTTTGAAATACTTAATCATGTAGGAATGATAAAAACACTGATATAAAACAATATAAAATGTAAATAAGCAAATATAGTAAATCTAAGTAACACAAGATAATATCGAATAAATGAAAATAAAATAACATAGCGTTAAATTAAATCAAACGAGTTTCACCAAATAATATCTATCTACATTTGATATTTAAAGGGTGTTAATTGAAAAATGTTTTATGAGATCGGCGGATGTCATTGTACAGTTCGGTCTTTCGTGATGACCTACTTTTTCTACTACATATCTATCATGAGGGTTGACTTTGGTGATTTTATAGGATGCTAAGAATTTCGGTCTTAGTTTTGGTCCAACTCCAAATTGAGTTCTTTGGATGACTACCAGATCACTTTCCTTGTATTGCGGAGCTTTTTTTCTTTTCTTGTTGTAGGTTCTCCGGTTTTCATATTGTATTTTCATATGTTCTTTTAGTATCTTTTCTTAGTAATTCTCGTTGTTCGTGTAGTTCTTCAAACATTTCTTCGAGGATCAAGTCTTTAATTCTGACATCTTCTTTGTTTTTCATTCTAGTACCAATCAAAAGTTCGAATGGTGACCACTTGGTACTTCTACAGGAAGTGCTGTAAAGTGTTCTTTGAAGTCGATCGATATACTTACACCATTTAGTAGAGTCGTCTAAAGTTAATTTGGTTAAAACTGGGATAAGTGTACGGTATATTCTTTCACTTGTCCGTTTCCTCTTGGTGCATCCGTGGTTATTTGTAGATGTTGAATACCTTCTTCTGTGGGCCGCGGTAGCCTAGTGGTCAAGGTCGTGGATAGCGGCTGGCGGTTTTCGTTCAGTCGCGGGTTCGATCCTTGGCCACCAAAGACCCGCCGTGTAGCCGGGGCTGATGCACGTTAAATCTGTTCGGGGCCCAAAGTCCTCCCGTTGGCGTGGTGTGGATGTTAGGAGAGGGGGGTTCCAGCTCAGGTGTCGTCCTCGTCACTTGACCGTGGTTCAAAATTACGAGGTCCGTCGCCAATAGCCCTCGTGTTGCTTCTAGTGCGACGTTAATAAAAACTAAACTAAACTAAACTACCTTCTTCTGTGCAATAATCACTAAACACTTTTGAAGTAATCGCTGATCCTCTGTCTGATATGATTCGAATGGGTTTTCCAAAGTGTTTTTGTTGTAATTTTTACTTCTCTAAAGCGTTTTCAGCTGACACTGTTTTTACAGGGTACAACCAAATGAATTTTGAAAATCATCTATAACGGTGAAAATGTGTTAATAATTTTTATTTGTTGATGATAACAGTCCTATGAAATCAATGTGGTATGTGCTTAAAGGGTTGTCTTCTTTTGGAATAGGATTTAAAAAATATTCTTTTTTCACACTCTTTCTATAATCTGAGGCAGCGGTTGCCTAGTGGTCATGGCTTCGGATTCATGGCTAACGGTTTTCGTTTAGTCGTGGGTTCGATCCTTGGCTGCTAACCCCCCCCCCCGTGTAGCCGGGGCTGATGCCCGTTAAATCTGTCGATACGCAAAGTCCTCCCGTTGGTGTGGTGTGGAAGTTAGGAGAGGGGGGTGCCAGCTCAGGTGTCGTCCTCGTCACTTGACCATGGTTCAAAATTACGAGGTCCGTCCCCAATAGCCCTCGTGTTGCTTCTTGTGCGACATTAATAAAAACTAAACTAATTCTATTAGCTGAGATACATGGTACATAATTTATTATTACATTCTTTACTAAATTCGGTTTTTTTGAAATAAAAAATCTTGCTTGATTATCTCTTCTGTTTTTGCTACTGAAAAATGACCATTTTCGTGGGCTAATTTAATTAATTCAATTTGCATGTCTTTTGGAGCTATTATTAATTCTCTACCATTTAAGTATTTGTAAAATATTCCATGTCTTTTAAAAAAGTCTTCCGAATTTTGTTTTTCTAAGATCGATTTCAATGTCAAAATGTTTTCATCTTCTTTTTGGGCTTTCTTTAATTTCGCTGATAGAGTGTCATTGCTGATTTTCATGACAGGAAGTCTACTAAAAGCATCTACGTGTTGCATTCTAGTACCTGTTCGATTTCGTAGTCGAATTCTTCTAATTGAAGAGCCCATCTGGCTATACGTGTAATCAGGTATTTTTCATGCATGGTCTTTTGGAACGCAGAACAATCTGTGACTATTTTGAAATGCTGACCTTAGAAGTATACTCGAAACTTCTTTAATGCTATTCTAATTAGGAAGACTTCCTATTCGTAACCGTCATACTTTCTTCAGCTGGACTTGTTTTCTTTGATATATAATAAATTGGATGTAATTTGCCGTCTGCGGCTTCTTGTAATAATGCTGCTCCGTAGCCTAATTTGCTTGCGTCCGTGTGCAACTCTGTTTTTCTTCCATATTTGTAAAGGTGTAAGACTGGACTTTCAGAAAATATTTTCAACTTTTCAAATGCTTATTTTTGTTGATTTCCAAAAACAAATGAATTTTCTTCCTTGTGAGGTCACTTGGTGATTTCACAATTTTCGAGTAATCTGATGTATTTTCGGAAATATCCTGTTAATCCAAAAAAACTTTGTACTTTCTTTACTGTCGTTGGTTCTGGAAACTTTGCAACTGTTAACGTCTTTGTGACTGACGGCTTGATGATTCCATTCTCTACTATGTGACCTAAAAATTCAAATTTTCGAATTAGGAACTGACACTTCTTGAATTTTATCTCCAGACCATATTTCTTTGCAACTTCGAAAGCCATTTTAAGTTTTTGGAGTCTTTCCTTTTCATCTTTTGCTGGAACAATGTGGTCGTCCATATAGCTTACTAAAATTCTTTTACGTGTAATATCTCTGAAAATACTCGTGACAAATCTTTGGAAAACACCTGGGCTCGTTCTTAACACGAAAGGAACTTTGTTGAACTCGAACTGTCCATTTGGAACAATTGAAGACATGAATTTTCTGCAAATTCATCAACATTGAAGTGGAAAAACCGTTTCGTAAATCTAACGAGGAGTAAACATTTGCTTCTTGTAATGTATCTAACACATCTTTGATGAGAGGTAAAGGAAATTTATCTTTCACTAGCTTCTGGTTAAATTTTTGGTAATCGACGAACATTCATCTTTCTATTTGACCATTACAACTGGACTGGGTACTCTGATGAGCTTGGGCGTATGACGCCTTCTTTGAGCCATTCTTCTATTTATTTATTTACTTCTTCTCTTTCCGTAAATGCTAATCGGCGTGGTAATTGACATACCGGCTCATCATCCTTCAAAATAATTCGCATGGTGACGTTGGTGCTTGCTGTCTTTTCATGCTTGTAGCTTTCTATCATTTAAGTGAGTTCTTTTTTGATTTCAGGATCTCTTATGTGATTCATTTCTACTTTTTCGACGTTTTCCGCTGATATTTACATTAAGAATGCTTTATTTTTATATTTAACAAATTCTACACCATTCTTCGTGAAGTTGACTGATGTTCGTTCTAAAATATCTGAACCTATGAATGCTTCGAACTTTAGTTTTGTTGTAGGTACCACATGCCAAGTTAATGTATAGTTTTCTCAATCCATCTGAAATTCTTATTGTAAAGATTCTAACGTAGTGACTTGAGCATCACCTATGTCGGTTAAGAGAATTTTGTTTTTGCTTGTATCTGGCTCTTTCGCAGAATCGTTGAATCTTCTAAACTTGGAGTAATTCGTTTGAACGTGATTAAAAACATTCGAACTTGAATATCTTTCTCTTCCGAGAATCTATTTTGGATCCATGGATTTGAGTTCTCGTGATTTCCCTCATAACTTCCGTGACTGGAGGATTGAGCTTCGATTGTAACTTGTGGTCTCTGCAACTTTTTTACTTGATCTATCCTGCTCGAATTTTCGTGGCTATTCAAATTGTCGAATTTTTTCTGAAACCCCTAAAATACGTAGTGACTGGCTTTTGATGTAGTGTTCTTTTGGTGTCTTCGTACTCTTCAAATTGTTCTGTTAATTCGGCTGGCGAATTTATCGTTGTCCATTCGTTAAGAAATTGTTGTTTGAAGTCGATAGGAGCTCTACGTTTCATTTGATCTGAGATGATCAGTTTTCTTAAAAAGATTCGATTTTCAACCCTGATGTCCAACCATCGAAATATGTAGCAAGTTCGTGATAAAAATAGGTCTAAGTGTGGCTATAAGATTTTTGATACATATTGTGAATAACCGGCGAAACTTTTCTGGCTTTAATTTAAATCTTTTTTAGCAGAAGTTCTTTTACGTGGTCTTAGTTTTTTGCTATCTCCTCCTGGTTCACGTGCGACGATGTGAGAAATTTCGGAAGGTAAGCGTCCTAACAGATGTGAAACCCAATGTTCTTTTGGAATGGTTAAACGCTGTTCTTGTCGTTCGAATAAGGTTAAATATAAGCTAATATCTTCTTTAACTTTATATTTATAGAGAATTTCGGATATTTCCTTGCCTAGTAATTTCGAATTGTCGGTTTCGTCAACCGTTGTGTGTAATTTGAGTTGATTCTCTAATTTTAATCACTCTTGCTTGATTTCGTGCTAATCTTGACGCTGTTCCTCTTCAATAGCAAGGGCTTCAAGGCGCAATATTTCTTCCATTTCTTCTTTCGTTTTTCGCTGCTGTATTATACTCACAAACAAACATTTTAGAATTCCTCATCATAATCTGTATTTTTAACAATTAAGTCCTTAAGTTTTTAAACTGTCATTGAAGCATCAGGCTTTAGATCTAATTCTTCCACGAGGATAAACATATCTTCCTTATGTTCTTCAGAGAGGCACGACACTTTAAAATTAATATGTAAATAGTTAAATAGATCCAATTAATTTGAAAATTTATACTTTAATCGTTTTTGCGTAATAATAATAGCAAATGACTTTAAAATAAAACACTCTGATAATGGTGATCTTCTTTTAATTAATTTGCTTATATATATATATATATAATATTGTTATTTTTTTTAATAATTTCTAATTTTTGTTCCATAGAATGCCTTTCATTTTCAGCTTGTTCTGTTTTTTAACGCTTTTCTTCCGAAATCTCTAGAATTATATTTTTCACAATCATAATTTTTTCTTTATAAATATCACTATTCTCCAATTAAACTTATAAGTTTAACTATTTTAAAGGAAGATAAGAATTGAATATTTAATTCAGAACATACACGCTTTAACTCATCCTTTTTTTTAAGCCAGACAAAGACATAATGAAAAGTATGTAATAATCACTTACCCACACTATTATTTTGAGAGAGAATGGGCTAGGCACTAGACGCCATGAAGATTGGTTTTGCAGCCACTATAACTTATATGCCGTGAATTATACCGCCATTATTATTCGAAGATCAAAATTCTCTCTTTAAACACAAATCCATAGTCGCATAATCCTCTCAGGTACGACGTAGACCAAATGTTCACCTACCCACCCAAATCGACGGACCGTTTGTTTACAACACACACAAAAATAAAGACCACATGTCTCTTTTTATATTTATTTCTCAACACATTCACATCAACGTAAGTTATTCACTCCCTCGCAGCACAACGAACACTGACTGCTTTTACATTTCGCCGCAAGAGGGTTAACCACAATGAATGACTGAGTGAAACACAAGAAACCTTAAGAAATGACTCCTTACCTTGGTGACGAATTTGGTGACAGCGGGAAACTTGGTTAACTTTGGCAAGAAAATGATGATCCTAGAAAATGCAGGAATTTTGGCGATATCTCGATTGGAGCGAAAGTTGCGGACTTTTCCTGAACTTTCCTCTGACGTCACATCTGGTAGTTGTGGTTATAAATACAGAGAGATGCGAAACAGAGCGAATCGATCAGTCAGAGTCTGCCCTTAGAAGTGATCGGCTTCCGCAAAGTATATCTGCCGAGGAATTGTCGGTAGCGTGGCCGAATGAGACTGTCGGAGTCAGTACGAAGTACTTATTACTGTGAAGATCTGTCCGTCGTACGAACTTGTTCACTGGTGAGCTGAACATTAGTAAAAAGATATGACTCTTTTACAAGTTTGTCTTTGTTCCTGTCGCGTCGCTAATCTGTACAGGTGCTGTGTTTCTTGATTGTGCTGTTAATCTACTCAAGTGTTACTACCTGTGTCCATCTTATCCCGAATATTTGTGAATAAAGTTACTTTTACCATTATCCTTCGTGTTTGACATATTTCAATTGTATACACCTCCGCGACTGAATTTTTGTAACATTATTCAATGTAAATTTTGTATGGATGGGTTCAATGTATAAAGCTCTGCGTATTTTGCATAAGAAGTAATTTGTAACTGAAACTTAAATTTTTTTTTCCCCACAAGTGTGGAAAATCCTTGCATGAATAAGGAAAAAATATATTACTTTTGAAGTTGACTCCATACATTTTATCTGAATAAATTTTTATTTAGACTCTAGACAAAAAGCAAAACTTTGTAGATTAGAGAAACATATTAATGAATGAAAGTAAATTCGTGAGAGGAGAAATAAAAAAAAAACCATTAACGAAAAATTAAAAGCTGAAAGGAAGAAATTCTGTTCGGTGAAACCGTATTTGAAGTAAAAAAATTAGCTTAATAGAATCCTGATTACTTCACGTTTCTTCATAATATTATTATAAACATAAAACTATTTGTCATACAAATCAATAATTTGACATGCAGATGGAATATTGAGAGGGAATAAAATTATAAAAATGTGAAAAATGAATTCTACTCATCTAACTTATTCCAAGTAGTGAGCTCTAAAAATAATTTTTAGAAATTCTCTGCTTATAAAAATTACAGTAGTAACTATTACGGAATAAGTTTAATTCATAAGTTGTCTCAAAAACGTGTATTCTAGGCTACACACACACAAGCACTCGCAAACTTATTTCTAGAAATTATTGTTAACCTCATATAATATTAATAACAATTAGTCATGGATCTGCTTTAAGCTCAAAGTAACGTATTGTACTTTTTTTAGCAGGTTGTTGATTATCACATGTAAATAAATTAAATATGAATGTTTTTAAACATTTTTAATTTGTTTTTAGTTGTCTTTTAGTTTAATCATTAACTTAAGTTAAATATTCTTGACCTTCAACTTCGAAATTTTTTTTAAAAAAAATTAAATGATTCAAATTGTATTTTCTTGTTCATAAAAAATCATGTATAAATAATCGTCTTTGAGCTGCTGCTCGATACCCTAAAAATGACCAAAAGACTGAGTTTTTGAATTTTCACACAGCAATATTCTTTGAATTATTGTTTCGATTCATGTATTAATATTGAATGTGTGAGTATTAGTTGTTGGAAGAACAGAAATTGAAAGATATAAACAAAAATATGTTGAGACTTTACAGCCTTCTTTTTTTAGAGATTTCGGTAATTTCTTACAATTTTTTTTTTATCGAAAACTAATTTTATTTTGCTCTAATCAAAATGTAGAGTTTTGGAGTTCTTTTTTAGAAACTAAAATTTTCATTATGAGTAATTTGTTGATATCTCTTGTTTTGTTTGTAGTGTTTTTATTAAGCTAAATTATGTATAATATATTTTTTAATAATTTCACAATTTGTGTTCATATCCGTCATTTATTTTCATACTAAAATAACATTTTGGTGTTATATGAACCAAAAAAAATTTTAAAAACGGTTTTGTTTTAAAAAAAAAAATTATTACAGAATTTTTGAATTTTTTTTTTGTTAATCCTGTGTAATTAATACTCCAAGAAAAGTTATCAATTATTAAAAGTGTGAACTGAAATTATATGAAAATGCTATAACTATCAAGAAAAACGCATAGTGAATGTTTAAAAATAACATTTCAAAAGTTTAGTTGAAACATATGACAATTATTCTTTCAGATTATTACTTTGAAAACTGTTTTCTCAGTTTTTGTTTTCTTGATACATCAAAATATTATAAATGCTATTCCTTCCACAAATAATTACCAATTTTAGTGTCACCTTCCATTTTTAGTGTGTTATAATATCACGCATGTGAAAAATTAGAGATCCATTTAACAATAAAAGGAATACTTATTAGAAAAATTTTAATATATTGGATAACAGAGCTTTTGCTTAATTTTAGCATACGTACCATCATTTTATTTTTTGTCTCTAAAACTAAATTAAGTTATAAATATCGTTGAGAATATTATAAACAAAGCTTCATTTTAAAATATTAATAAATACAAAAAGATAAAAAATTTAAAATTTCCCGATTTTTTTTTAAAAATTTTAATTTTTAAAATTGTAACATCATTGCATTCAAACTTCTATCTGAAATCATTTTCTTGAATACGAACAACATATGACATGTTGAAACATTATTTTCAAATACATAAATAGAGAAAATTGTTCAGAGGGTACCGAGTCATCTTAAGATTTACGGTTATTTTGCTGTAGAAAATATTCTTATTTATAATAGAATATTTCTTCATGTTATAAGCAGTTTTTATATGAAACATTGACCTTTTTTATGTTTGCTATTTTTTGTTCAATCACAATAAAAAAAAAGCCTATAATTTTATCGTAAATTCTGTATGCTTTGAGAGTTATTCTCAGAGTCCATTCGTAGTTCATTGTAGAATGTATTATAAAACAGATTCCATCTCTTGGCTTATCAATGGTTCAAAATTATGAGATTCATCACCAAACCCTTTGAGTTATTTCTAATGTTATGTTAATTCAAACCAACCAATCAACTATAAGCATGAATCATCACTACGTAGTAGACGCTTATTAAAAACTATTGTTATTAAAAGATAATTTTTTCATAGAAAATGACTTCAGATACAAAAGATCCCATCAATTAATTTACAAAATTTATTAATATATTTCAAGATGTCTATATATATTCTCTGTGGGGGGGGGCGAATTTGACTTTTAATACATTTTTATCAGAAAAAATTCGTATTCCATTGCATTCAATATTTTTAAATTCATTAAAAAGTGCAACCAAAAATATCTTAAAGAATTCAAGAATATTATCCTCTAGTAACAAACAAGAATATTCTTTCGGAATTACTTTTCTTCTTCGTTTGAGGGTGGTCAGCTTCTTGTTTTATTTTAACTTGTTTAAAACTTTTATTATTTACTGTTTTAATTTTTTCTTTTTATTCATGTTTGAGTTATGAATCAGTTTTCCAAGTTCTTTTAAAGCATGGGTGTCTAAACTATGACCATTTGAGAGCCACATTGCAGGAAAAAAAAAATCTGGACCACATTGCAAAAAAGAAAATTTGCTGTTCCGCACATACAATATTTTTTCAACAAATTGAAATAAAAATTAACTCTATGTAGTTTTATTAAAATAAATTAACTTTTTTTTATTATAATTTTTTAAAATTTGAATTAGATATGTATAAGTAAGTATTTATTTTAAATTTGTACAAGTTTCGTTTCTCATTTAGTTTGGATTTCATAAAGATGGAAACAATTCGAGTTAATGAGATGGATGAATTTGCTTTTGTTGAACGAGCAAATCGATATCAGGTTCAATAGACGAGGTTGCAATTCTTAATGCATTTTTAAGAGGTTTGTCAGTGATCTTTGTCCTATTTTTGTTTTTTGTAAGCTTCATTCTTGAAAATAGTTGTTCACAAATATAAGTACTGCCAAAAGCTGAAGATATTAATAAATTATGATTGTTAAAAAATAGGATATTTTTATCGCTGGGTAGGTAATCTTTATAAAACTCCAGTAAAGAAACATTCCCAAATTTCTCTTTCAGTTGAATGTCACTTTGCAGTTCAATACATTTCATTTGAAGATTTGAAGACAGTTTATTTAGTTATAGAGATAACAAGGTAGAAAATGTGTTGAAATACTCTTCATTTTTTCAAAAATTTTGAAATCTACTTTCAAACTCTTGAATTAAATCAAAAATTAATGCAGCATATTTTGTGCAACTCACAGGTTTATGTGCAGTCAAAGTACTGGAATGTGTCAAATCTTTTACTTTTATTTGATTAAGCCAAAATTTCAATTTTCTTTCAAACACTATTATTGTTTGGAACATATTATTAATAAATTGATTTTTTCTTTGAAGTCTCAAATTTAAATCATTCAAATGTTCTCTTAAGTCTACTAAAAAAAGCTAAATATAAAATCTAATCTTCGTCCTCAAATTCATTCACAGGTTTCCCTTTTGTTTCCATAAATATTTTTATTTCAGTTCTCAAATCGTAAAATCCTTTGAGCATTTTCCCCTTACTGAACCATCTTACTTCTGTATAATAAATAACATCTGCAAATTCAGTGCCCATTACCTTAAGAAACTCTTCTAATTGTCTATGATTAAGTGCTTTTGCTCTTATAAAGCTTATGGTTTTTATAACAACGCTTAATACATTTTCTATTTTAAAATTTTTTTCACATAAATTACCCTGGTGTATATTACAATGATATGTCATCAAGATCGTATTGCCGGCAGCGACGGCTTCATTATTAACCATTTTAACGAATCCCCCATTTTTACCAACCATGGCAGGGGCTCCATCGCTTATGATAGCTGATAAATTTTTCATAGATAAGGAAAACCTTTTCATCGAATAGATCTACAGACTTGGTTGTGTCTTTTAACGATACTAAAGCAACCATTTCTTCCGTGATATTATAATGTTCATAGATTCTTCTTATAAAAATTGCCAATTGTGCCGTATCAGAAGCGTCAGTGCTTTCGTCCATGGCTAACGAAAAAAATTTAAAATTAGTTCAATTACTTTTTAAAGACTTTTCAACTGAATGTGTAAATTTAAATATTTTCATAATTTACGTTTGGGCCGCATTTTAAAGGCTTTTGGGCCGCACTTTAGACAAGCATGTTTTAAAGCATAAGTCGAAATTTTTGGACTTCAAGAAGCAAAACTGAAGCAACAAAGCTAAATTTGTTTAATTTTGTACAGCATAAATTCTTAAATTATATATAAAATTTAAACTTTAAAATAATTAATTTTTTTACAGAATTTAATTTTTCGTAACAGGGCAGATATAATCCGCATTACTCAGCCAACCTTTTTATTGTTGAGTTTCTCGTGTCTTTTCTGTCACGAAAATCAAACTTAATCAATAAGAAATTAAATATATAACTTTTATTATTGAAAAAGCATTCAAACACTAGAAAAATAATATGGAATAAAAATGGCTAGTGCGTGTTGTATTTCATCTTTTTTGATTAACATACATAATATTAACATTTTTAATACGTTTAAGCTTTTTGTAAAAATAAATTTAGCAATATCATTTGATGTCATGTATCATTTAAAGCAAGATACAAACTTAAAAGTAAAAAAGAAAGGAAAAAAAAAATGTGATCTGTTTGAGTGAAATATTACAACAAAGTTAATTATAAGAGTTGAAGTATCTCTTAACTTTTTCGTTTAGTATATAACTAGACAATTCTTCAATAAGTCAAAATAAAGGAAACTCTTCTATAAAAAAAATTATTAGTTGATTTTAATCTTCCGTATAATACAATGAAGGGAAAATAAGGGCTGTATATAGCATTCGATTCTAATAAGAAAATATTTCATACAACAGAATGTTATGTCTATTTTAGTACAGAAGAAATTCTTTAAAAAAAAAAAAAGAGAGAGACTCTGCATTCCTCCTTTCAGCTCAATTTATTAGAATAAATTAAAAGTTGAACATAAGTAACGATATATATATATATATATATATATCGTAGAAAAGATATAAAGAAAACGTGCATTAAAGAATGTTTTTTTTTTTTTTACCTTTAAATTATAGAATGGACAGTTTATTACCTTCGCTTTCCATTCACTCTATTTAAATTTGGGTTTATTTGTAAGTAATGAATGAATTTTTAGGACTAAAATCTTTGTCTGCATATTGTTATTATGCATTAAAATATTCTATCCAAAAATGTTAAATATGTTTCATAATCTAATTATCCATCGTAATAAAATTCCATAACATGAGGTATAGTATAAAAGGAAATTTTATAATAACTTATAACAATTTTAATTTATTATTATTTTCTTGTTTTTTTTAAATTGAAACACATGTAATGTTGGGAGGCTAAAAAGTATTCTTATGAAAAGTGAAATGAAATTTCGGTAAAATATTTAAATATCTCTTAAAATACACATGAGATGGCGCCACTACCAGATCTCCAGAATTTTGAAACGGTTAGTGTGAAATATAATTTAGAGATGCAAAACTGTTTCAGGATTGGGATAATTAAATTGGAATACATATTTAAATTAAAAAATACATTTTCATTTATCTGGACTTAAATAACATGCCATTCAAGAAACATAAAAAAAAAAATGTTCGTACATTTCTTGAGTTAGTTAAATTTACGAAACATTCTTTCGAAAGTATTTCGTTCTTATTAATTTTCAAATATTTTAATTATTCGCATCTAGAGGAATTATAGAATCATGTAAAAGATAAGTCAGTGTTTATTCTAC
Organism: Nephila pilipes; assembly: GCA_019974015.1. Lineage (NCBI taxonomy): Eukaryota > Metazoa > Arthropoda > Arachnida > Araneae > Nephilidae > Nephila > Nephila pilipes. The sequence continues at coordinate 13,017 of BMAW01094168.1, forward strand.
TTATAAATTACCAATAATTTATGAGTATGGCTAAGTTATCTTTGAAAATATTACATGTAAGCCATTCCTCCAAATTGATATTTTTGATCAATTTTGTCTAATTGAAATAAATAAAAATATATGAGTCTTTTTTTTTCCAATAAAAACACAAGTTATTCAGAAGATTTTATTTGATAGTTCAAGGAAGCTTAAGAATTGCGTTCATCTTCCTAATATCTATCAGTTTTTTTTATTCTTATAATTTTTTTTTCTCTATTAAATTTATACTAACATTTTTTCCCCCCCCATTTTATAGAATATTAAAAGATTACTGATGTTGACCCAGATGGAAAATTATTTCTAGGAACTTAAGTTTTTCACATAATAACAATTAAACTAATGAATAGAAATTAATCGCATATATTTAATTATTGATGAATTTTTCTATTTATTTCTTAAATTTAAAATGCATATGTTATTTAAACGCATTAATTTCATTACGATATTGTATGGTCTCACTATATCTCCTGTCAGCGAGATGTGGAAGCTTGGAAAGGAGGGTCCAGCTTAGGTGTCGTCCTCATTACTTGACCGAGACTCAAAATCGCATCTAAGTGCGGCGTTAATAAACAATCACATCCCACACACACTATGATATAGTTATGTGTTCCATGTATTTAAAATATAGTGGATAGATTATATTAAATTATTAATTATAATATTTCTAAATATCATGGACGATCAATGCAAAATGTAAACGTAAATGGCTTGCAAATATTTTTTCATATTCTTTTCAATGATTGATAAAAATTTAAAATCATTTAATGTTCCACTCAGTTTTGTTAATATTCTTTCAGTCAGGATTATTTTTTTACACTTAAGCAAAAAACAGTTTTACAGAGAGATTAATAATTTAAATCATTATTGCAGAGCCAATTTATATATAAAAATGTGAAAATGAATTTGAAAATTCTGAGGAAGTGTTCAAACTCAATTTTTTTTCTGCTTCTATTCATTATATTAATTTTGAAAATCCCCGTATATGAGTAAAAAGTGCACGAAATAGCTTT
>BMAW01094171.1:0-50222 GCA_019974015.1 Nephila pilipes
AATATATTCCATCCAAAATCTCTTAATTTTACACATAATTATTCATTTTCTGAAAAAGAGGAGTGTTCAAGAATATTTATTACAATACGTGTCTTAGTTTTATTATTATTTCTTTATTCTAATTTATTCCCCATTTTACACACATTTATAAATGTAATGTATTTAAATTTATTTTTATTATCCATTATAACGACTAATAATAACCGGAAATCTAATTTTCGAAGTACTCTAACATGCACAGAACAGGCAAGCTTTATTATCTGCTAAACACAATGCAATTATAGAAGCACACTGAAATTCGTTATTTTCTTAGATAACCTAATTACACCATATCAAATTTGTCAGTGCAAATCTTTAAAAGAAACGACTGCAAAAAGAGGAAAAACACTTTATTTAATTAAATTTATTTTAAATAAGATGGTGCTTCTTTTACCCTTAATTAACATCGAATGTTTCTTGCGTTTGTTTCATTTATTTTTGTTAGAAAAATGCGCTTTTTTTTTCAAATATTTTTTTTCCTAACTGAACTAAAAAATTAATGAACTTTTATATTTCTTTATGCGTGTGTAAATAATTATTACGCAAGATAAAGTCTTTCAAAAAATATCCACTAAGCTTTCTAAGATAAGCTAAAAGGGAAAAAAAAATGACAGTTGGGGAGATTTCCAGATGAAAAATAATATTGTTAAGACAAGATCAAAAGTAGAAAAAAAAACATTCATAAATCTTGTTTTTATCAAAAAGTATTATGTTTGTCTTCTGTTAATTAAGTTTCGCAGATTTTAAGGGAAAAAATATGGTTTGTTTTAATAGAGTTTACTTTCACGCAGCCTGTGCTTTCTTGAATGCATCTTTAAAGCATGCATTTCAAGAATTCAAGATTTGAAAAGTAAAAAGTGAACCATTTTAATGTATTTTCCTCTCATATAGTATGAACATCATTGTACGAGTTTTTAAAACCTATGTTCAATAAATTTAAAAGAATACGGTAACCTGTGAGAATTTTTTTCATTAGATATTTATAAGAACAAAATATATAAACACCGTATTTGAAGATACATAACAAACGCATTTTCGAAAATGAACTCAATTTTCAAAGAAACATTTATTCAAAGTATTATTTAAATTGTTGAAGCGTTATTTATATTTATAGTTTTATAATTTTTTCAATCAGACATTAAAAGAAAATTTTAAGAAAAGCAGCTGTATCGAACTTTCTGCATTTTTATTTTAAAAAAAATATTTAAACACTATTAGTTGCATAGAACTATCGTAGATATTTAAAAAAGTAAGGAGAAAAAATGTCAAAGCTTTTTATTCATTACAAAAAAAAAGTTTTATCATACAAGACCGAGATGAAAAATAAAAAGCTGTGAAAAAGTAATTTAAAATTTTGAAAGTCAATCAAATGATTCAGAACTCTGTGAGAAAGAAAATTTAAATTATTCACTAAAGAATGTACCTAGAGCTTTAAAAAAAATTTACTTACTTTTATAAAAGTTACATACTTAAAATAATGTAATAAATGTTTTTCGATATTTTGATCATTCGTAACATCTGTAAATTATGAGTGTCTTATGATACATATTCAAGTAATTGAAACTAACCAACTAGAAAAATAAAGGAAAAATTTAATATATATATATATATATAATAATAATAATAATAATAATAAATTAATCTTTTGCTTCATATAAAACTCAAAAAAATGTTACATTTGTATGAAAATATATGATAGATGAAAACAGACGAATACGTCGTGTAATTACATTTATAGCTCAATAAATACAACATTCAAAATACGAGACATCAACAAACCATTTGTAATGAATGTTTTAGGCACTAAAAAAAAACAGCAGAAATCTAAGTTATGATTAAAACTATAAAATATTAGTTTTTGAAAAGATATAGATTATTAAAATAGTATGAAATTGCTGATGTCTCTGAGCGTGGTCAAGTTCCAAAATTTATCACCTTACATTTTTAATTCCACTTCCTTTAATTTCTGGCTCTCATGAATACAAAAATATCATATTAATAGAAAGAGAATAATGCAAAGGATATTTCTAAATAAAATTTAAAAAATCGTCCTGTCGGTTATTTTTTTGGTACCCCGTCTCCTTATAGTGAAATGATTAGTTACCAGTTTAAGGGTTTCATTACACAAGTTCCATCCTTGGTAGATTTATTATAATTCAGTTTATACCTCCTATCTTTTGATGATTTTTGGCTTCACGAATCTAAAACATGTAATCTTAAGATAAAATCTTATGTATTTTCATATAGTGAATAGAATGCGATATTTATAAGGCTTCAGGTGTCGACAATTTCATTAAATCAATCATATCTATGAGAGTTCTGATAGCAAATTAATATCTGAAGAAATGACTCAGAATAGAAGTTGTTTACTGAAAAGCAACCATTGCTGGTTTATAAATATCCATGGGTATTTTTTTAAGAAACGTTGAGAAACATAATTTTCTGAAAAGTAACCTATATTTAAAGGGAAAAGGTACCGTTTAAGTGAAAACGAAATGGATTAATGTGGGAACAACTGCCCACATAATTGTGGAAAATAATTTCAGAAACAAAGAGATTTTTGTTTATGTTTTCAGTTACTTATAAAAATTAAAACTTATCTAAGAATATAGGAGAAAGGAATTTTTATTTAGATGTGCTGTAAACAAACAAAAAAAAATGTCTGTATATGGGATGTAATGATTTTGTCAAGTATGTTACATAATTTAGCATTAAGAGAGCCTGGGACCGAATATAGCTTCTGTTGAAAACACAAAGAGAAAAAAAAAATTCTACAAAATGTGTTAATTATTGCTTTGTAAAGGAGAATATCAGGATTGTATCAAATCTTATTCAATGATAGGTTCCATTTCTCCGGTTTGCCTCAAATCTATGCTCAAAGGTTAAGCTGATAGATAACATTGCATTAAGTATTTAAATTTATAACATTTCATGGAATTAAGTTAATGACTTTCATGAAGTATTTAAATTGATGATTCATGCAATTAAGTTGATAATAATTCATGGTACAAACAAATAACAAATATTATCATTTAATGCACTGAATAAACTTATCAAATGGATTAATAATCGTCAAAATTTTGCCGTGCATGTCATTTTTTTTTTCATTCTTTTTGGAGCTAGACCCGAATTTTCGTTTTGGAACAAATATCCAACAATATCTGTAACTTGATAATTTTTACTTAATCTTACCATCATCAATCAAGAATCAAATAGACACTTAAGAATACAATCAAATAAAATAAGAACTCAAATGATTTTATTCGAATCTTAGAATAACCCAAACATTACATGCTAATTATCATATATGTAGATTTTGGTCTACATGCATCCGAACTTAAAGATTAATATTACGAACAAATACTTAATTATTATTAATTACTTGGGTACAGGTTAATAAAATTGGAAAGCGGACCCGACTCACTTCCCATAAGCAAACTTTCACTTCTCACTAACTTCGATTCCTCTATATATTTCCAACGCAGGCGCAACATCCTATCACCCTCTTTAACACAACTCACATTGTACTAAACTCTTCTCTGTTTAAAAATGATATAATCTCATAAATCGTATTCACTACACGTCAATATCTCTCTTCCAATTTATATAAGTAATGATTCATTTACAAATGTAGGCTCTCAAATCAACTAAAACCATATAAAAATCCTAAAAGTTAGTTGAAGAGAAATACATGAGTGACTATCGTTATAAATTGTACAGTCTGTGTTTTTCCAAAGTCATAAGCTTTAATAGAAATTGTATTTGAATGTTCTATTTGCAATGTAATATGCAATGCAAATTTTGTTTTCAATTTTCTTTTTCCTTTTTTGTACTATTTTACCTTCACTATTAATAGATTTTATCACTACTTTACCTTCAACTAACACTTTGTGATCTCTTATGGTGTTTGAATTGAAAATTTCTCCTAATGAATAGAACGTGACTTATGTAAATAGATTGGAATTAGTGAAGTGAAATGAACAGAATTAAGAAAATATTTAAGTAAACTTTGAAGTGTTAAAAAAATTGGTAGTTTAGAGTGTGATAAAGATAATGAACTGAATTTATCTAGAGAAACATCTGTAACAATACTGCGTTTAGTTATGAGGTTTTAGGAATGAATCCAGATAGGATATACAGAATTTCGATGACTCGAACATTTTTATTCAATTCTTCTAAGCCTCTGACTAAATGGGGCTGGAGTGAAAGACAATCTGTATTTATTTAAGCATTAAATCAGGTCAGAAATCACCAGTTCAATAAAGTAGGTTAAAGACTGAAATACTGATTATTCATAATTTGAATAAAAACAAATCGGTCATCAACACTGCTGAACTCTCTACGCATTGAACAATGTAATTTCACGGATCGCTAAATAAGCTTAGTAATAAATGAATTTTACAATATACATTTGATTATTCATTAAAAGCCAATAAACAAAGCACTCACAAATGCAGATATCCATTTTAAATTAGTAAAAATTAAGCTACGCAAGATTGACGTAAATATATATGAAATTTAATTCAATTACATAACAAATGTTCAAAAAATAAATGCTTATCCTTTTGATACAGAAATTATTTTGTTTTCTTTTTTAAATGATAAGTCCAAAAATGATGTCAAACATTTAATGGTTATCAATTGCTTCTTACATTCTTATTCGCTTTGACGCATAAAATAACTGGAACAAAACGTACGTTTTAAATATGCTGTTTCTATAATTCAAAGAATGATATTTTTGTTTTGATTATGTCATATAAAAATAGGATCACAATAAACAAAACAACCACAAATATCATACAAAAATCAAACGTACACGAGCAATTTTCTCCATGACAGATTGTTCCGATTTTCAAAACTAATCCAATTCTTCAGAAAACAACAACAGTGAATTATAATAAAAACTATAATTCTTAAACTCGTTCCACCCTCGTAATAAATTTAAACATTTCCATTTATCCAAGCAGAATTATACTTAAACCAAACTTTGACATAAATATCTCAAAATAATACAAAATTGTTCTACAAATACAGCTTGAATATACGACGAAATCGTATTATGGGACACTGCAAGTTGTGTGATTCACTGGAAAAGTAATCTTACTTAAACTCGCTATTTATTGGTCAGCCCAAATCGGGAGATTTCCCTGAATCAGACAAACAGTAGACAAATAAGCTATCGTTAGACTGAGGATTAGTCTTACTGTATCTTTCAGGAGTATTTAAGTCTACCAATAAAAGACTTTTGATGACAATATGTCACAACCAGGAAATAATCTGGAAATATCACTCGACAAACGACAAATTGTTCTTGTTTTTAGACACTTTTAACGTCAAATACTTTCATACACATATAAATGATTTTAGAATTCATATTAGATTGAAAAGGGCAATTTTTAAAAATGTACAAATAAACATAGAAGTTAATTCTAAGTTAAAATGTATAAAAAATATAAATTATACAAGTTAATTATTCAAAAAGAAAAGAACACGAATCCAACCAAAAATAGAAAGTATAAAATTACAAACTGAAAACTGTATGATAATACAATAAACTAATTGATCTAAAGTAGAAAATAATTCATTCAAAAATTTAAATTAAAATAAGTATCCACAAACCAGAAATATCAAAAAATGCATTAATTGAAAATTTTAAAAAACCAAAGAATTTAAAGAAAAAACAAAATTAGATTATTAAGCTGAGTTATATTAGTAACCAGACCTTAGATTATTAATTTGGGTTATTTCAGAATTATTGATCACACTATCCCCATTAACATAATATATCATTAAAATGGTTAACCAAACCTAAACCTACAATATATATATATATATATATATATATATATATATATATATATGTGTGTGTGTGTGTGTGTGTGTGTGTGCGTGTGTGTGTCAAATAATTTTTAAGAAAGGATCTGTATAAAAAATGGAGGCCGAAAATATTATTTGTTTTGGTTTTTAATTCAAAAGAAGCACCTCTGGCAGCAATACTCTTGTTACAGAAAATTAATAATGGTTCAAATACCTGTTCTAGTTGGGTTTCTTTCGTGGCATTGCCTCCAAAATTTCTGAGTTCTTTGTAATGTTGAAATACCATCAAAATAACGTACTTTTATGTTTTGGGAATGAAAAGAATTTCCGAGTTGCTAAATCAGACAAATACAGAGCATCCTCTGTATTCGTCACACAGATTTAATTTATGCCAAACATCTCCATATTCAGGAAAATACAATGAATTTTCGCCATCAAACGCTTCTAAGCCTTTTTATAAAATTCATTAGTATCTGGATATTTATTTGGAGCAAATTATTTATGAATCATTCGTTTTCTATTCAAGTACGCAATGTGAGTGAATATTGTTTTTATTTTCAATGGAACTTTTCATGTTTTTTGGCTTAGGGTGAGTTATTTGATTTTTCATTTCCACGTATTGTCTCTTTGCTTTAGGATCGTATTGATACTACATTGTTCCATCACTTATAATCATTGATTTCATCAAGTTTGAACCATTTTCACTTTCAGTTCACTCACTAAATTTTTAAAATTAACAGCAAAATAGTGAGCTTTTAAAATTATTCTAAAAGACTTTTTGATAGAGGAGCAAAATACGATAATTTACACCTTCTTTTTTGTGGTTCAGTTTTAGTGCTAGTAAAGTACAAATAAATAGTGTAAATTTCATCGAACACACCAATATTATACATATTTAACCCTTAAATAGAATTTTTGGCGGAATTTGAAAATAATTAGTTACGATTTTCTTTAAAAAATGTGGCTCTTTTTTATAATAAACACCAAGAAATGATAATTTGCCATAATCCAACTAGTGAACAATGTGGTACTTTACTAAACGTATAGTCACAACTTATAAACCTGACAATTTTGCCACAATGTATGGTTATAATATTTTGAATATATTTCCATTAAGGAACTTCAAAGTAATTAAAGAAATGAAAATAATTGGTGACAAAACAACAGGGTGTATGCAAATGTTTCGCTTATAGTTCCAAAAGTTTCCTGTTTTTTTTTATTTATTTATTTATTTATTTATTTTTTTTTTTTTCATTACGAGAATTCGGGTTTTTCAAAATCATTGCAATCCATTGAACTTTCAAATATTAGGTTCCAACATTGATTGGTGAGTTCACATAGTTGGACATGTCTGTATTTCCAGGTAATTTTTAATAGCATTGAGACACTTTGCACTATAAAAGGGAATAAAATTTTTAATTCTTTCCCACAAAAATAGGGACTACAACTGACTAATCTTCTTTGTGACATACTAATCGCAGGTACTGACTTATAGTTTGACGTTCGGAACAATCAATCAATCAAAACAAAAAGAATGTAGTTTCCGGAACGATTTATCTCTAAGAGATAGAAAAAGAATTATAAAGAGCTTTTTAATAAAACTCCCTGAAATCTACTGCATTGCTGACAGGCAGTTTGTTTCTAGATTTTAAGTTTGACAAGTAGAACTCGAAATAAAACCAAACATAAAATTTTATCATGATAAAAATTTAAAACAATGATTTTTTTCTACAAATTTCAAACAATTTGCAACGACAATGCAATCTGCCTTTGGCGTGATACTGATTAACAAATCATTTTTAAACTAAATTTGGAAAACGTTTTGAAATTAATTAAAGTATACTATTCACTAAATAGAAATTAAGTCATTCAAAAAATAATTTGAATGCACGTGATTAACTCAATCTTTAAAAAAATATTTAAAAACTTCCAACTTACGTTTTATCAGCTATTAGATTAAAGATTAATTTTTGATTCTACATTAATTAATCATCCCTTTACAATAAAAAAATAACCATTGCATTAAATATTTTTCGTGACAAACATTTAAATTCCAACAATTCATGAACTTCGCTTAAAATCTTATCTTTTTAATTTAGATAAAGTCAACTTCATGTTCATAAATGATTAAAAAACTTCTAGGTATCATATTAATTGGAACATTTTCCTACAAATTTAATCAGATTTTAAATATCATAATTGCAATCTTTAAATCATCCTAATGATAAGCAACAAGAAAAGTTAATTACAAAATAGTTTGCAAACGTATTTGTAATTAGTCTTTGGCAACAGTTAGATTTTATCGACCAACAAATGTCAATGAATATAAAAGTGCATAAAAAGATAACGGAAAATCATATCTTCTAACAAATCTCACAATCGGGAAAGAAATTTTTGTTATATATTATACTTGCTTAGACTTCTCTTTTAAGTAAATTTAACTAAGCTTTAAATATTTTTGAGATTTCAGATATTTGAGTAAAAATAAATATAGGAAACAAAGCAAAAATTATTGGCAATTTTATGATAATTATTGCGTGAATGATTTAAGCATAGTATTGTTTTAATCCTTAGTCAAATAATATTAATTTTAACACTAATTCTATGGGAATAAGATATGTGGTAAGATTTAATTCGTAATTGCGACCATTTATTTATTCATAATTTAAGCTTTGTTTTAAATTTCAACATTGCGACCATTTTATAATAAAATTTATTCCATACCGAACAACAACAACAACAAAAAACTATATGACAATGCAAATATTGAAATTTATTTACAAAATTTAGTTTTAATTGATTATTTTATCAACGTCCCTTTTTAAAGTAAAATGAGGGGTATTGGTAAATAATATCAGTTTTATAGCTGCGATAGCCAAGTTGTCATGAAGGCGAGCTCGAGGTCAGAGTCAAGATTCTTGAAGTAACTGTTCAGCATTATGCATCGTATTATAAATCTACTAAGATTAGATTGTACATGGAAATTTTGAAACTGATTATTTGATGATATTTCCATTGATAGTTTTTCCTTTTAATTAGAAATCTTTGAGTATGACGCTCAAAGTATCCGAAAAGTTCGACGACATACTTTTCTCGTCCGATGTGATTGTCTTCGCCTTCTTTGGAGCAAATTTAAAGGATGAGGCACATTACTTTGATTGTTTCTTTATTTCTTGATCATAATAATGAATCCAAATTTCATCAACGGTGACATTTCAATGCAAAATGCAGACGACAAATCGACGCAGTTGCAATCAGATTTTGATTCGGCGGCAAATGGCTACAAAATCAGTACTTAACAGTGAATCAGCGTCAAAATTGTTTTGCTACTGTTTAACAGAGAGTACCACTTAGCTACAGCATCTACTTGTCTTGGTAACGACATCTGAAGTTAAAAATAGGTACTTTTTGAACCAACTTCGCATTCATTGTCAAAAAGTAACATTATGAGGCCCTTACATTCCTGTAAAACTCCTTCGAGTTTTGACATTGCTTTTTAACATAAATGGAAATAATAATACATAATAAATACTCCTCAAAAATTTATGCAACATAACTTTTTGCGCCAACAATTTAAACAACCATATAAGTCTTTTTATACATAAAATACCACATATCTGAGCACCTTTAACCAACATCCTATCTATAAATGACAGCTGCTCTCTCTCTTGGATCATTACCATCATCTAATATTCCTCTTTTTTTTTAGGTAAACCACCCCCCACTGTGACATGGTGGAAGGACTCTGTCCTGCTGGACGACACCTATCAGGTCCATTCCCACGTGGTTCGCAACGAGCTGGTGGTGGATTCGCTGGACAGGAGTGACCTGCATAGCAGCTATGCCTGTCATGCCTCTAACAACAATATATCTCTACCCGCTGTTACATCTGTCACCGTGGACATGAATCGTAAGTCTTCCTTGATCCCTTGGACATTGCTTTTTTATTTGGCCGGATCATCCGGAGGATTCTATTGTCCAGCATCTATCTGGACTTAGGAGGATATTAACTGGTGGTAGGATATGGGACAGGAAACGGAAACGAGTTTCTTTTTTTAACTCAGTGATCCTTTTTTATGTTTCTAAGCAAATATTTGTTGGGTGTTTTGGAACTTGTTTCCACTGATCCTTTGATTCTATAAGCATTGTAAGATAATTCCGGAAAAGGTTTACATTTAAATTTGCCACGATGCTTTTTCTTATATTCTTTAGAGAAACAATTTAAACAGAGAAATAAGGATAAAACGGATAACTTAAACATGTTTTTGCTAGGATAAGAAAATTTCGTTTTATTTTGTATCAGTAATATCATAAAAATATTTTTTGATCCGATTACAATTTTTGTTTATTTTTTTAATCGTGCATTTCTGGTGTCATATACATAATACATTTAGTACATTTTATTAATTTTGTAATTTTTATATCATTATTAAAGTCCTCATTATAATATGTTACATTTAAAAGAGTAACATCAAAAGTACACTAGAAAACTAGTTCGTTAATTGTGTTTTGCATGTAGTTTTATATCATTAAAACTGAGTTAAAACAAAACCAATAAATAAAAGGAAATAATTGCAATTAAAGTAATATGAAACTTCATGACAATATGTTGAAACAAAATAACGTCTGATATTACTTCCTTCGCTTTTTCTCTTTATTGTTATTTAAAACCGTTATGAAAGACAGATTTATTGTTACAGTAGCTTTTAAGCTATAGGAAACTTTATAATGAATGTTATTGAGTAAAGAAACAGTTAAAAATTAATTTTTTACATATGATTTTATTTGAAATTGAACAGAAGTATACGAAGTTTATTATAATTAGTACAAAATTGTTAGTTTAAAATTTGTAAATAAACATATTTTATTGCTTTTCATTCAGATTATTAAAAAAGCATATTTTATTGTTTTTTTTATCAGAATGGGTTCAGTTCAAAATTAAATTTGGTTTAATGTCAGAATTGCTTTTTTGTTCCATCTGTCTCAAATTATCAATATGTTAAATATCTAAAATTATTTAAATATTCAAAATTAATTTTCTCTCCAAATCTTGAATTAATTTTCAAATAGTATAGCTCATTAAATAATATCAAGGGAATTTTTTTTGAAAGATATACCTGCACGTATTATTTAAACATTTACTTTCTGTAATCCAAAAGTTTTGGTTTTACATTCAAAACGTATATTTTCTGATACAAATTTAAGAAAATAATGAAAAATGACTTAAATTGTTGTATTGTTTAAAATGTATAATTTTCCTATTAGCAAATCTGAATATACGTATACAATAACCGAAAAGCAAACAAAACAGTAGTTAAAATTCTGCAAAATATTGATGTATTGGAACTGGTTTTAAAATTCAAAACTCTGTCTTCCTGAATTTGAAAAACTTCTTTCAAAATATTTTGTAGAATTTTTTTATATGTAAGCATCTTTGTACATACAGTCATCTAAAAAAATATTTTAAATTTGCAAGCCAGCAATTTTTTATCACAACAATTTTTAACTTTAATGTTTCCCATCTAACTCAAGCGCTTACGTGCCTACAAGATGACAAATTCCTCTGAAAAACCTCTAAGAAAAGCAAACCCAACAAACAAAATGCTAACAGAAAGAAAAAAAAAACCGAACGAGAAAAAACCAAAAAATTTCTGAAACGATTCGGTATAGTTTCACAAAATTACCACATTAGGCTATAAATTTCAAGTGAGTTCAACTCAACTTTTTTCCCGGGTTTTGCCTTACTATCTCCCGCATATTGTTTCGGAAACTTCAAATGAAGTTTGAAAAATGATGTTTACACACATAACTCTTTTCTGAAAGAAAATGGATAAGCTAGCCTTAGCCAAAGTAGACTTTGTTTCAAACCAGTATATGGATAGGTTAAATAAACATATTGCACTCTTCAAGAAGTTTCAAGTGTGGCTTTTATTTCTGATACTAACTTCACGAAAAGGATGTAAAGTACTCCACTATGAATGCAAGAATTAATGACCATGCTGTTAATAATGAAGTAATTGATTGATGAAAATTAATTTATTTATGGTTAAGATTCATATACTTCCTCTCAAAAGGGAATTAGTTGTTGATTAATTGTTATGAAAACTTGTTTATAGCTAGAAGGCTGGGCAGAAAACTGGACCATGTAAGTTGGCGTCGCTTATTAAGTTATACTCATATTAAAAGTAGATGATGTTTGATGGAGATTTATTGAAATTGATGATCATTTGAGGTAAAATTATGATTTGTATGCTTAAGGCAACAATTTACTATGCATAACGTTCAATAAATATATTAAAGATGGTAATAATTATGATTTAATTACCAGTGACTCAATAAATTTAACGGTTAGGTAGTACTTAAAATTAATAACTGTTCAGAAGTAGAAAAATCATTCAAATTACTTTTGCGAAAGTTAATATGTATATTTTTGGATGAACGCTAAGATATATTTAAGTAAATGAAGACTATCTACATACATAATACAATAATATATAGAGAAAAAAAACTTTCTTTTTTGAAACGTTTGTGTTTATTTTCCCTGTTTCATTTGATTTCATACAATTTGATAAAATCTATTTAAACTCACTCGAGTTCATTTCTTGGAAATGCTTATGCAAACTCGAAAAGGACTTCCTGAATTATATTTTTATTTGCCCCTTAAGCGGTTATGGTTTTAGTTGGATCACTTATCGCCCACCAGGTCACTTTTCAATTTTTTAATGTTTGCTTCAATTATAATTACATTTAGCTGAAATATATTCACTTAAATAATTTAGCGTTTGCTTTAATTTTACTTACATGTAGCTGATATAATGTTCAATTTAATAATGTATCGTTTGCTTTAATTTTACTTTCTTGTAGCTGATATAAAATTCAATTTAATAATTTATCGTTTGCTTTAATTTTAATATCGGAAAAGTTTACTACTGTCCATTTCTCGATATTTCATTGTTTACTGTAATTCTTATATTTAATTGAGTAATTTAATAATAATTATAAAAAAAGCACAACTTGGGTGGCTAAATATGTTCGTTGCAAAACTTTGCATACAACATTTTTTTTAAAATTTGGTTTGCTTTTATGTTGCCTGTTTCATTTGATTTTATTCAATTTGAGAAAATCTACTTATTTAAATTCACTCGTGTTCATTTATTGAAAATGTTTATACAAATATGAAAAGAGCTGATCTGAATAACATTTTTTAATATTATATAATTAGTTGGATCCAATGGAAAGCCAAATGCTACTAAAAGGCGCATTCGATTTGGAAAATTGGAAACTTTTGTAATATTGCAATCCTGTTGAATATTGGTTAGGATATAGTAACAGTATTTGCGAATAGCAATTTATTATATAAAGGCGTTATTGGGCATAATGGGAAGGTAGATAGAGATTTTGAATTGCTCTGCTTCCAGAACACATATAACTGACATTCACTATCATAGCTCCAAACATATAAATCCTAGTGCATCAAATTAGGTTTTAAGATAATACATAAATGGTTATCTTTTCTTGCCTATTTCGTCTTGTTTGCAGAGTAATATCCAGAAGCAATCCATTGCTTCGGGTGTTGCTCGGTTTTCGATCTATAGTTGAGACTCCAGGTCTTATCGACGGTGACAACTCTATAATAGTAAGTCAATACCCTGTGGCAGTAATCTTATATTTATTTGGCAGCAAATGACTCCAAATAAAAACTGATGGTGAATTAGTGTCAAATTTGTTTCAAGGATGTCTTCACCTAATGCCAAAGTGCCCGACTTAAATTTAAAACACATTTCCAGACAAAAAAATTGTTCCAATTTTCATGAAAGTGTGTGACGTTATAGCACGTATACACCCATTTATGTTGTAGTACTCTTAAAATTTAAGAATACTGCAAAAACTTGCCATTTTTCTCTTAAGCTATATAAATTACACTACACATAGTAGATGAAACATAAAACATGTATTACACCAGAAAAAAGGTATCGATTCAGATAGAAAGGAATAATATTATAAAATACACTGATCTCTAAAAGATAGTAAAATCAGAATATGAAATTAATGTTCGAGTGTTTTATTATCTGATAAAATATTCCAGTTTTGTATCCAACTCTTTAACATTACGATGACACTGTCTTAACGCCAACGAATGGCAGCCAACAATGGTAACCGAAACTTGCTTTGCAAAACCATCAAAGGCAATGTCTTGTCAAAAATAAGCACTTTCTTTAGCCACTTTCGTAAATAGTGAATGCATTAAAAACAACATGCTTAAAAAAAGAATACAAAACCATCTTCAGATAAATAGAAAGCCATTTGTCAAAAAATGAAAAGAAAAAAATAAACGATAAAATTGCATTTTGTGCCAATCATCGGATTTAGTACAATGGTGAAATAACAGATCTTTACTTCCGGTACAAATCCTAAAACTGACAACAGCCTTTTTTTCTTTCATTTCCTCTGTTCGATCAACATCAACTTCTGTAGATGAGTATTTACTTGCATCAGTCTAGTACCAAACAATTTTCCTTTAAACTACCAGAACATTTCTCCATCCATTTACTGGGATGACATTCCCCGATGCCTACCGAACTCTACAACTCCGGATCTATTCCTCGGATTTGACACTGATGGAAAAATATTCTGATAGCGTCCAGCATCTCTAGGAAACCCTAACACTGTTGTTGATGGTTGTTTTTCTTTATTGATAGTAAGCTTTCGTTGATTCTTCGCTGTCTGTTTTTCTTTTTTGTTGAACACGGGAGCTAGTATTCGGTGTAAGTGTATTTCAGTTCCATCGCTGTCGATTTTCTGACTAGGATATGGCCTTCAATAAATCTGATTATGTCACCGTCCGAGCCTGCGACTATTAAAGAAGAAGAAATGATTTGTTCTCTAGATCTCAGAAGAGTTTTATGGCTTGATTCTATTTGTATGCTTCATGAAAGGATTCATATTGAGCACAATAGTTAGACTTATTTTTATTTGAGTTGCAAATGAAATACCTACGAATTTTATTTGCAGTGAATATTTCATACTACATATAGTCACAATAGTGTTATAAAATGTATTTATAAGACTTCTCCAAGTCTGAGACTATTATAAGAATTTTTTTTTCAGAAGTGAGTATTTTATGACTTGATTCTATTTTTAAATTCCTAGTATTAGCTCACACTCTCCCTATATATATCTAGTTCAAATTTTCAGTCGTTAATAAAATAATTTTTATTCATCCACTCAAGTTCAAATACATTTTTTTAAACTTGTGGTGGATGACACTTGATGTTAATACAGTTTTTTCAAATATTAAATCATTTAATTAAATTTAATTGGTGAAAATGTAGTTTAACCCAACCACTTGACGTGATGCGATTTCAAAAAATGCCAAGCTTGGCGATTTTTTTTGGCTGAACCTGAAGTCCGCGAAGCAGAACCATCCCAGCCACATTAGTCAAAATAATTCCAGTCGCTAAAGGTGGTTGGGCTGAACTGCATTCCAACCATTTAATTTACCGGAAGAATTTAGAAACAAGCCAATGCTTCAACTATGTCATTTGTCTTTCATTGGCAAATTTGGTCGAGCGTTGACGTAGAATCTTTATACCTTTGGATCGAATCTCGTCGAAGCATAAAATTTGTTTTATTTAATTTTGAAATAATTAAGTTTAGTTTATGGGAGAAAAAAAATTTCTTTGATATAAGATATTTAGCAATAAATATTATCAGTGACGAAGCGTGTAGATCATTCGAAAAAAATTTATTTTGCCACTTAAAATTGTGATTCTATCATATGTATATACATATTTATATTAATTGTAATTATTTAATAAAAAGTAACTTAATAAAAAATTTTCTTTGTTGACTTAAGAATAAATTGACTTCAGATTTTTTTTTATACTACTTGTTTATATTTCAGTTGCAAATGAAATACCTACGAATTTTATTTGTAGTGAATAATTCATATTATAAGTCACAATCGTGTTATGAAATGTATTTATAAAACTTCTCCAAGTCTTCGACTATCAAAGGAGAATTTCTTTTTCAGATGTGAGTTTTTTATGTCTTTATTCTATTTTTAAACGTTATAAAATTGTTTATGCTGAATTTCAGCAGTTAAACTGATTTTTTTAGACTGATAAACGATGAAACTTGCTATTATATCTATAGTGTTTAATCTGTATTATTACTGTAAAATGGTGTTATAAAAATATATTTATAAGATGTTTTTTCATCCGAATCTGTAAATGTTAAGGAAGAAATGCATCTTTTAGAAGCGATAAAACTTGTTTTGAAACTATGATTTTGAAAATATGTCTTATTTCTCTTTGTATGCTTTATGAAAAGATTTAAGCTGAGTCCCAATAGTTTGGTTGAATTTTCTCATATTTAAACGAAACAATTCTGCGTAATATTTGTAGTAAATATTTTCTATTTTAATTCCAATTTGTGAAGTAAAAATATATTTTATAAACACTTCTTTTGCTTTTCATCCAAGTCTGCGACTACTAAAGAAGTAATGACATTTTCCGGAACAGATAAGATTTTATGATTTATGGTTCTATTTGCATTCTTAATTAAAAGTTTCATGTTGAAGTCCCCATAGTGTGATTGATTTTTCTTGAGCTGGCAAAAATAAGAGCTTAGAATTATATATTTGTATTAAATAATTCCTTTTATATGTCAAAATTGTAGTAGCTGCGGTAGTCTAGTGGTCATGATTTCAGATCCGTGGCTGGAGGTTTCGGTTTAGTCGCTGGTTCGATCCTTGGCAGCTAAAGATCCACCATGTAGCTGGGGCTGATGCACGTTAAATCTGTCGGTGCCCAAAGTCCTCCCATTGGCGTAGTGTGGAAATTAGAAGAGAGGGGTGCCATCTCAAATATCATCCTCGTCACTTGACTGAGGTTCAAAATTACGAGGTCCGTCGCCAATAGCCCTCGTGTTGTTTCTAGTGCGACGTTAATAAAAACTAAATCAAACCTAATGTCAAAATTGTATTACGAAAATATTTTTATAGGATTTTTTTTTTTACTTGGCATCCTACCATATGGCTATAAATTACAATTTTTCCAAAATTGAGGAGAAGAAAAATGAATAGTCATAAATAAAGGACATTGTTTTTGTTATATATAGTTTTGACTGGATTACTTATCAAATAAATAGTAAATACAAGATAGTTCAGGAGAATTAGATATTTATACTGCAATACAATTCCCCTCCATTTGAGCAACTATGCAAAAAATAACTACTATGTACTTTAATAATCCCATATCAATCAGCATTAATTCTCTTCAAAAAACACCTCAAATTACAATCCAAATCCAAACATTAAAATATCTAAAAATATTCTTTTCATTTTCTAAAAGTACTGAAACTTTTAAATTTGAACTTACAAATTAATTCATTATAACTTACAAAACGTTATAATGAAAAAGAAACATAAATTTACTGAAATATAAATTGTACATAATAATTTTACTTCAAATCGGATTTAAATCACTAGCTGAGAATTACAACCAAGTTAAAAAAATTCCCAGGTATTTAAAAAAAATAATAAATTTCAATTGAAAAAAAAAATTAATAAAAAATTTATGCGTATATAATGTAATGTGTCCCATACTCTGGAATAAGAACAATTTGTTTAAACTAGTTTCACATATCCACACATCCCATATATATATATATATATATGTGTGTGTGTATGTGTGTGTGTGTGTGTGTGCGTGCGTGTGCGTGTGACTGTATACATATCAGGATCTAATTTTTTTGTAGAATTTATCTGGTATAAAGAAAGATCTTTCAGATTCTAGAATTGGATTTATTTAAGAATCGTATATTATTCGAGCGTGTACTACATTATGTTTGTAAGTATTCTGTTTCCCCCTTTTTCCCACCATTTATCGGGGCTGATGCACATTAAATATGGCCAAGGTGTCATTTGATCCCGTTAGAGAGGTGTAGAAATTTGGAGAAGGAGGTGCCAGATCAAGTGTCGTTTTTGTCACTTTACTGAGGTTCAAAATTACGATGTCTGTCGCCAATAGTCCCTCTTTTCTGTTTTGTTTCTCAGTGCAACGATAATAAACAATCACATCCCTCTTATATTTTCTTTTTAAAAATACTTCAATTCTTTTTGAACAATTATGTTTATTTTTATTTACTTGTGCGTCAATAACGTATTATTATGTTGTATTTCTTTCTTTTTTGTTTTGGTCAATAATATAAGCTTATCTTTCACTGATAACACAATTGGAAATTAATTTATTCATTTACCGGTAATTATCTGAAGCTAAAATTTTAAATTTACAATTAACCTTGTTCATAGGTTTTGCAATCATTACGCACAACTGAATTTGGTATTAAGAGTGAGTGGTAGTATTTTAATGGCGCAAGAGCCAGATATGGGTATGCTGCGCCAAACAAGGTGTTGGCTGTCACCCAGACGTGAGAGAAAAAATGAAAAAAAAAAACGTAAACGATTTGCTGACAAGGAGAGTGAAAAATAGAGAAGGATCACTAGAGTATCCCGGAGGCGAGTCACCCATGTTGATTAAATACATAAATTGGTCAGAATCTAAAGAGTACAAAAAGTAAAAAGTTCAAATATCATTGGAATTCATTGATAAAATTAGGAAAAACTACAACAGTTTAAAAATCTATAGCTTTTTAGGAAGCAGGAATGATTGAATTTAAAACAAAGAAGGAAATACAACTTCTCAAGAATAGATTTTACTCACAAAGAATTGGAAAAAAAAACGAGATATCTTAAAATGTCAAAATATTTATTTTACTATTTACTGGCTTATATCGTCTTGATTGGCCGAACTCTACAAGTCCAAATCCATTGGATATTTTTTAAATGAAAGAAAAAGTTTTCCGATAGTGTCTAGCATGTCTAGGAAACTAGACTGTTACTGATAAGGTATTTTTTTTAAATTTTTATTTTACTTCATTCATTGCTAGTACTTCGATTCACCGCTGTCAATTTTTTCTATGGATTTGATAGTAATGTTCTTTTTTTACGTGTTTTTTGGAGACTGTTGTCAATTTTCGGATACAGATATAACTTTTCTTCAAATCTTATTTTGTCCCAGTCCAAATCTGCAGCCGTTAACGAAGAAGAAATTATTTGTTCTAGAAGGATATGTTCTAAGATTTCATTCCATTTGTGTATCCATAGCAATGAAAATACGAGGTGGAATATAAATGTTGTCTTTCGTGGTGTGTAAGCAATCCTTGTGTTGCAAAAACTATTTCATACAAATTGATACTATCCTTTAGTCGAAATACATATTTCAGTGATAATTAGGTATTACATTATCGACAGTCATTAAATCCCTACTCTTAGCCTTAAATATTACAGACAATTCAGCCCTGTTTTTATCAGTAAATGAACAAATTATTTGCATAAGCTTAAGCGAAATTTTTGTACCTATTTTTATGCTCAACAAGACTCTTTATTGTTGCGTGGTTAGCAAGGTCAATTCAATTACACAGAAACTTCTTTCAGCGGAAATCTATATTTTTGTTCTTTCTCCTCCTCCCTGAGACTTTCCAATAAATATAATAATTCCTTTTCAACGGGAAACAATTACCATATGCCGATAAATCCTGTGCAGAAGGCATATAATATTAACTAAATCGAACGCAACATTATAAAATACAAAATCAGTATATCGTTTGAAGCACGTATACTCAATACACACATGTATACACATTCCTCAAAAAGAATTTTTAAGATTTTTGTATTTGTCTATATATATAATTTCGTCGCCAAGTTTGGCGATGTAGCGACATTTGGTAACCAAATTTATCACCAATTCTGCCAGTTATTCTAGGTATGGCTGTAAAATTATAGAACAATAGTTTCCTATAGAATTGTTTTTCTCATAATATATACAAAGAGATAAGAATCTGCTCTATTTGGCGATTCATCACTTGCGCACGACTAATGGAAATATTCCAACATTTTTTTGCGAACTAACAAATACGCGTAATTTATCTAAAAGGATGGTTCAAAAGTTTTCTGTTTATACACGGAAATATATGATTTATAGTAATCTCCCAGGTTCAGTTTACTAAAATATTTCTTGATGAAATAAACAGCATCAATTAAAATAAATCAGAACTCGGTATTACTTGAATAGAACGAATTGCTCGGGATAATTAACTGAATCTTTAATATCTGATAAAGAAGCAGATGTCAGTCTACATATAAAATATATAAATCATATATTTATAGCAAACAAATTTAAAATTAGAGCATGGAACTTAAATAAAATTAATCATATATATGAATTATCAATACTTAAAGAGAAACATAGGTCAAGAGTTGAAGCTAATCAACGGAATTTAATATGTGAATATGTGAGATTGCACTATATCGAGATTTTTCTTTAACTAACTTTGAGTACGTTTATATTAAAATTACTCAAAATAAGACCTAACCCCTATAAAATGAGACATAATTCATGTAGATTAGATTTAATTTATGAAGTATAATAAGATTATTTTTGATACATTACATTTATAAGCAATGATTAAATGAATGATATGGAGTTAGAGAATCCGAAATTAGTTGGAACTTGAACTAGTGTAAGAGAAAAGTCCAAGCGAAATTGTTTACTATTTAAGAAGTTATCAGAGAGAACTAAGATGAAACAAAAAAGGAAGATTCCAGTCTCGAACCTTCAATTATAATTTGTTTACTCATTCGAAACCGGGTGAGTTTATAAGAAAGGAATTAATTTTGTGTTCTAAACCGTAATAATTCAGGCACGTATAAACTTTTAACTTTTATGAAAAAACTTTTAAAATTTTATCACTTGTTCACTAAACATTTTTTTTCACTTACTTAGTTTTACTTATTTTTCTCACTCTTTTCCTTAATAATAAACATTTTCCCTTATTGATAAAATTTAGCCACATCTAATTTCTTACAAACTCCCATTCCTTATAATGTTCTTAATAATAACTTTTTAACTAACAATACCTTGATTATTATTTACTTTCATTTCTTTAGCTTACTTAGCTATTTACTTAGGTTACTTTCACACTTATCTTTAATCTTCATATGGAATCATTTACTTAACATGTTTTTACTTAACATATTCGTTAAGTAAAAACACTAATAGTTTCTTTATTCTTTTAAGTGGCCACGGTAGCCTAGTGGTCATGACTTCTGATTCGTGGCCGGGGCTTTTCTTTCAGTCGCGGATTCGATCTTTGGCCGTTAAAGACCCGCCGATTAGCTGGGGCTGATGCATGTTAAATCTGTTGGGCCCCAAAGACCTCCCGTTGGCGTGATGTGGAAGTTAGGAGAGGGGGGTTCCAGCTCAGGTCTCGTCCTTGTCACATGACCGAGGTTCAAAATTACGAGGCCAGTCGCCAATACCCCTCGTGTTGTTTCTAGAGCCACATTAATAAAAACAAAATAAACTTATTCTTTTAAATTATATCGCATTATTCTGGTGAACAATGCAGGTTACTTTTAGCACTTCAATCAGCACGTGATCCTCAAACTTTCGAGTGTCAACTCGCTCATTTACACACTTTGATTCTGCTATGAGTGTGATCCGCTCCCCTCGTATTCTGGTTCTGATCTGAAGAGGTTGTGTAAGTGACATCTTACACTCGTCCCTTTTCAAAAATGTCCTCTACAAGCGGGCTTTTAAGTACCGGAGATAACACACGTTTAAGCAAATATTACTACAGAGAGTGTTGAAAAAATATTTGATTATATCATCTATCTTCCTTTTAAATTTTTCACTACATAACTTAGTGATTATATTATTACATTCATAATGGAAGGTATATATGTAAAATTAATTTACTTTTAACTATTACTACTTATTTTGTTTCTTAAATAACAGTCGAAGCCAATTTCATTTAAAACATAGAATTAATTTATTATAGTGGAGAGAGAGACCATTTCCACTCGGCAAGAATTACACAACTCCACCATTGGATACAATTTATGAGAGCATGAGTGTTAAAGCAAAAGTAAGTAAAAATGAGCGCTTTTCGCTGTGTTTTGAGTTATATATCACGAAAATCTCACTTTAAACGTCAGAGACCACGTGGTAAGGATGGAGGGATTTCAAGGGAATCTAAGTGCAGACTTAAAGCCTGGAAGGGATCATCCCTACAGATCTAAAACGTGGGATCTGCTGACTTTGCATATTTTAAAAGTGCACGCTTGCATAAATTAAATTTTAAAAGGAATCGTATCAAGAAATAAGAATGAACACTATCTTTTAAAAAAGAGAATGGGAAAAATTAGGAAATTAAGCTAAGATTTAACAGCATCAAAAATTACCAAGGAAGAAAGGCTTTCTGAGTGTGTTATTTAGTCGTTTTGAGTTAGAATAGAAGTATTTCTCTTAAAATACCGCAGCCCTTGTTTATACCATGTTGATTCATGCGCTAGATTGGCCAATCTCTAAAAGTCTAAATCCCTTCTGAGCTTTTCATAACAAAGGGGAAAAATTTATGAAAGCCCTTTTGTGCTTTTGAGAAATTTCAGTAATGTGATTATTTGTTTTTGCTTCCATCTACTACGAGTCTTGTGTGATTTTTTTAAATGTTTTTCTTCCGGGAAAAAAGTGTTGCGTTCCTGTGTTATTTCCGTAGTCTACAAGTATACCAGAAGATTCTGATGTGACTTTCTTCAAATCTAATAATATCCCAATTTTAGTGTACATTTGTTCTTTTTCTTGTTCTTGTGGATCTAGAATTGTTTATATGATTAAATTTTATTCGAGACTTTTATTTCATGAATGTGAATCAAACAGATGACGAATATATTTTCCTTAAAATTTGGCATTTGGACGTTCTTTAAATTAGGTGTACAATATTGATAATATAAATAATAACTAAACTTATTAAAATAATTAACTTAAGATTTTGTATAGTTATTTGTTTTTTATGTTTATTTGTACAATAACTGCTTTAAGAAAATTAATTATTTTCAATTAAAGGTATTGAGTTGCTGAAACTAAAAAGCAGATACTAAGAGATAAATTTAAACACATTTCTCGAAATGAAAAAGAAATAATAATAATTTAATACGATTGTGAAGGCTCCTTTTCTACCCGCCATTTATAAACATAATGTTAATCATTTGGAAATTCTACAACTACCCTCAAATCTTTACTTTTTTTATTGTTTCAATGCATAAAAGTGCATCCGAAACATAAAGAAACATTGGAGATTTCTGAGGAATTAAATTTTCTTCCGAATTTTGAAAATATTTTAGAATACTTTTAAAGTCTGGAATACCCACAAAAGAATAATTAAAGTAAATAAGGGTTAAATTAATTTTAAAAATCGGAAGAAATTGAAATTTTCCGTTCTCGTATACTGAATTTTAGTGTTTTATGTACATTTTTATAACTCGTTTGAAATAAAAATAGTGTTTCAAAATATAAATCCAACTTAGTACCTGTCAGTTTGAACAGAACTTGGGCCAAAATGAAGGAGACACTGTATTTATGCATATTTAATGGATTTGAAGCTGATGGATAAAAATTATAAAAGTTTCCAGCATCTCAAGAAAAACCCATCTTTGCTTTTCTATAATAATAATAATTTTTGTTCACTTTTGCGGTTTGTGTACTACTTTCTTCTTCTCTCTCTCTCTCATTCTTATACTCGGAAGAAAACATATAAAAAGAAAATGTAATTTTCTTTGCTTCTCAGAAGAATTGTCGATTTTGAACTCCATTTATATCCTCTTTTCAAATCAAATTATGTCGAAGTTTTACACAGTGACTGCTAACAAAGAAGGAAATATTTGTTCTCGTATCATATATGACTCGATTTTAAAACGTTTTTATGTATATTTCACTTGGTGTGTGTGTCTGTGTGTCATCAAATTTTCGATGGTTAATTTAACCAATATCCCACTAAGCTAGAGCTCTGAAACTTTGGGAATCGTTCTTACTCGCCTCACAATTCAATATTTAGACATTTGCGACGAGTTTTAACTTATATTTTCTTTAATAATGCAGTATAGCCCAACCCCTTGGCGCGATTTTAAAAATTTGCACCAAACTTGGCGATTTTTTTTGTCTGAACGTTAAGTACGTAAAACGGACCAGGACGGAGATTTATACCATTATAAATGCTATAAATTTAGAAGGAAAAGTACCCAGTAGTAGCTTTTAATTTGAATAAAATAAGTAATCAAAAATAGTTATTAATTATGAATACATGATCAAAAAAGAAAAACAGAGATGTTTTCATAAGTGTAATGAAAATTCATGTTAACACCTCAAATGGATTATGCATTGGTGTTTTTTTAATTTTTTACTTTTGCTTCCGATATTGTTCCTTTGGTAAAGTATGTAATGGAAACATATTACCACGTTATCTACTTCTCCTATTTTAAAACGTTTCTATGTATTTCAGTTGGTGTGTGTGTGTCATCAAATTTTCGATCGTTAATTTAACCAACTTCCCATCAAGCTAGAGCTCTGAAACTTTGGGAATCGTTCTTACTCGCCTCACAATTCAATATTTAGACATTTTTGGCAAGTTTTAACTAATATTTTCTTTAATAATGTAGTTTAGCCCAACCACTTGGCGCGATTTCTAGCATTGGTACCATACTTGGAAATTATTTTTTTTTGGCTGAACGTTAAGTCCGTAAAACTGAGCTGGGTAGCCACATTTGGCAAAATACTGCCAAATAATTCTTGTCGCCAAGGGTGGTTGGGTTAAACTGTATTCCAACCATTTATTTTACCGGATGAATTAATTTTAGTTAGTTTTAACGTTTTTATGTACTTCACTCGGTGTGTCTCTGTTTGTGTGTGTATCATTGTGTCATCAAATTTTCTATCATTAATTTAACCAACTTTTCATCAAGCTAGAGCTCTGAAATTTTGGTAACCGTTTTTACTTGCCTAACAATGCAATATTTAGATATTTGCGACAAGTGTTTACTAATATTTCAATAATTTTCTTTAATAAACTTTGCTACCATATAATAAAATGTTTTTAAAAACGTTGGTTTTTATCTCGAATTATTGTTGTTGGAGTCAAGTTTTTAATATATTTTTTACAGGAGTTCGCTTTAAAGCAGAAGTGAAAAATATTTTTCTCATTAAGTAGTGGTTAAAGGTTCAATTTGCTAACCATCTTAAATAGACGAATGTAATGATTTGTTTCTAACTCACTTAACATGAGACATTTTTTAAAGATTTAACTAATAAGAAATGTTTTGATTAAATTTTGCATCACCCTAGTTTCAGACAGTATTTATAAATGTTTATAACATTTGAAAAAATAAATTTTAGCATATTTTCTCACCAAGCAACCACTATATTACTACAATAGCTTTATCCTTTGCCCGTACTCAATACGTTGGGGGGGGGAATATTTTTGTTCCTTCAATTATTTTCTCGTACGGCACAACGGCAATTTGAATTATGGTTAGCTTTTTGTTTTGCTCATATCTTTTTTTTTTTTTTTTTTTAATCTATATATATACAAGCGAAATGCCACTGACTGACTCATCACGACATCTCTAAGACTATACAACCGATTGACTGGAAATTTAGCATAGTTTCTCATTTTGCGATGTAGACGTTCACTAAGAACGGATTTTACGGAAGTTTTATCCAAAATGTCATTATCTTCTACTCTTATCCGTCGGTTATGTAATTTTAGCGTCTTTATCGCTAAAAATTACATAATATGACCGACGCCAAACGGAGCATATTTTTTCTATGTATACTGTGTATTATCACCAATTAAGTTTACTTGGTGAGATTTGCGCGTGCGAAATAGAAAAATACCAATTAATTTAATATTGAAGCGCTGATGGAGAATTGGCAAGATTTTGCCGAAGGGGCTTTTTATGTGAAATTTCATGCATGTCGAAATTAGGAAACGTACATATTTAGCGATAGAAATTAATAAGTTTGGAATCCCACGGTAAAGTGTAGTTTAGCCTTCAGGGTTGGTGAAAGTGTAGTTTAGCCTTCAGGGTTGGTGAAAGTGTAGTTTAGCCCCAAAACTTAGCGTGATTTTGAAAAATACTAAAATGGTTACTTCACACGGAGTAGTGCACACGCAAGACAATCTTCTTTTACTGGAGAACCTCGCTACATGCATGAACGAACTCAAGACATTTTGGACATCCAGACTTTCTCGGCTTTTTTTTAGAATTGCAAATTTAGGACAAAAAAAATCTTATGACAGACACGATGTCATTGCGAGGGTATTTCATTTGAAAGTTAAGCACATGATGAATCTTCTAACAAAATGTTGCATCTTTGGCAATACTAGGTGTAACATATATACGGTGGAATTAATTTTATCCATATTATATATATATATGGGGTGACTTTTACTAAATTTTTTTTATTTTTCTCATATTTTTGAAAGTGGTGGATAACCGTTTTTAAAGACAATCAATTTCTTAAAATTTTAAATTTAGAATATCATTATCGCTTAAAAATTGAAAAGTCTTTTGATATTTTACTTATAGGTTGTGAAATATATTATCGTCTGCCCAGCGAAGCGGATGGGTATAAGCTAGTTGTAAAATAAAATTAGTCGTTTCGGGCAGGTAAATATCTGAAATTGTAGTAATTCTATGGAAAATAATTGTTAAGTAATTGTATTTTTAATATACAACTGTAAATTTAATTCCGTGTTTGGCATTCATGTAGGAAGAAAAGACAATTTCCAAGGAAACCCTTATTTTACATGCCATAAAAACAAGTTACTCTAAGCAATTCAATTATTGATAATAGTAATTTTAATAGTATTTTATACTTATTATTGTAAAAGGAACAAAGACATACAGTAAGAAGGGTAATTTCTTTAACAGAATTCGTGAAAAAAGTGAAATTCTTAAAGGGTTAAAAGTTGTTTTAGCATTAAGATCACAAATATAAGCAAACATATTATTAACAATATTAACTCATGCCTTACCCTTTTGAATACATTTTGCGGAATTCCAAAAAATAAATATTCGAAATTTCAGAAGCTAATTTTGAATCCCATAAGGTTAACAAAGCCTTTATTATTTCAAAAGGCTTCGTAGAGGAGATGCATATAGCACTGTTAAAATTTTGCTAGTCTGATCTTATTGAAAAGCACAAGTTTTACCAAAATAATAAAATTCTCATTTCTTTTTATATTTTATAATCGAATATAATAACATGTAAAAATAGAGAATATAATTTTAGCACTTATATATCTAAATCTTATGAAACAATATTTCATGTTAACACATTATGAGGGTGTTTTCGTTGCAATACAATAATGGAACCAGTGATTGGTAAAAAAAAAAGGAGGGGGGGGGGGAAGAGAATTAAACTAATAATAATAAAAAAAGAAATTTAATAATATATAAACAATAATAATTAAAGGACTTTTTTTTAATCATTCCTGTATATAATTGTGTCCTTTGTCATTGTCTTAAAAAAATTTGCGGAAAATTTTTATTGTGTTTTACAATCGCAATTAAAATCAAATGAAAATAGGAAAAAAGGGAAAATTTGTTCACCCTATAAATTTTTAATCACTACTACTTAAAAACTAATTGGAATATTATCGTCAACAAATGTTATCAATATTTTCAATGTGTGATACTGTGTAATACATATAGCCCTATGAATTTACAGATGTAACGTCTAACTGCGAAGTTTTTTCGCTAGGCATAGATTGCATTACCTTTGCAATTTTTTAAACAGGGGATAACATGTTGTTTTGAGAAAAGGTTACAAAAGTGCGTGGGCATAAAATAAAGCAGATATGGTGTTAGACTAAAATAATGAGATTATAATATATTATGACAAAATAATTACATTTGGTGTGCTTAAGGTATATTTGGATTGCTAAGATATATTTCCTTTAACATTTTACCGTTTGCTTTTATTTTAATATATGAGCTTAATATTATTGACCTTTAAATATTAATCGCTTGCTCTTACTGTAATATTTAATTTAATAATTTATTTTTATGGCGCAAGGGTCTGCTTTAATTCTTTTTGTTGTTAACATTGTTAACGTTTCTTTATTTTAGGATGTTTTGTTTGCGGAAATAAAAATACATCGACAATTTGAAGAAGGTATTTTCTTTTCTTGATGGTAATTACTTCTGTGGAACTTGAGGCTTGGGAGCATTCTTATCTTACGTTAATAAATATTCATTTTGAATAATTCTGCTTTTTCAGAAACTTAACAGAATAAAAGGAAACAAATATGCCAGCATATGTTAAATTGAAATTAGTAAAGTCATTTTCAATTTTTTTTTCTTTCTTTCAAGTTCGATTTTCTCCTACACATACTTTCCAATATCTATTTCGGCCGCCGGTGGTTCACCGACCTCGATTAGGGGGAGAGAGTTGTTGACCTTGATGCAGCAACGTTGGTTCGAACCCTGGACGAGTGGGTCCGAAGTTGACGGTCCTACCAATCAGACCGAAAAGGAAACTCATCTAGCTGGTTGAGTAAGGCTTTTTAACTTCTGACACTGTTGTTGACGAGAGCCGCTGCATTACTCCCTCTCCAGTATTATCGTGATAATACAAAGAGATTGTACAGAAGGTTGCATTTTTAATCACTTGGTTTGTTCAGAAGGTTGTTTTTTGGTTTTGTCAGCCATTACTGCAATTGATATACATCCTCTCCCTGTTGAGTTTTGCTTGGGACAGTTTCCCTTTGAGTCATCGGCATTCTCGTGTTGAGTGGCGGGTCTCGTCGACACGTGCGCCAGAGCCGGAATATCACTAGTCGTGATTTGTGTGCTTTTGTCTTAGTTAAACATACAGAGGCAAGTGTTTTGCGTCGGGGGCATATGCAATCAGTAGGGATAGGCTGTGCTGCCATCTAGTGTTCAAGTCCTGAGTCACCACTTCTGCGGCCTGTGGTTTTCCGACCCCGAGGAGGGGGAGAGAGTTGATGACCTTGATGCGGCAGCGTTGTTTTGAACCCTGGTCCAGTGGGTCCGAAGATGATGGTCCTACCAACCAGGCAGAAAAGACATATCATCTGGGCTGGTTGAGTAAGGTCTTTTAACTTCTAACGTTGTTGTAGAAGAGAGTCGCTGCACTATAAATAACCTTCTTATTGCACTATAATTAACCACTGAAGCATTCAATGTTCCGACGTGGGCGGTCCGGAACATTGAATGCTTCAGTGCTTTGAAGTATATGTCCTGTGACTCAAAATAGGCCGCCTCTGTGTAAAAACGTTTGAATTATACACTACAAATGCATTAAAAACAGAGCATAGTTAACAAGGTACATTATAACTAACTCTTTCAGTCTATTTGGTGATTTTGTGTAAAATAGAATAGTGCGACAGAACTCCCTCTATGACTTTCAAATATTTATTGTTATCGATCGGTGATTTGAATCCTATATTTAGTCAAACGAAAACGTCATTTACGTGATTGGCAAACAATGCGTTGATATCGTTGATATAACACGAAAAAAATTATATTTTAATTCAAAAAAAAGATTTTGTTTTTAAATATCTGAGTATTATTACCTCTGGGTAAAATGTAATGCACTAGTGTGTTATTAGATACATTTTAATAAATATTATTTCGAAAACAGTATCAACATATATTTTCGATATATTTATCAATTTTCACCATGAAAATGTAGGTGAATTAATTTTATAAAACTTTAAAAGAATCAATTTTTTTTTTATTTCTTGTTAATATTGGAAAATATATAGAAAATCTGTAGAACTCAGATCCAAAGAACTGTAAATGTATGATATGCAAATTATAAAATATGTAACAGTAGGCAAACAAAACTCACAATAAATATCTATAAGTCTTTGATATAATACCTTATAAAATATTAAGATATTCCTTTAGAAATAAGTACTACATTTTGCAAAAAATTAGATTTAGGTTATCCATACCTCTTTGAAACGTCATTTTTGTCAAAATTTCTGATATTCTAATTTTAATGTCAGTTTAAAATTTAAACTTTGTTCTTCCTAATAGAGTTTGAATTTTACTTATACCTTATTTAGAACTTAAATTACAGGGATTTGAATTTCATCGGTAGCTAATTTTTAATTGCATTTAAAAGATTGTTTCTGATTTTCTCAAAATGAGTTTTCTTAACATTGTCACATATGGCAACGTAGATATCATAAAAAGTTACGAACCAAATTAATTTATATTTTGCAAGTATCTTCCTTATATAGTTTTTAAGAACTCCTACAACTTTCATTGTTGTAAAATTGATATGTTTTTAGTAACAAAGGTGTAAATCGTGTATTGTTATAATTTTTTTTTTTTTTTTTTTGATTTTTCATTGTTATTTGACTCGAAACGCAATAAAAATTGTAGTAATATGATTTTCATCGTGAAAGTAGTACCAGACCCAAATACTGTTATGATAAATAAGATAAAAGTTACATATTAATGATAGTTTGTTTACTTTTGAGTTATGAGCGTTATTCTGTAATCCATTTATGTACTATTTTCACCCTGTTTTCCACTCCAAAACTTTTTTTTGAATTAAAAGCAGATTATTAAATGTGTTTTTCATAGTTTTAGGTTATATTTTAGCATTTAAAATAATTTCATAGCATATATCAATGTATTTCAAAAAAAAATTCCGAAGATGTACGGATACCTTAACAAAACAAACATACGATTGAATTTTATATACATCTCCACAATCAGCAAATAAACACCAATTCCGTTTTCTTTATTTCCTGTATTTCATCATCACCAACTTCCGAGGAAAAGGATTTACTCGCATCAGACTTCAACGAAAACAATTTCCTTTAAAGCGTAAGGATATTTTTTATTTCATTCATTGGTTGACATCTTCTCGGTTGACCGGTCTTTTGAATGACTGAAACCATTCCAAGGTTTCAACCTTAATGGAGACGTATTTAGATAACATCCAGCATCTCTGAAGAGATTCGAAGCTATTTTCTTTTTTTGTTATTAGAGATCATGTATTTGATTGCAATATGTTTTTAGTTACGCTAAAAGAGAAAGCAAGAGTTTTAGAATGTGTTACTAGTTGTCGTTTCTGTTTCCAATATATTGTAATTACAACAAAGTTAAACTTTGTTATTCTTGACGAAAAAGGATTCGTTTATTCAGGAATGAGGAAAGTCTTTTCAATAACTTGATTGTACTGATTTTGCAGTTATATTTAATCAACGCATGTCAACCGTTCTTGATTATTTAATTCTCTTTCTTTCTGATTGAAAGGCTAGCAATTATTAGACTCTAAATAAAGATACGGAAGAGCAAGACAAAAAAAGTTATATGCAAGGTTTTGCAAAGAACATATTTAGCCACCAAAGGGGTGCCTTTTTGACATAATTATTATTCAATGACTCAATTAAATATAAAAATTAAGGTAAACGATGAAATATCGCGGGATGGGCCGTAGTAAACTTTTCCGATTTTTGAATTAAAGGATAAATGATTAAATTGAATATAACATCAGCTAAATGTTATTAAAAATAAAGCAAACGATAAATTATTAAATTGAATATATTTAAGCTAAATGTAAAAAAAATAAATAATTGAAAATAGATTAGATACAACACGTGGTACGGGGAAACAATTTATAGGGTATCTAAAACAATAGCCCCACGGGTGGCTAATAATGTTTAACTAAATTCTTCTTTTATGTACATAATTATAAACAAATTATACCGAACAACTTGAAAAAATTTCAGAACTTTACGTTGATAAAAAAAATAATTCGAGATAAAAACCAACATTTTTAAAAACAACGTTTTTATATGGTTGCAAAGTTTATTAAAAAGAATTATTGAAATATTAGTTAAAACTGGTTACAAATATCTAAATATTGCAGTGTTAGGCAAGTAAGAACGGTTCCCAAAATTTCAGAGCTCTAACTTGATGGGAAGTTGGTTAAATTAATGATAGAAAATTTGATGACACACTGATAGGCACACAGACAGACACACGCCAAGTGAAATACATAAAAACGTAAAAACTAACTAAAATTAATTAATTCATCCGGTAAATTAATGGTTGGAATGCAGTTTAACCCTACCACCCTTGGCGACAAGATTTATTTGGCAGTATTTTGCCAAATGTGGCTACCCTGTTCCGTTTCACGGATTTAACGCTCAGCCAAAAAAAAAAAAAATTGTCAAGTTTGGTGCCAATTTTTGAAATCACGCCAAGTGTTTGGGCTAAACTGCATTATTAAAGAAAATATTAGTTAAAACTTGTCGCAAATGTCTAAATATTGAATTGTGAGGCGAGTAAGATCGATTCCCAAAGTTTCAGAGCTCTATCTTAGTGGGATATTGGTTAAATTAACCATCGAAAATTTGATGACACACACACACACACACACACCAAGTGAAATTCAGAAAAACGTTTTAAAAAGCTTAGCATTTTCAATATATGACGATCATGAAAAATAAAAATCTGCAAATGGTTAGTTTGAATTTTTAAAAGTCAATTAAATTAAAATGCTTACTGTTATGGAATCTTTGTATTACTTGTTAAATAATATAGCTAGAGTTATGAAAATTTGTAAATTTATTTGTAAGGCCAAGCAATTGAAATAAACGAGTAATTATTTTTTTCGATATTTTGGTCATTTTAGGATACAATGTCTCCTTAAATTATACAATTAAAATATTTTTAATTCAAATATTTCTAATTATTCGAATAATAGAGTATACTGTTCCATATATTATTTTCTTGTTTTATAGAACTCAGCATGATGGCATGATCACTAATATCATAATTTCTTTCATTTCTCATGCCTTTTTTTGAAATTGTCATAGTAGTTTGTTCTCTTTCAGAAATTGGGACATTTCATCATCCCTTAGATTTGTTTAAGAACATCTAGACAACAACCAAAACACGAGAAGTCCTGTTCAAAACGGATGAACGGTGACGTTAATCAAAACACAAATATCTAGATCATCCTCAACCTAAGTAATCGTCTAGCTAAAGCAGCATTAAACTTCTTAGTGAAAATGAAATTTAATGGCACAAGAGCCAGGTGTGGTTTTTCTGCTCAAAACAAGATGTCATTGTGGTCTAGACGTTGAAAAAATAGAAAAAAAAAAAGAAAAGACAATGTTTAATGAGAAGGGGGGGAGTTAAAAATAAAGATGAAATGTTGAGGTATCCTGGTGGTGAGTCACTCGTGTTTAACAAAGACAGTAATACCCGTGGGAAAGATAATGATTTATAGTGTGTCTCGCGGGGTCGTGATACCTGTACCTAATTAAGAAAGCAAACCCTTGAGGTCCCCTGATATAATATTCAGGGTACCCGGCTATATCCCTAGACTCAGTATACTCATTTTATTCTCCTATTACGACATGCATGAGCTACAGTAGGGCTATTCTTTCGCAACAGGTCACCCCACGGACTGTTAAACACTTCTGGAAACTGCCTATGTTAATACGGAAACTTGAAAATAACGGTCCGAAAAATACATAATTAAATGTTTCTTTTGTCATTTTAACTCTATTTGAAGAAGAAAATCAGCAAATAAATATATATTTGTATCTCTTGATGCTAAAACAATTTCCTTTGAAATACCAAATCATTTCTTTATCCATTAGGTAGCCTGTTATTTCACGGATTCACCATACATTTCAAGTTCGAAAGCATCCCGATATTTTGACATTGAAGGAAAAGTATCTTGATAGAGTCCGGGCGCTGTAAAAGGTTTCAGAGCTGGTTTTCTTTATTGATTGAGAGCTTTCTCTCTCTCTCGTTGATTCATTCTCCATCTGTTTTTTTTCCTTCCGTTAAAAAAAAAAAAGGTACAGAGTGTAGGTTCTGTTTTTCTTTCTGGTAGCTCCGCTGTTACTTTGTTGATTTTCTAACTCGAATATGGGTTTTCCAAACTTGATTATACCATAGTCCGATTTCCCAATTCTTAACGAAAGAAAAAGATGTTTTTTTCTCTGAAACGGGGAAGAAGTTCAGTGATATGTTTTCATTCAGCAAAAATTTCTCAGGTGACAAAAGCTTCACGTTTTCAAAACTTTGCTGCTTCTGAGAAATGTGAAAAAGGCTTCAAAAAAATAACTCTGATTCAAATTCATACTTAAATTGCTGAAGAATTTTCCGACTTACAGGGCATGGTGACCTGGGAAGAATATATTTTTCAGTTTCGAGGAGCATATATTTCATTAGATTAATTTTCGAGAATCTAAAGTGTTGATGCAGATTTCAAATATGAACTATATATTAACGATTCCTATTGAATTTGTATAGTTTTTGTTTTGTGAACAGGTAAGCTAACAAGATATCACTGATTTGGTTGATTAATTTAAATTGATATCACTTTACTTTATGTTAGGTAATAAGAAACAAATCTTGAAATTCTGAACCATGCTCAAATAAGATGAATGATACATAGAATGACGTCCATCTACCCGAATTTGACCGTGGTAGCCTAGTAGTCATGGTCGCGGGCTCGAAACCCAGTGTTGTTTTCATCGAGTTGTGGTTTGAAGTCCTGATGTCTCCAAAAAACCGCCGTGTTGCGGGACTGATACACGTTAAGTTTGGTATAAATCTTTCCTCTGGCGTGGTGTGGAAGTTTGAAGAGAAAAGTGCCAGTTCAGGTGTCATTTTCGTCTTTTGTTGAGGTCTGTAACAAGTAGCCCTTTTAGAAAAAGTTTAATTTAAATTGCCTTGTTGTTGAAGCAAAACTTATTTGGCTGAGGTCCGTGCTTAAAAACACGAAATTTATTTCAAGCTTAAATCCATTATTATTACGTCTCTTTAAATTACTCAACAAATATCATAATTTTCAATACGTGATTTCTTTTCTGAAATATTTCAATTTTTCTTATTGTGGGCATAGCTGGTACCAACGCTGTGCTTGGCCGTCGGTGGCCGAGAGTCATTGTGCCAGCATCCGTTGTTGGCAGGAAGTCATGAAATCAATGGAATACTGATTGATTGAAATTCATAAAAAAGAAGGGTGGAATAAGAAATGGGAAGTACAAGAGTTATGAAGTCATTCTTTGTAAGCACATTGTAAGCTTTTATTTACATTTGAATTTCGAAATTTTGTAACATCTTTTGCTCTTTGTTCTAAAGTGTACTTTTATATCTTACCCTTTACTGTTGTAAAAAATCTCTTATTGTTAAAAAAAAAAATGCTGTGTGTAAAGGTAAATGTTTCTCAAGATATCCGGTTTGTAGCTCTAAGCCCTTTGGGTGAGTTCGGGGGGTGGAGGCGGTAGCCTAGTGGTCATGGTATCGGATTCGTTGCCGGCGGTTTTCGTTCAGTCGTGGTTCGATTCTTGGCCGTCAAAGACTCGCCGTGTAGCCGGGGCTGATGCACGTTAAATCTATCGGGGCCCAAAGTCCTCCCGTTGGGATAGTGTGGATGTTAGGGGAGGGGGTGCCGGGTCAGGTGTCGTCCTCGTCATTTGACCGTGGTTCAAAATTACGAGGTCCGTCACCAATAGCCCTCGTGTTGCTTCTAGTGCGATGTTAATAAAAAACTAAACTATACTTGGGTGAGTTTGGTCTACTTGAGCATTCAGTCAATAGCCCTCGTGTTGGTTTCTCAGTACCATGTTAATTAATTATAAAAGTTCTAACAAAATTTCTATGATACACCAAGCTATGTTTCTGAGATAAAATTCCTTTTAACTAGCACTAACTTCATTAATGCTTAAAAAAGCTCTTCGAAAGAACTGCTGATAGTTTGAAAAAACTTATAAAGTCATATTACTTGGAGAAAAATAATTTTTCTAAAAGAGTTTGAAATTTTCTGGAAGAATGAATTAGATTATTTCATCTCATTTTGTTATATTAGCATATCATAAATAATACTCAAGATCATTTTATGAATTAAGTTTGTTCATGTGAATATGATTATAACTTCAGATATATGAAAAAGGAATTTATTAAAAAAATTTCCAAACTAAAACTATATATTAAAAATGATTTTGAGACTTTTCTGTAGAAATTCCTAAGATATTAATTTTAATTAGTTAAAAACTATATAATAATCTATTTGTATACCAATAATCAACATTTATCTCTTTATTTATGCACATTTCAGGCTAAGAACTAATGCTTGTCTTTCATTATAGTGATAAAAGTATATTTATATTTCAGTCGAAGATATATTTTTAAAGGATAATAATCTTTACATTTAAAATCTGAAAAAAAAATGCATTAGATATAGGATTCTAAAATATATTCAAACTTAAACTTTTTGCAAGCAGTACTGGCATTTTGAGCAGAAATAATAAAAATTTCCACTTGTTATATTAATCTCCATATTTATTCACGAAATAATACATTAATTACGCAATCATTTACTTTACTATCAGTGAAGCTAGAAATGTTAAATGATAAATATTTTTAAATAACTTATTTCTTAAAGAACATTTACTAATTGTTTGGATATGTTGAATTGCTAGAAGAAAATAAAATGCCAAAACGAATTGGTCATAAAAAAAAAAAAATCAGCAATCACATCTATTAATCTAGATTAAACACTTGCATCAAAAAGGAAAATAAAACAAAGACGGAAAAAGAAAACTAAGTGAAACTGGAAAAAAAAATATTAGGAGAAACTAGAAATGTATCTAACACTTAAGTACAGAAAAACGTTAAGTCGGCAACAATGTTATTTTGTGTAATGTTATAATAAATGTTTTTTCGAGTTACATTGTTTCGGAACTTTTTATCACAATGAAAAGTTTATCAGTAATGCATTATACTTTTCGACTGAAGAAGCGAGTGACATTTATTGTTGTATAATTTCGAAATACTTGCTACGACAGGCTTTTATTATTTAAATTCACAGACCTCTTAAAGTTCAACAAATTCAATTAAAGAGACGTCAAAAAATAACGGCACAGCTTATTAATTATCTTCGCAGAATGCGTAAAATCACTTTCCCTCGAATCCTTCTTAATCCATTGAAATCCTATCTTTTAATCAAAAAATGAAATTTTAGCTTACCAATACTACTTAAATGAGACACTTCTTGAATCCAGCAAATTCGACTCCTATTACTCTAACTAGGAGTTGCTTATAACAAATTTTACTACAAATGCTTAACTATAATAATTCACCTCAATACGCTTTACAGCATCTATCCTCTTATCGTTTTCATCCCTTCTATAATTCCTTTCAATTATATTTTACTTACATATCACAATCACAAATTCAATTCTTATCTTCATTTAATGCCTTATCACGTTTTATTTGATTGGCAAGAAATTGGAGTTTTATGCATTTCAATTTAAAGAAATCCCCTTGGTTAATGAAAAGAAAATCGTGAATAAGCCAACATCACATACTTACTTTCGAAACTTACTTTTAAATACATTCTTTCATTACAAATATATAAAATTCGAAGAAGCTACATTTATCAAAAATGTTCTACATTTCACATGAACTGGTAACAGCTAAGACTGACGTCTGGAAATGAAGCACAATATCAAAGGATTTGGAAAACATTTTGCGTCAATCATTGGATTTAATACAATGGGCAAATAACAGTTCTCTGTAGTGCCTTAAATCCATATAAACAACTTCTTGTCATCTTCCATATTCCAGAGTAGATAACAAATGGCCCAAGAATATTTCATCTAGAATTTTTGTTTTCCGCATTTTTCAATATCTCGATAAAGGTAGTTTTCTGTTGGATGGCATAAAAAGGTTTATACAAGGTGCCAACTAAAAATTTTAAAATATTTAAATGGTGATAAAATCTGTAATAAGTATAAAATCAGATAAATTTAATATTTGATAAGTCAAAATATTACTTTTCAATACAGTTTCATTTAAAGATAAATAAAGGGTAAAATTTTTAAGAATAAGCATTCTTCACTTATTTTTGACATTTAATTACTTTGCTATAGCAAACCATTCTGATCTGGAGGATGGTGAACCTGTACTAAGTCACAAAAAAATTACAGATTACTCCTACCTTAGCTTCATATCAAAACTGGTAAAGCGGTACAAAATATCTTTGTGATATTTCTCATTTTTTTAAATATTGTACTGTATTGAAGACTATTAATAAAAATGACTTGTTTTCAGGACATCACATTTATTTGCGCACATCTTTTCAAACATAAATTCAAGACACAATTTTATACAAGCACCACTTTTTCAACGTTCGTCTTTACCTCTTGGAACCAAACTCAATACTAAAATTTCATATCCGTTGCCAGTAAATCATCTAAAATCAAAACTATGATCTGGTGGTGCCAAAAAAATATCTTAATAAAGAATATTGAAAAAGGTATCACTTTAAGTTTAAATCGTCTGCTTTTAAAAGTAGAATAGGTAATATCTTAAATAAAGTATCACATTAGATTAAATCGTCTGCCTTTATAAGTTGGACAGATAATATCTTAAAAAAGTATCACATTAAGATTAAATCGTTTGTTTTTAAAAATTGAATATGTCACAATATTTAAATTTGACCTTAATTTTATCATTACCTTAAATCTGACCTTACCTAACATCTGACCTTAAGTCTGACATTAATTAATAACAATTTAAATGATTTTTTATTATAAAAAAAAATGAGAGTAGGTTGTTGCTTGAATGAAAAATATCAATTCATGATCACGTTGTGCGGAAAAAAGTAATTACAAAACTTTTAGAAAGCTAAAGGAATTATAGAATGAATATAACGTGAATTCATTAACGGAAGAGATTTTATCTGTTATCAAGAAATATTTACAAGGCCCAGAAACTAATCTGAATTCTTGTTTCCTTCAATCAGTGGAAGAGCAGCAAAAAATGGATAAGGAATCAAATTACATTTACCGTTAAGGTAGAATGTGTGCCTTCAGGTAATGAATATATAATTGAGCTGCCGTGTGACATATCACTCAAAGAGCTATGAGGGTCACTCAATATGTCTTTAGAAATTCCATGGGATGATGTTCGTAGCATTAAAAATAATTTGCATGAAGTAAACGTCATGAATTACTCACAGCTGTTTAATTTACAGTTAATCACATTACTGATCATGTCGTCTTTCTCAACTCGAAAATTCTTCGGCATAAATTTTCCGGCCATTGTGATCATCATGTCTCACTTTGGACCAAATTCATCGAAAATAACCAAATGTTTTGATTTTTGCTTGATTTCCAATGCTTAATGATCATGTCAAAACTAATTTGCAAATTAATGTCAAATATGTTTCGACTTCGTTCAACAGATGGCAGCACGCAATTGTAACTAAAATTATCATTAATGATGGCATCTGTCTTCAAATACTAGTACTTTTTGAACTCCCCTCGGACACGGCAGAATATCACTGATAGAATCTTAACGATCGTGTTGTAAAAGTACACAGTTTTGTAAAAGAAGTTTTACAATTTCTGATGCCTTTTGTCACGCTCTATAAGTGTGAAATTGAATTTTTCACCACAAGTTTTCCGGAAAAATAAATTTAGAAGTAGAATGGAATTCAAATTGAATCTTAGTATTAAGTTATCATATTTTCTTATAAACGTGAAGTGCTTAGTTGGCAGGAAACATCTTCCCCTCTCATTA
The DNA here is from genome assembly GCA_019974015.1 of Nephila pilipes. Taxonomy (NCBI): domain Eukaryota; kingdom Metazoa; phylum Arthropoda; class Arachnida; order Araneae; family Nephilidae; genus Nephila; species Nephila pilipes. The sequence continues at coordinate 39,359 of BMAW01094171.1, forward strand.
ATTATCTGATCTCATTAAAAATTTCTTTTTGCAATTTTGTGTAACAATTTCATATAAGCGATTATTAAAGAAAATGATAATTATATAGAGAGTTAAAAAAAATTGCTTCACGTTTTTTTCTAAAAATGGACAGTACGTTTATAATGGGTCACAAAAAAGAATCTAAAAATAACCAGATCTCGGGGGGGGGGGAGGAATCGTTGAGCTAAATCATCACCAATAAGTAAGATTCTACGCCAAAAATGTACACAATATGGTCCTTCTGTTTCCTCATTCGAATAAATAGTTCTTAGTCAATAACATCACTAGATAAATATTTGAAAGTAAAATTATACCTTTATTAAAATGAATATTCATAATCAATAACTTATTTTGTTTGACATTTGAGAAAGCATGGCATTGTTCATAGTTTCAAGATTTTTAATAATGATGCAGTTATGTAATAACATTAAGCGTAAAAATTTATTATTATTAGTGTACAATTAATTTATATTTGATGAGAAGAAAATAAAATAAAATAAAAAAAAAACTCAATTTTTTTTCAGTATATGATTCTAAAGAAAAAAATAAATTCTTTTTTTTTTTCAAATTCCATTTTAGTTTAAAAAAGTTTAAATATGATTTTAATTTAACTTTAAAGCATAGCGTGATTTTTAAAATTTCTTTTAAACTTAGAACATCGTATTAGGCGTTCATCTGTTAATGTAATCTCACCATATTTAATATACTATATTTAACGAAACATTAGCTACTAGAAAATATAATAAATTCAAGAAATAAACATGTAATATTCGTAAATCCGAGAAATAAACATGTATTATTCGTAAATCCAAGAGATAAGCATGTATTATTCGTAAATTCAGGAAATAAACATGTATTATTCGTAGATTCAAGAAATAAACATGTATTAAAATTTACTCAATTTTGTTTCTTAAATAAGTACAAATAAGAAATAATTTTGCAAAGCAAAAAAAATATATATATTTTAACAGGTAATCATTAATAACTTTAGTATTTCATCATTATCAATGCATATCCTAAGACACTATCACTTCATTATGTCTTTTGACCCAAGTAGTTGTGCTTGTCAAGAAACGAAAAAGATTGCAGAAAAGAATACTAATAACTTCTAATAAAGTATCAATAAAATTGTTTTAGCTGAATTGTATATTGACTGCTAAAGCAGTTTGGAAGTTTTAAACTTCAGAAAATGTGTGCAGCAATTTCATGGTCTAGTTACTGGTAATGAAACCAGGAAGTGAAAAGTCGGCATTGTTTAGAAAAGCTGAACCGTAATAACAAATTTTGCACATTCGAATAGAAGCTAGTGGCGGGGGGAATACGTAGCTGGTGAAGGGAGGCAAAATGACGCTTTAGCAAAAGGGTGACTAAGATGCATCGAGAATTCTTATAACAAGTTGTTTTTTCAAGTTTCAAATATGTTTTGTTTTTAAATGGTTTTACCAAGAAAAAAATTAGTTTCGCTCTCCAAGAAAAAAGTTATCTTGCTTACCCAGCATATAAATTTGTACATATTACATTCACCAGATAAGTTATTTACTTTTACTGCCTTTCTAGAAATTGGACACATATACTGATGTACAGAGTATTTTGGACTCACTGATTAAATTAAATCATACTGTTTATACTAAGGTGAGTTTGTAACGAGAGGTTATTTGCAATTTTTTTCCTTCTCTAATCTTGGGGACTTTTTGGTAATTTGAATTGCGTAAAACTACAAATTTTTTCCCAACCAAAATGAAACGGGATTAGATAAATTAGATAAAAACAAGAAGTGTAGTGAATTGAATTAGATATATAGTGATACATAATAGAAATAGAATTAAAAAGAAAGAGTAGTGAGATAGATGATAGTAATAGGCTGATAAATATAAATAAATCCGATTGAAACATTGCAATTGATCGTTTGGACTAAAGCTTCTCCTTGTTATAGTAATAAGATTATAATCTGCGGTTATCCAAAAGATTAGAATGAATAATTTGGTAAGCTAAGACTTTATCATTAGAATATAAACTAACGTGGACTGAGTTAAAAGGGATTTAAGAGAGAGAGAGAGAGACCTTATTTATATATATATATATATATATATATATACTTTTGGTAATACATTAAGTGTTCTCTCTTGTTCTAACTTACCTTCAATTGGAGTTTTGAACTTATTGACTATTTAATTAAGCTTTAAGATGGCCTTAGAGTTAAACAATGATAAAATAAAATTAAACACAACCGAAGAAAAAAATATCTACCTATAACGAAGACATATAAATGCTACTAAATCATAAATATACATTTAAAAAACTTTTACTTAAATTTCTTAACTGTTTATTTAAACGTAATAAATATTTTAATACATTTTGGGGCCGCGGTAGCCTAGTGGTCAAAGTCGTGGACTAGCGGCCGGCGGTTTTCGTTCAGTAGCGGGTTCGATCCTTGGCCGCCAAAGACCCGCCATGTAACCGGGGCTGATGCACGTTAAATCTGTTTGGGGCCCAAAGTCCTCCCGTTGGCGTGGTGTGGATGTTAGGAGAGGGGGTGCCAGCTCAGGTCTCGTCTTCTTCACTTGACCGTGGTTCAAAATTACGAGGTCCGTCGCCAATAGCCCTCGTGTTGCTTCTAGTGCGACGCTAATAAAAACTAAACTAAATTTAATATATTTTGACAATGACCATCATTTATGCAAAAATAAGTCTTAATAATTAATGCCTAATCACAGCATCGTATGACACACGAGATAGAAGCGTCAAACATTAATTTAAGGGTTGACGTTCTTTTTGAAAAAAGGGGGATATTACCCATAAAAACTGTTGAATCTAAATACTTTCTACTTAGGCTCGATTCGCATACACTCTTTATGACATTTAAATGTTCTAATACTTTGCGCAAACTGAATTTTAATGGTTAATATTCTAAAAGCTTTGTATTTTAATAGTATTTAATAGCCAATGAATATAACAAATCCTTAAATCCTTATCGTAACAGCAATAGATTCAGAAATAAAAATTATTGTTAGTTCTTCTTTCGAATGTCTTAAGAAGCGTTTTGCGTTCAAGAAAGAACTAATTTTATTGAGAAACGAAGCTAATTTTAATGCAAAATGTGAACATTATAGCAAAATTCTTTTAAATTTAGATACAAAAAAAGTTTTTGTTAAGGCTACACGGTACTCTTTTTCAAAAAATTTTTTTGGAGACAGTAATATTAAAAGTAACTTATGTATTGTTTTCATACTATATTATTAAACTGATTCTGAAAATAAAAAGTCAATGTAACTAGTCCTTATTTTAAAATTTAAAAAAATTTAAAAATTTTGAAGTTTTTTTAAACCCTTATAAAATACACAATTTTTGAAATTTTTTAATTATTTTGAGTGATTTATATTTCATACATTATTGCAAACAAAAGTTAGTATGGATTTGAAAATCTGTTCCCTTGTTGATTTTTAATAATTATTTTTCTAGCTAAACCTGGAAAAAACAGGAAAATTTTTAAAATATTAACTTTAACATTTTTTAAAAAAATAACTAGGGATCCCAGACCTAAATCCATACTAACTTTTATATAACACATATATCTCAGTATGTATAAAAAATTTCAAGACTCTATCTTGAACAGAAAAAAAGCCTTAGGGATTAGAAAACACTTACATCTTCAAAAATAAAAGTCTGAGAAAAATGCATTTAAAGTTTTTAAAGGCATAAAACAAAAACTAATAATACTTGCAAAGATCTAAATTTTTAATATATTACTTAACTACTTATATAATATATGAAAACACTACTTTAATTAAATATCATGGCAAATATTTTTATTTATTCAAAATATGTTTTTGCAAAATATCGATATAGCATTTTTTACGATGACAGATAATTCAGCTTAAAGTTAACATAATAATTTCACAAAAGTTTTAAAACACAATACACTTATAAAAAATAATAATGATATAAATAAAAGTTTAAAAAAAGTTAAAAACTACCAGGTTTGTACATAGCACCTAATTTTTTCTGAATTTTAAATCGACGCAATTTAGCAAGTTTTATTTTTTTCTGCGCAACTTTAAAATTTGCAGATTTCCTTTTCTTTCTGAAATCTGCAAATTTTAAAGTTGCGCAATGAGTAAAGTACACTAAATGTTCTGATGACAAACTAGTTACAAATTCAATTAGCATCCTGAAATGTTTTTAGAGCTTTTAATGTTCCAACAATAAATTCAGGTATTGCACTCGACATTGCAATCAACACGACTCCTAGAAGCTGTATTTTCTTTGGAATATTTGTCCCATATCATCGAATGTAATGCTTCATTAGAATTGTGTGTCAAACCTCTGACACATGTGCTTAATAATTCAGTTGAGGCTAATCGCTGATAAATAGGCAAGATTTTGGGCAAATATTCTTCGTTGATTGTTATTTTTACCCAATCTTTGTGAATACCTGATTTTTTTCCACGTGCTAATGATAACTGGTAAAAACACCAAGAGTCAAAGAGCAAGATTGTGTCCCGGAAACTAATACTCTCAGATCTTTCCCATAATTTCACAGCTGCATTTACTTCCATTGCACTAGATGATCCGACATGTGTTGTACTACAAACATTTTGTTGTCCTTTGTACCAAATACGAAATTCAGCACTTTCTTCTCCAAGCTCAAATTTAGTCTGTTCACATTCTCCACGCCGCTTTGACATTACTTCGTAGTCTATCACAAAGCCAGTCAGCAAGTCGATAACATATCCTATTCCGATATTTGACGTTGACGTATGTTCTCTTGTCAACCAGCTTCCATCATATGACATTCCAATACCGACTATATCTTTATCATTCCTTGAGCCCTACACCTCAATGACATCTTTACGAATATAAAGCAACGACTGATTTGACCCAACAAGATGTCCAATCAGAACTTTTGGCTCATAATGTCTTTTAAAAGTTTTACTAAACATTATATTTCAATTCATATGCATGCAGAATTTTTCCAACGATGAGTAGCCAAGTCACAAACTTAACATACCTTGCACTAATCTCATATTTACATCAAATGGAACATTAAAAAATTGATGCTTGCTAACATTTGATATTTGATGTAATATAGCATCAATTAATTGTTATGAACATGTTTCACTCTAGGTTTGGTCACAATTAACACATACAACATTCACTTTATATGCAAAACTATTTCTTTGACCATAGCAAAGTTTTAAAGATACACTATGGCAAATATTGCTTAAAAATATTCAAAAATTATCTGTAAACAAACATTCAGTATCCACTATAATGTAATTTGAAAGATACTTTTATATATAGCAGAAGTATTAAAGACATTTGTATCCTGAAGTTTTGTAGTTATATCCACTAAAGCAGGTTTTTAGCATTGTCATTATCAGCAGTACTCCATCTCTTAGAAATGTTGATTCTCTTCTCAAGCTGCAAAAGTTTTGTCCGTGGCATTTTCTCAACAGAAAAAACTTCACTTAAACAATTTAAAATAGTTTTTAAGTGATATAAATTATATGCAGAATAAATATTGGTCTTGAGAAATACCTTTTCTTATCAATTTTGGCTAAGTAACTATAAGCACATCAAGAACTCAAAATATAAACAAACATAAATGATTTTAGTAGTGAAAGTTGAAGTTAATATCTTCTTCTCTGCAATTATCGATATTATTTAAAAAATATCAGTAATTAATTAAATTTAAGAATAGAAAAATGCTTTAAAATGAAACCGAAACTAACCACGCCCCCTCAGCTGTCAAAAATAGTGACTGACAATGCTCAGAAAACTTCAAATATCTTAAAAACTAATTGGTTAATAGATCTAAAATTTGGGGCCAAGATTCCCAAATGTATGGGCTACAGGAAAATGCAAAAAAAAATTTTTCGATAAATTTGTCATTTTTAGAGTACTGTGTAGCCTTAATTAATTTTTTTTTACTATTGATAGTATTTTTGAAAGTATTCTGACTTCAGAGTATACCACAATAATAAATTCATACACGTTATTATCATTAAGTTATATTTATACATTATTTTTAATGTTAATCCTGTGGATTTTCTACTTCCTGCGATCCTTCTGGTGACCGGGAATGACAGAATAGTCCCCCTGTAGCTCATGCATGTCGTAAGAAGCTTCTAAAATGGGTACCCAGCGTCTAGGGGTAGAGTCGGGCACCCTGCCTCTGGGGATTATATCAGGGTACCTCTGGAACTTGCCTTCTTTAGGTAAGTACGAGCATTATAACCCCGAGGCACCCAAAGATCATTTTCTTTCCTATGGGGTGTACTGTCTTTGGTAAACATGGGTGACGCATCCTCGGGTTACCCTATCGATCCTTCTCTATTTTCGACCCTCCTTCTTGTCAACCAATTTTTGACTTTTCTTCAACTTCACGTCTAGACCACAGTTCAATCTTGTTTGGCACAGCATAACAATGTTTGGCACAGCAATATTTGGCTCTGGCGCCAATAAACTTTACATTCACTCACTCACTTCTACTTCCCACCTTAAACATGGATTATTGATTCAATTGATAGACTTACGGAGCATCCTAAAGATAAAAAAAATGACGATGTTTTCTGCTGAATCCCACATAAAAAATCTCGCCAATCCAGACATATCCAGCATGAAATCCTAAATGCATTCAAAATAAAATTAAAGGAAACTCAAATTTTAAATCTACTATGATTTAAGAAATTAAAATAAATTCAAACTGTTGTATATGCTATTAAAATCAAATAATATTTTATTAGAGATTAAAAACTTTTGATACCATTCACATTTGTGCAGAAATACTTGGTTTTCGACTTTGAATTCGCACAACACATTTCAAAACCTTACTCGCCCTTTTAATTCCCCAAAATAAGCAATCCTCCTAAATAACATTTGCTTCCCGTAGCGACTTCTGAAGGCAAACAAACTTTTCAACTTAATTAGTCATAAGGCTAATATAATCGACAAGAATATTGAATTGATCACTCGAAATGATACACCCTAACGTTGGGAGAAACCATTGTAAATTTACGAATTTTAATGCATAATGGAATAAGATTTATTCCAAAGTCCAGAATTTAATTTAGCTTGTTGAAATGAATAATCAATTGTTTTCTGTGTACGTTCCATTAATTATAAAGATCATAACTTTAGGAAAAGTGGAAATTAGTTGAATTCGAGGAGACAGGAATTGCTTATATCTCTTTCGATATTGTAAGAGTTTATGGAAATCCATACTGTTGGAGGGGTTGAATAACTTGTGATGAAACATTTCATCGAATTAATATTTAACTAAAGTCTTGGTAAATGAATATATTGGGTATTAATTTATTCTACGAGATATTCAGTTTGTTGGATGGCTTGCAGTAAATAAAGATTCCACAATGCGAGGTAGTAAAGAAGTATTAGAGATGAGGTCAACCAATCAAATAGGCGGAAATATGAGATTGACAGCTCGTAAGGCAGAGGATGTATTAGGTGACTTTTAAAGAGCAAAGCATGATCGAAAAATATTGCTCCTATGATCATAACTATTTTGTTTGTTACCTAATTTCTACGATTATTTTTATATCCTAAAAGCTACACGTTTCCTCTGAGTAATACAATATAGAGTCAAGTCTCTTATAAGCCTATTAATTCGTACCTCGTTATATGGAAGCCTTATAATAAGATACTCAGAACTAATTAATTCGAGAAATGCTTTCTATTGAAGTCGGGTTCCGAGAAACAGAAATAAGACAAATCAAATTTATTCGCAAAGTCTTTTATGAAAACTATTTCCGTATTATATGGAAATAATAATATAGGAAACACAAAATTAATACAAATTAAAGGAATTTGTATCACATTATATAAAATTCTCAATATATATATAAGAAGGGACTTTACAAGTACAACTAAGCACCCTGTCGACTAATGAAATGATTTTCACGTTTCTTTTAAAATTAAGATTTAAATAAAACAAGTCGAGTCGAAGTTCAAGTTTAAGTGCTGATTTTATTACATTATTATTGTTCGTTAAGAGAGAGGTAATAACATGATGAATGATACAATGCTTTGTCGGCCATTAAAGCTGAAGCGAAATTAGCATACGATAATAACAGAACAAAGAGTTTTTTCACCGTCCATGCTAATTTATACTGCTGTTTGTAGAAAATGCAACACCATGAAAGAATCATCAGAATCAAATGAAATTTAATGCAGAAACGACTTGTACTGATACAAATAAATGATGAAATTTTCAAAACAAAAGAAACAAATTAAGCGTCCGAAATCAGTATTTGGTGCAGCCACCATGCGCTGCAATAAGTGCTGCTATACGACGTGGCATGGAGTCAAACAGATGTTGAATATCTGCTTGAGGAAGAGAATTCCATATCGCTTGTATGCGCAACCAAAGTTCGTCTTTGGAAACTGCAGGACGCGGATCACGAGCGAGACGCCGACCAACCATATCCCACACGTGCTCAATAGGCGACATATCCGGTGAATAAGCAGGCCAAGGAAGAAGTTGCATGCGTTGTGCTGAACAGAAGTCTCGAACAGTCCGCGCAACATGTGGGCGTGCATTATCCTGCTGAAAGATAGCTCCAGGGATGCCTTGAAGGAAAGGAACGACTTCGGGCTGTAGCACTTCACGGACGTACCTGTTGCTATTGAGATTACCCTCAATTCGTATCAAATTGGATCGTCCATGATACGAAATCGCACCCCAGACCATAACTCCGGGTGTTCGACCACTATGTCGTTCAATAATACACTCAGGAAGGCAGCGTTGACCGGCATAACGTCTAACACGAACACGGCCATCATGGGTCCACAAATTGAAGCGTGATTCATCTGAAAAGACAACTTGGTGCCAATCAGCTCGCCTGTCTCTGTGCTCAAGAGCCCACTGCCGACGCAGCCGTCGATGATTCGCCGTGAGGGGAATCCTGTATAAAGGCACCCTTGCACGCAATCCACGGCGCAGCAGACGACGACGAATTGACGAAGCCGACAATTGTACACCTGTAGCAGTAGACCAACGTGCTGCCAGCTGCCTGGAGGAAGCTGTGCGATCATTCACCGCCATGCGGATCAGGTGTCGATCATCGCGCTCTGACGTCACCTTCTGTCGTCCAGTGCCTGTTTTTCGAGTTGTTCGGTGCTCGTCGGTCCACTGCTTCCAAACTCGCATCACTGTGGAACTGTTCCGCTGCATACGAGCTGCTATTGCGCGATAGGAAAATCCTCCTTCTCGAAGGCCGATTATCCTCCCTCGTTCAAACTCCGTAAGTTGCTTGAATTTCTTATTCTTCCGTCGTGGAGGCATACTCAGGTCTCACTAAACGTTTGCCACTAACAAATAATCATAGACTTTTTTCAACGTCCCGCTACAGCACTTTATTTATACGCTTTCAGCATCAATTCAGAGGGCGCTGCGCGCGCCGCGCACGCGCGATGGCTCTGAAACTTTATTAATTTGCATAATATCCTATAATTGACATTTGCTGCGAATTTCATTTGATTCTGATGATTCCTTCATGGTGTTGCATTTTCTACAAACAGCAGTTTATTTTATCTTTTTGAATGGAATTAAGTGGATTCGAAAGTGCAAAATAAAAATAAAAATAATGAAGGTTTCTGCGGAATTACATTCCCCCACCCTCCCAATTTGCAAAAATATTATAGAATATTTCTAACGATTTGAAAATCAATAAACAGATCATTAAAGTAGGAGTTAAATTTGAAGGGAAAATGTAATTTTACTGAAATCCTTATTATTTTTGGCTCTTTCGGATAACATTTATTACATTAAAATAAGTGAAATAGTAGAGACTTAAGAAATAGGTAGTAAAAATTCCATAGAATTAACATTATGTTTAAGAACGTAAAATGGCCGATAGACGAGAGTCTTAAAATTGCATCATTACTCGATCACAAAAATATCTAATAAATGGGTGTTAAAAAATGCATTCATATGATCAAAACAATTTATAGAATTGTCTATCCCCACCAAAAATCAATGGATTTTAAAACTTATGAAATTTCTTTAAAAAAATTGCACCTAATAACTTAACTGGTGTCCGCAAACAAAGTAAATGAATTTGCCTATCATTACAGAGATAAGGCTATTTCGAATCTTGTTTGAAAAGTAATAGCTCTATGACCCTAACTTTTTTTGCTCATGAATTGATTTTCGGAAGTATTGTTTTATCTGAAATATACAGTTGTCTTCCATAAAATGTAGTTGTTCTTTTTTGTTCTAGGTGTTGTTGTTGTACTAAAACCTGAAGTAGAAATAAATTCACAAGGAAATGAAATTTAAGCAGCGATGTATTATTGCACCTAACGACTTTCACCTTTTCTTAAAAAGAAACAGCACCTTAAGGGGACATTATTTTCGTTCTGATGGCAAAGTGAAAACTACCATTAAAACACAGAGTCAACAAAAACCACTGTTACTATTTTATGTATGATTTTCTTGAAAAGTCCCATGTTGGTCCAAACGAAATTGAAATAAATGGAGACTACGTCAAAAACCAAATACAGTTCAGTCCTCTATAACTCGATTTCCATATAACACGAAGTGAAAATTCTGACAGCACTCGTATAACACAGTCTTCTTATGAAGCGTTGTTTGTACAAGAATATTCCGACAACACAAATGACTTGAAAACTTTAACCGGGTCACCATTTATTCGACGAGTTAAATTTTTGTTGTTGACATTTATGAGAAAAATATCCTTTAAACCGAGCAAACAATAAATCTTTGTTTAGGCGTATGTAATAAAAGCCCTTTTACTAGGTGAGTTACTCGCATCGTGAATTGTTAACATTAAGCGCACACGTAACTGAAATCCAAGTATATCAA
>BMAW01094184.1:0-34126 GCA_019974015.1 Nephila pilipes
ATCTGGATTTAGTGTTTACTTTTTCCTGATTAGGGTGTATTTCTTTATTCATTTCTATATCACGTTCATCTTCAAAATATTTCTCGGCTGTAACAACATGGCCAGTTACAATAAGTCTTCGTTTCCTACGTTCTTTAGAAATCCTTTTTTCGTCAGCATATCGTGCATGTGTATTTGTTTTATTATTAACAGAACTTATTTTGGATACTATTTTATCAAAATGTCCACATTCCTTAATTTTCGAGCTTTCAATCACCGATTCATTCATAGTCTTAGTTTTGTGTTTCAATATTCTCTTCTTGGGAGATAAATGATTTTCTTTGTTTAGAAATTTACGCTTTTTTTGACATTTGACAGATTTATCTCTCCGAGAAATTTCAATAAGTCTGAAACCATCATCATCAGTAATCTCATATGTATCATGTGGTTCTGGATAACTAGCTGAAATACAAAGAAATTTTTAATTACAATAACCAAACATAATTGTAGCAAAAAGCATTGCAATCAAGAAAGTAAAAGATTAAATATACCTTTATACTCTTCCAATCTTTCTGGATGCTCTACTTTCATATGATGTAAAACAGCTTTACAGGATGAAAAAATGACACTGGCACAATAGGGACAATGTTTCAGATCTTTTTCCTGACAAAAGAAATAACAAAAAAAGGGGGGGGGGATTTTAAAAATGTTCACAATTTTTGCCATTTCAAATACATTTACAAGACTACTTTTTATATAGTTGATACATAATTGTATCAGTCACTGTGGAAACATTCAGAAAAAATTCACACATAACATTAATACTGAGTATTAGCCAAAATTATAATTTATTCTTCGAAAATACAATGTAATCCACAATTTTTAAACGGTGAATGATTAAATACAAATAAATGGTCACACACAACATAAAACATAAGAATACATACTTTATTTTCCAAGTAGCAAATATTTTCTCAACATTTAATGATATTTACTATAAAAATTGCCTGACATAAAAATCTTTTTTTTTTAAATGATAAAAAGAAAAAAAAAAGTAATAAAAACTGCTTACCGTCCCACAGCAACAATGTTTATAATGTGTTATGAAATTAGAAATTGTCCGATATTTCTGGAAACAGCCAAACATTGGACATAACAAAAAGCCACTCTCTGCTAATTTGTTTGCCCATTCAGCCTTCATTTTAGCAGTAATTCGACGAGCTTTTGTAAATCTCCTGCATAAAAATAAAACAAGTTATTAAGTAATAATGCAATTACAAATATCAGTTTGTAAAGATCGTCTTATCGAGAAAAATAATTTCTTTTGACAACACTCAGAGTAACTCCCAAAATTAACAGTGTACTTTTTTTCCCTTGAGAAATATATTCATATTGAGGAAGATAACAATAAATTAAAGATTTTATAATCATCAAGAACAAAAAAAAAACCTTATTTTGCTAACACTACATATGCCATTATAAATCAAAAGACTGGTAATAAACCTCCAATAAAAATCTTTGTATACATATATTTTTTTCTTTATAAATGATTTCCTTTAAATATATAAATGCATTATAATTTTCAAAATCAACTTTTACTAATTCTTTTGAAAAAGTTTTCATGATTGTTTCCTCCGAGAAGTCATTAGATTTATGGTACAAAGAGATGAAAGTTAAAATGCGGGTTTATCATTACAAAAAAGCAAAACTTAGAATTAAAAAAAAGGTAATATTTAATGCTCATGGAGTTGAAAATACATATGGAAACGTTTTCTTTATATAAATAAAACACATGAATCAATAACTTATAGTCAATCCTTTCCTTTAAAAGACCAATTCCAATCACCTTGGTAAAGACTTTTAAAAGTATTGTTTTGGAAGATGTGTGGCTTTTCCATTTCCACAAGGACAATTTAAAATATTCTTTGCTTTTGTTCTATTTTTTTCAAAAAAAAGGATCACAAAATCTCAATAATGTTGAAAGTAGCCGAGCTTAAATATAACGTGAACTATGATAAACCATCCACCAATACTAAGGTTCCTTCCATGTCAGAGAAAAGGGTAAGAAGCATATGCTAATAAAGGACATCCGACAAAATAATCCTAGAAGTATTTAATATTTTCTTAAAAATTATTTCCCTTTTTAAAAGGTTAGTTAAATTCTTCTTTCCTTGAATCCAATCCAACTAACCTATTTACCAAAGTCATCACTAACAGGAATGTTTAAAACAAATTGCATGCATGTATAGATACAACAGATGTCACAGACACTTCTTAAGAATCTTTAAAACATACTTGCTAAGTCATTGAAGTAATTTAGGTGTAAATGGATGGATGATGATGATGCTTGATTATTAATGTTGTACTTGGAAGCAAAAACAAGGGCTATAGACAATGAACCTCGCAATTTTATTCTCCATCATGTAACAAGGGCAAGAAATACCTCCGAGATATAGCATCTCCCTCTCTATACTTCTTACTTCTAGACTAACACTCTACATGACTAGTAGCATCAGAACTCGATGAAAATCAAGCCTCCCACGAGTTCCCGACCATGACCGACATGGTTGCAATTCTACTCTGATGATGTAGGTTAACTTTTTCATTTATTAAAATACAGTTTAAATAATTTATAACTAAATATTCATAATAAAATAAGTTATAAACTGAAAGTACAAATGAGCCCCAACAGCGTTTTAAATATAATTCATTTGCACTCCAAAATTTTGGTTAGTAATAAGTACTAATAATGGGACACTCTCATAATCATGCATCAAATGTGATGGCCTAAACATGATGAATATGGTAACCTGTATCTTTCACATCATGAATGGTTATGAGGCTAATAAGTAAAAAGAATGATCATCCATTCCAATATCTTTCAATAGAAATTTTTAGCTGCTTTTCTGTCAAAATGCTTTATAAATGGAATAAGTATAAATAGTATGGAAAAAACGATTTGGAAGGGAGAATGCAAAAAATCTACACTTACCATTTTCAGAGCAAAAAGAATCAATACAATCCTTATAAAAGAATTTATTTGAAAAGTGAATGTTGGATTATTTAGAGAAAGTTTTTATTTCAGAAAAACAAAATGCAAAAAGAGTATAATTCTCCTTGAATGTCAGAAAACATATGAAACAGATAAATTGACAGATGCTAGATGCACCCCCCCCCGACACACACAAATTCTAAGAATAAGTTTACCGATTCTAATTTGGTTTGAAATCTGTCACAGTATAGCAATAGAAGGACTACTGACAGCGAATCTCATAATTGTGAGCCTCTGTTGAGATGACATGCACATGCTAGGTTCCCACCTCTTCTAACTGGTACACCACAGTAAATGATGATTTTGAAGACTTGTTTACATGCAGCAATCTCTTTATTTTGAAAGGTCTGATGGAACAAACTTGAATTTACAACTTGACAGAGTTTTGTAAGCCATAAGAGCTTGTGATCATGACCAATAGGCTGCGATAACTCTTAAAAATAGTTAGAATACCATATGCTAACAGTTGAAAGCTTGTAGGGCTGAACAAAGTACATATTGATCAGGCCCAGTTAATCTCAATTCCCACAAAAACCCAATTTAAGTGGCATCAATTGTGTAAGAGTGAGTGAATGTGAAGGTTATTGGCGCAAGAGCCAGATGTGGCTATGCTGTGCCAAACAAGATTTAATTGTGGTTTAGATGAGAAAAAATTGAAAAAAAAAAGACAAAAATTGGTTGACAAGAAGGGTCGAAAATAGAGAAGGATCGCTATGGTAACCCAGGGACATGGCACCCGTGTTTACCAAAGACAGCAAACCCCATGAAAAACTAGGGTTACTCAGGGTCATGATGCCTGTATTCACAATTGTGCAATGAGACAAAACATTACAGAAACATTAAATGTAATGAAATTAATATTTTTTGCATCAGGTGAAATAAATTTTGCAAAATATTTGTATTCCCTCTTGTGAATTTCATCTTTATATTTATTAAAACAGCTATTTTTTAAATAAAGCTACATGTACCATCAGGTTAACAATTCCCATTTTAATTTGGATTTCACAGTAATTTATGTTGAGTGACAATTAAGTCCAGTAAACCAAAAAGTATCCGATTTTAATTTTTGATACTTAACTTCTAGAGATTTCCCAACACTTTACTAACCTTAAATGAAAATTTTTATTTTTAAAAAGTTTTTGGATGCAAACTTTTCACAAATTATATATAACAAACAAAAAATCCTGTCATGAGATACATGGGCTAAAGAAACACTTTTAATTCTATATTACTTAAAAGCACAATTTACATTCCTAAAATATAAAAATTAAAAATAAACAAACCCTAATTCTGCTCTTGATCTAAAATAGGTTTTATTTCTTTCCTTTTTAGAAAGATACATTTTTGATGTTGATGAGTGTGGTGAATTATAGTCATCAGAAGATTCATCAACATCATCTGCATAAATTATTTCACTGGCTACTTCTAGAAGACCATCAGTATCAGTATTCATTTTCTGTAAACCATAATTGGAAAGAGGCGATTCAACAATAACATCATTTATGTTTCCTATATCTGAACTAGGTTCATTGCTATTTAAGGTGTCTGGTTGAATGTCATTACTTTTTGGTGTTCTCACTACTTGTATAAAACAAGGATTAGATATAATTATTGATACTGAATTTTTACTAGTTTGCACAAGCTCTGCATCTGCTAATTCTTCCAGTGATGAAGATAAGTTCTCTTGAGTAGAAAAATTTTGGGGGTTAATCCCTACTTTTACATAATCTTGTAGAGGCACTGTTTCAGTTTGTACATCCTTGTTAGAATTTACAATATCATCGCTCTTTTGATTTTGCGAATTAAATGAGGGTACTTCCACAATTGAAGAAATATTAGAATTTTCATCCCTCACAGAGTTATTAATATTTGTTTCACTGGATTCAGAATTTGAAAGAATAGTATCATCTTCAAAAATACATTTAGTGCTCCTAATAACAGGTTCACTCGTAATCCCACTCCCATCATTTGAATATTCAGCAAAATCACCAGGCATTTTCCATTTTTTTGACATAGTATACTTATTTTCTTTTGGGGGTCCAACATCAATGTTTTCAAAATCATTACAAACACTCTCCAAAATATTCTTTGTATTATTTTTCATGTCCGAGTCCAGCATAAGCTCATTGGTTAAATCTGGGTTGATTATGTTCGATAATGGACAACTATCATGATTAAGATGCTCAGTTTCCATGACAATTTTGATTTCTTGCAGCCTTGATTTAAAATAAGATTTAATTCACATTAATGCCTGCTGTTGCACTCAAATCTAATAACAGTGCGACTGCTCTGCATTTCTGAACAATTCGAATACCTGCAAAGTTAAAGGAAAGAAATTATGAGAGAAAAATATTAAAAAACATTTAAAAAAGAAAAAAAATTCATTGAATGTCCAAGAGGCAAAAGAGAACAGTTAAAAATCTACATGCCAAACTTTTTTCAGGAGCCTTGATTTTTTACTGTACCAGGTATGTAAGTATGAAACCGGAATTTGCCCATAGGTGGCGCTGGATGTCAATGCAGTTACCGACACATTACGTCAGCGGTGTCTTGTTATTGTATTGATATCCAACAAAGATTTCCAATTCACAATAACACGAGTTTCATTCAGTAGCATTAGTTTATTAGAGATAAACATGTCGAGTTTTGTGCCAACAAATTACGATTTGCGGAAGACGACGCTTAAACACAACAACAACTGGCGGATCAGTTAAAGGTGACCCTTGAAGCCCTCTCCCTTCGGTTGAAAGCCATGGGAAAGATACAAAAGGTGGGGAAATGGGTTCCACATGAACTCAACGAAAGACAGCAGGAAAACCGCAAAACATCGTGCGAAATGCTGCTCGCCAGGTTCAAAAGGAAGTCATTTCTCCATCAAATTGTGACTGGCGATGAAAAGTGGATATATTTCGAGAATCCTAAGCGCAAAAAGTCATGGGTTACTCCGGGTGAACCATCAACATCGACGGCAAGACCAAACCGCTACGGACGAAAAACAATGCTGTGTGTTTGGTGGGATCAGAAGGGCATAATCTGCTACGAGCTACTGAAACCTGGGGAAACTGTCAATACTCAACGCTACCGACAACAAATGACCGATTTAGATCGAGTTTTGCGTGAAAAACGACCAGAATACCAACAAAGACAACACAAGGTGATTTTGCTGCTTGACAATGCACCAGCACACAAAGCAAAACAGGTCCAGGAAACGATAGAGTCGTTCCGTTGGGAGATTCTTCAGCACGCGCCTTACTCACCGGACCTTGCCCCATCCGATTACTACTTGTTTGCATCGATGGGACACTCACTTGCTGAGCAGCTCTTTACTTCTTACGAAGATGTACGAAAATGGCTCGATGACTGGTTTGCCTCAAAAGAGCAACAGTTCTTTTGGCGCGGAATCCACAAATTGCCAGAAAGATGGGGAAAATGTATAGATAGCGACGGACAATACATTGAATAAGTTACTTTGTATCATATCATTACAATAAACTTGTTTTTTCTGTACAAAAATTCCGGTTTCATACTTACACACCTGGTAGATACAGTTTCTATATATTAAACCGAATTTCTACATGTGGACAAAAAATTAATTGTAGCCGATTTCTCCACTGATCAGAACATATTAGATGACTGTTTTGACAAGGAGAACCAAAAGAAGAGGATGACAACAAAAATGAATTAATTGAAATTCAATCCTGAAAACAATTAATGGAAGCATTCCAAACTGTTTGACAAAGCTTAAAATTTATTCCTAATAATTCTAAAGAAATTTTTACCTCTCTAAATAAAACTTAACACTACTTTGAAACAAATCATGTCTAAAAGTCATTAGGAAATACTTAGTACAAAAATAAAATTTTATTTTGATATACAAACATTCTATTTTTAGTTCACTGTGAGTAAACTTGTAAATTAAATAAATTTCTTAGATAGTTAATGTTTTAAGTTTTCTTTATCCCTAAAAATAAATCATACATAATTGTTTTTAGTAAGAAACCAATGAAAGTTATCTATACTTCTAATTTTCCACCAAACCTTTAAATTTGATAAATAGAAGTTCAACAGTATTTTCTTGCCCATGACAATAAAATCTCATACATTTATTACACAATCTACAGTAAGCATTTCTGAACACATAACATACCACTGCATACACACACTTTTAAATAACTATAATAAGAGAATTTCTACATGTCGACTACTTAAAGAACTGAAATAAACCAATCAACATAATGATCAAAGCCTACTGTATTAATTTATATAAATAACTTCTCTAATATAATTTTTATTTAACCTTTACACTACAGCGGTACATATGCAGTACCAAAAAATTTCTTGTCTCTTGCTTTGGCTGCACTACAACTGCTGTACCAAGCTATCTAGAGACAGTTCTTTCCCCTTTTTTTCTCAGCAGACGTTATCAATTGTGGGCAAATTCCTTATCATTGGCGACCTTTAGGAACAACCAGATTAGTAAAAATTCTCCATTCGATGACCGATAGATTTTTCTTTTCTCTTGTTTTTTCTTCGAATTTTTAGAATGAATCTGAAATTTCTCACAGAAATAGAGATTGAGAATTTGATGGAAGATTTAGATGAAAAAAATTTTGTTGATAGACACCAAAAAAAAAAATTTGATTTTAACGTTGCTGAATGTGAAAAAGAAAAATTAACCACTTCCAAGCAAAAAATTGTGGCAGATTACAACAAGCACATGGGATATGTTGATTTAGGAGACCGCATGGCATCCATCTACACTTTTGCTAGACAAACTAGGAAATGGACAAAACATTATTCTTCAGCATCATCGATAATGTTGCGTTTCCGATATTTAAAATGGCCAGACTAAGTTAAAAACTCAGTTTAAAAGAATTTAGAATGGATTTAATAACATCTCTGATAAGTAAATTAAATTATAAAAATACAGAGCCTCCAGTAATAAAAAAATTAAGACAAATGATGATAAATTTTCTCATTGGCCAATTGACAAAAAGAAAAGAAGGTACACATATAGTGCAAAAAAGGATATACAAAAAGGAACAACTAATATCTGTAAGGCATGCAATGTAGCTCTTTGTATTCACCAGAACTGTTTCAAAAAATAACACATAATTTATTTAAAATCTTATTTTTCAAAACAGTTCTGGTGAATACAAAGAGATTTTAAATAAATTATGTGTTATCACATAAACTAATAAAAAACAAAAGACTAGAATAAAAAAGATTAAAACTGATACATTTTTAATGAAAAGAAAAGGAAAATATAAGCAAAAAATTTTGAAAAGCAGAATTCACTTTCCATTTTTAAAATAGACATTTCAAAAGCATTGCTACAAGAACTTTTCAATTTAAAATATGTTTCTTTTAGAAACAAAAAGAATTAAAAAATTTAATCTTAAAGAAAAAAAAAGTATTAATTTAAGATTCTTGAAAAAATTTGATATAAAAAAGTGTTACATATTATTTTCATTGGAATGCATGAATTAATCGAAGGTTTTGCCTAAAATTGACATACTTACTTAAGGTTTACTCAGCAGAGTTGAAATGTGTTCAATTAAGTTAAAAATTATTTTTTAAATCTCACTTCTGATAATATTTAATCACAAAAAGGTTACAGTAGCAGAGAAGAGAAGTCGCAAACTCGTAGACGGGGTTTAATTGTGAGTTCGAGTCCTGTTCAATTGAAAACTAGCTATTTTGTCTGCCTAGGTTCTAAGTCCTTATGTTGTTGTGGTGTGGAAGTTTGGCGAGTGGATGCAGTCCTCATTGCTTGACCGTCGTTCAAATTTATGAAGTCCATCACCAGTAACCTTCTTATTGTTTCAAAATGCAATGTTATTAAGATATCAAATCAAAATATTTGGAGTACATTGATTTTTTTTTTATGCATTAAAAGGGCATTAATTTAAAAAGTAAAATGTTAAGTAAACACGTTCTGCAGATCATTCTTAAAGTTTTCCTTCTTTTACATATTTCATTGAATAATTTTGAAAACCTGAGGTATTATTTTTTATTACATGGTTTCAATGTTGCAGTTAAATATGTAAGTTGCAATAATGAGATCACAGATAAAATCTGCATACTAAGTCATGTGATTACACATCTGCAAGTGTATATTGTGTGTGTACATATAAACAAACACCGAATTTAATTGTTACGAGTTTATGATTGAACTATCGTACTCTAAAAGAGTAATCATGAGATTACAAAAGCTATTAACTTAATATTGTTTTAACGTACTTGCTTCTAGAAAATGTCTTAGTAATATGGTATAGCTGTCACTTTCTTTGTTATTGTTTTGTTTGAAAATGTTAAATGTATGCAATACACGACTCTAAGTTATGATAAATTTTAATATTTAAAACTAAAAGATTATTTACTATTTATTGAGGAACATAAACGAAAAAAATTAGAATAAAATATTTTTAGAATTTTTAAAAATTTATAAGATAAATAATTATTATATAATGCCTTATATTAGTATTTTCATAATATTTTTCTCATACTTAAGGGATATTAGCCTTTATTGCTCCACATCCTTCATCAATTTATCTCACACAAAGAATAAAAATCTTGTTTCAGAAAAAGTCATTTTTAGCAATTTGCGTTGACTAAAATATTACGAATGAAGAAAGTAAAAATTATTAGATATATTACTTTTATTAATACAAGATTTGCTAGTCAATATGCCAATCATATAAATTCTACTTTCTTAGTACTTCTGAAATGTTGTACATCACACTCCAGAAAACATTTTTTTTTTAACTTTGGAATTTACTTAAAAAAGGACATGAGCACATGTTGAAAAATTCACAATATTCATAAAATCAAAATATGCATTTGAAAATTTGTAAGTCACTCAATTATAAATGGAAACCAGGAATTCAAAAAAAAATTGTGATGCGATATGGCACCAAATGTTGGGATATTTCTTACTCGTCCATGAATACCGAGTAAAAATCAGCAACCCTTACTATCTCCCCTTTGTAACTAGAAAACTAACAATACCACATGTGGCAAACTTGAGCTTCCCAGTGGGGAAAGAAAATTTTTCCTCAATCCTAAAAGCACGGAGTGGAAAGGATATTTTGACTTGGAATCAGTCAAATTCTAAAGGTTAAACTAAAGAACAAAGTCATATTTGATAAAAACACAGTAAAATCCCACATATACAAATCAATATACAGATTTTTAACACTAAGAATACCAAGTAAAAAAATTATATAATCAAATTTTCAAATATTAAAATATAATTAGACCTTGACTAAGATGATTAAAAATCAGGATATTACTGAGCATAAGAATGAAAAATACCTCTGCATTGTAATTAATATAAAAGTTTCTACATAAAATAAAGGGTTTAATTCAATTTTCTTGTTAAATTTCATATTTTCTTTGGCATGAAAGAATTTCTTACTCTTGTCATATCTACACAAGCAAGCAATTAAGGAAAATAAGAGACGTTAAGTTAAGGAAGTCTGATTTTGCAATATGGCCATTAGGGTGTAAAAAATACAAATTATATACATCTATAAAAACTTCTTGCTAATGAGTTTTTTTATCATTGGCTTGCTATTCAGGATCACACAATTTCTTATCCAAAGACTTTTCCCTTCATTAATAGAAAATTTCCACATATAAATTATCGTTAATACTTTTGCATCAGGTTATTCTTCCTTTAAAGCTTTCATATAAATCAGGATATTTAAATACACATGTATAAGAACTGCAATAATTAATTTTGTAATTATTGCACAGTATTTTAAACACAGAATTTGCATACATTAAAATGAAATCTAAGAAATAACTTCATTTCTATTGTGGTAACAGTCCACATTTTAATGCAGGTTTGAAAACTTTATACTTAAATATCATTATGAACAAGTTACTACTTCATGACAAAGATACAAGAAGTCTTTTTAAAATAGCTCAGCTGTATGAATGATAATTTCAAATAATTTTTAATGATAATTTCAAATAGTCATACACAGATTCACTTCAGATGATTCTAATCATGATGGCATATCAATATCATCACTCATATCAAATCACAGCAATTTCGATTCACTGCCAGTATTTTCATCTTCAACTGATTCACAATTTCTATCATCTGTTTCACATAAAATAAGCTTGCAAATTTTTAGGACATATACCAAAATCACTTGAAAAGTATTATAATTCATCTAAAATTTTGTTTTCAAATTTATCAAACTAATAATTAAATATTTTTCAAATTCATCCAATTATTAGCAATGTTGCCTACTGTTATATAATTAATTGACTGATAAACACTCAAATATAATAGAAATAATGCATTAACAAATTTAAGAATGTACCACTGTGAATATATAATCTTTATCTGAAAATTTATCAGAGTAGAAAACTATCAAGAACAAAAAAAAGTTTTTGTAACTGTTCCATACAACACAAATCAAACAAAAATAAATGACATCTTGCACCTATTCAGTTGAAACACAATTCATAAGAGGAAAAAAATTCAACATGTAAGTACAGTCAGCCAGATCACAGTTACAAAAGGACAAAATATTAAAAAAAAAAAAAAAAATAGCCACACTAAAACATTTAACCAGTAAGAGTTTATCAATGTTACTAAAAATAAGATATCAAATAAATTCATTTATTTGAAAAAGAAATAGAATACGGGAATAAAATAAAAAGTTTACATAGCCTTCAAGACAGCACCACTCCAATTGCAGGTTCAAGGTGCTTCCTTAACATAATTCCAAAAGTAATTTACATAGAAAATTTATTTAAAAAAATATGCGACAGTATATTTTTATATTTTAAAAAAAACATGCTTCTTATACCTCATTACATGTTTGGTATGACATGCAATATTAATTTCCGATATTTTACGTAAGTAGCAAGTACCATCTATATATGGTTTCCACCCCATTTTTCTTTCTTTTTGTATTGGTGTTTCTAAAGTTAAGCCAACATTTCCTTTTCATACAATAAAACCCAGAATTCTCAGTGTTATCAATTATTTTTCGGGATGAATATATTTTTAATAGCTTTTGACATTTTAATAACATTCCTTACTATTCCCCTCCTTAATTCCAAATTTAGTAAAAAAGCATTAATTAATACAAAAAAATTTTGTTATCCTAATTTATATATTTCTTAGAACAATTTTTTTACTTTTAAATTACAGTTATATCAAAGTTCCATATTTTCAATCAAGAAATATTGCATTCCTCGCATGCAAAATTTCCCTGAAACAAATAATTTCTTGCACAAATATAAATTTTAATTTCAAAAACACATAATTATATTTAAATTCTATAAATGTAAAAAATATCACACAGAGAAGAATTTTGAATTTGAAACATCTCCAAAGAAAGAAAAATTCAACAATGCATTCTAGCTTTGTATACAAAACTTCTCTTTTTAAATGCAACAGATAGGAATAAATGCTTTTATCTAAAAAAATCATTTAATAGGTACAACCTAAATTGAAATTTTATTTTCTTAAGGAATACTTTTTCTAATCAAAGGGACAAAAATCATATCAAAAGAACATTTCGCTAATTTGTCAAATTTATTTTGCTATTCCTAAAAAAGCAACTTTTTACAGAGCAAGTACTTCATTATTTAATCTACTGAGCAAGAGTTAAATGGAGATCGTTTGTAAAATTTAATTTCAAATGCATGAAATTATGTAGAATTCCTATGTCTATACTTTAGGGAAAGCTATTTTTTCCAACAAATAAAAATAGATTTTACGGAAATAAAATCAACAAATTGATCAATACAAACAAGAAAATGTTATACATGTATACAATAAGTGTAGTATTTTGCATTATTTAAATAATTGATACTTTTAATTAAATAAAAAATACCAAATATGATTCTACAACAAAGTGACAACTTTCAAATCATATGTGTGAAGGGGTCTCCTGTCATCATATAGTTTCAAATGACTCATAGCAATCCAATGTTTTAATGAATCACAGAAAAACATTGATGCAACAAATACAAAAAAGAAAATATTGTTAGGCCATCTCTCACCTCTTGATAAATTTGTATTATAATTTAACTTCACATTAAGTGGCACTCTATTAATCGAGAAATATCGAATGATTTGAATATTTATAAATGAATTTTGTATCATAAATTGCGAGATTTAATGGTCATTTTACATTCCATCCCATTGGAATGTTTACACATCCTGGCTGCCTTCTCTGTAAATCGGCAGATCCAATGAATAGACCACTGCTGTTGATGTGGATCACTTCATAGAGACTTGAAAGTAGTGCTTTACTGGCATGCTAAAGAACTTTTCACATAATGATATTCCTGGAGTGCTAGAACTTTTGTGGCAATGATTTCAGCAACTTCTTTCATCTGTTCCAGTTTTTATATTTGTATTTGCCTTTCCATTGGATAAAAAATAAAATTATTTTATGATAAATATTTCCTAGAGAATATTTAACGCCTTCTTTAAATTGTCTAGTTTTTTCATTATAAAAATAAGGATCATTGTAAAGTTTAGTAGTTTGAAAAATTAAGCTGGAAAACCTATGCTCAAGAAACATACATTCTAATTCATAACATTATTTATACCAGTTTAAGCCATATCCCTTAAAATTAATCTGGAGAAATTATTTATGCTAAGGATTAAAAAGTAAGCAGAACTGTCTGCATGAGTTTAAGAAGTAAAAGAAAAATTTTAAACTTACTTTCATTTAAAATAAATAGGTTTTTGTCCAAATATAATCTTGTAGGCTGAGAAGTTTTTGTTACTTTTCTGGAAGGGAGGTAATAATTTTTCATATGTCTGTCACAAGTTTTTTTATTTGAAATTTTAAACTGTTTTCATTTGTTATGGGTACAATATTTAAATGTATAATGAATAAGTATGTTCAATTGAAATTATTGAATGAAGCATGTTCCAAATTTTTTAAAGTTCTATCTAAGGATACATACTTTAACATGAGAGTTAACTTAGATTTGAACAAAAATTTGCCTTAACATTGCACAATTATCTTAATCATTTACTTACAAATAACATTATTTTGTACAGTTTCTTTGTAACATATGCTTGCCAAATGCAGACAAATAGCTTTCATTTCCAGTTCAAATCTAACTCATTTTAGGAAGGAAGGAAAAAACATTCTGCACAGTGCTGCCATCTATATCTATGTTTTTAAAAGCAGGATATTCTTAGTTTATTTTAAAGGAATGGAAAACAAATTTAACTGGTAATAATTACTGGAAAAGGCACTTAAAATTTTATACAGAGAGATATTGAGGCTTAATTTTCTTCAACAAAATCAACAACTAGGGTGACACTCAGGCTTAGATTGCAAAGTGTTAAAAGTTACATCATAATTGGACACAAAAAATTCATATATTTGCTCTAAATTACAGATGGAAGACCAGATTCAATTTCAAAGGAAAGATTAAGAAACATAACATCTACACTTAAGGTTTTTTTTAAAGCAAACGATACATACTTATCACAATATATATATATATATATATATCTTTTACAAATGTATCTGCAATTTCTAACTCATGCCAAAGATCATTTAATATAAATCCCAAACAGATTGAATTGTTCTTATTTCAATATTCTTTGGAATACTAATTTAAATACTAGTGCATTACAAAGAGCTTGTTACTTATAATACATATCAATATGTATCGATTCTTTAACATTTACTAGCATGAAAAAACATCAGCAGTCACTTTTATACATAAAAAAACTTCAATGACATTTTAAAATATTTTGATCACAAAATTTTAATTACAATAGTTTTAATGCTATTTTTAATATTTTCAATGATATTTTGATAACAAATCTATTTTTAATATTTCATTCCAGACCGAATTTGCAGGAACACTATGGCTGCTTACTACTCTTGGATCCAACATTATTGCAAAGGGAGCCTTTTTGTTCATCTATGTATTCCTCCTATGAATACAGAATTAATAAAATATTTATTCCACAAAACTAAAGAGACATCCAGAGGTTTTATTATCACATGAAGTAGAACCTTCATCTAAGACAACATACTCTTTCTGGCACAATAGGATATGCATTATGTTCCATATTGAAATTACACTCTCTCAAACATACACATTATCAACAGATTTATTCCAACAATACCACTAGATTTATATACCAATTAAAGCGATTGCTATAAAATAAACAAATAGTTCTCAAATCCTATAACAGAACTTCATTTCAGATTATATTTATGCTAAAATTCTTTATATTTTTTGGGAAAGGTTAACGTAATTGCTTGCTACATCATGATTTTTTGCGACTGATAAAATATTTATATGGAGCAGTTTTGCTTGGTAACGAATCTGCTTTGATGTGTAACATTTGATTTTTTTTTGTAATGTGCTGAATTAGGATTATAATTACAGTATTAGTATACATTTTTATTTCTTATGTAAATGTATACTAATTACAGTATTAGTATACATTTTATTTCTTATCAAAGAAAAGTAATTGTGTTTTGGGAAAAGGCTTTATATTTTTGTTTATTGTTAATTAAGAATAATGTATTTACATGCTGAATTGATGGTACATATCAAATATTCAAAATAAAATGCTTTTTATTAATTTTCATGCTCATTCCCAGACAATTGTGGAATTGTTTGACATTTCAAATCCAAAGTTCTTTTATATCAGTAAAAGTATTCATGCACACTTTGAAAATATTTTTTTATTTTATGTATTTAGTTAATTTTGTGTTGTATTAAATTTATAAGTTGACTTATTTGACAAATTATGTGTACATAATGAATCTAAATTATTTTCTTGTATTTAAAAAAAAAAAAAAAGACAAAAATTTAAAAAATTCTTATATACATACATTATTAATTTTATGCTAATTTAAGTTTAACCAATTACTGTGTTTAATTGCCAAATTATTTATAATTTATTGTAATTCAACCAGTATATTAAATCAATAATGTCATGTATTATATTTCATAAAATATAACATATTACAAAAAAAATCAGTAGTGTGTTTTTATTAATTTCCTGGTTTATATAATTGGTAGATCATCATATTGAGCAAACATTATATGGAGTTGAACACAATATCAAAGGCCTAATATGCAGAAAATTTGGATTCAAATCGGGAATAGGGTGTCCCCTAGGAGATTGGCGACTTTTGCATTTAAGAGCAATGCGAGAGACATTAGGGGTAGACCTCGTAAATCTCGTGAAGTGACGAGGATGACATCCGAGCCGGTACCTCCAAACTTCTGTTACATGCGAGGTTTTAGTTTTAGTTTAGTTTATATTAACGTCGCACTAGAAGCAACACGAGGGCTATTGGCGACGGACCTCGTAATTTTGAACCACGGTCAAGTGACGAGGACGACACCTGTTACATGCGAGGTATTGATGCCTCGACGGATTTTAGTAGCAAAGAGATT
Source organism: Nephila pilipes (assembly GCA_019974015.1). Taxonomy (NCBI): domain Eukaryota; kingdom Metazoa; phylum Arthropoda; class Arachnida; order Araneae; family Nephilidae; genus Nephila; species Nephila pilipes. Next base: position 16,460 of record BMAW01094184.1, read on the forward strand.
CGGCGCAAGAGCCAGATAGGGCTGTGTTGCGCCAAAAAAGATGTAACTGTGGTCCAGACGTGAAGAAATTGGTCAACCAATTTTTGTCTTTTCCGCAAAGGACCGAGATTCGGATTCACGACTCGCCGAAAACGACCGCGAGTTCAAGACAATAAGGCTAATGGAAGTAGTTTGACAACTGCAGAGAGTGAACTAAATATCCAGAGTCTCGAGTTCCAATATCACGCCAAATCCAACACTACCTCAAATGTTTCCGCTAACAGTAAGGCTTACGGATGATACGTCCTAATTCGAAGAAATTTCCGTTAGAAAAGGGGTCGTCTTTAGAAAAATCAATTGGACTTCGAAAATAAAACGTGTTCTGCAGGAAAAAAACCACTGCGATGGCCCAAGAGAGAAATTTTAACATCAAGACATTTACCGAGCGCATTTAATCATTATGGAATGCAGAGCATGAAAGATTAACGAAGGCAACAGAGTCAATGGTTGGAGAAAACGCTGCTCTACCATATTCAATATGTAAAAGTATTGTCGAAGACCTCCAGTGCTTATTTAAGGATTGTGTGCAATGACTCCTTATCATCGTTTGCAACAGGATAAGATACCGATGCATTTCAAGAAACATCCCTCGAACAAGGCATGTTGGAGATTTAAGTCGGTTCTTGCTCTATAGTCGTCGAGACCCGATCCTTTTGTACTTACTTCGGGATAGCCCTCAGCGAGGTTAAAATTCGATTTCTTTCCAGACTATCGTAAGCCCTATTCGCATGTCTACTCTACGATGGAACTATACTTTGAACTATAGGAACGAGATCCTGGCTCTCCGAGTAACAAGCATTCCGTTGGGCTTTATGCTAATTTCATATTTACGCGATCGCGCATATTTACGATTTCATTTTTACGCAATAACTTTTGGTGACGAATTCATTATAATGCTTAGTGCCCGAAATGACAATTTTATCCAATTGCTCGCTATTTAATAGCCGGAATAAATTTCAGATAAAGGCATACCGAGCCAATCTTCATTTTTTTTTATTACAAAGTGGCACAGAAACCTACGAAATTTGCGTAACGCTCAGTACGTTTTCTTCCTATTGCATTCAAGCTTCAAGTTTGAGTAGATTCGAAGCTAGATGTTTAAAATTAAGGGCCATTTTCATTCGATTATGTCCTGAATTTACTATTGTTCTTTAAAAAGAAAAAGATAACGGGAAAATATAGCTTTCTTACTCTAAAAGCCGCTATTCGGTATTAAATACCAAGTCATGCGTACTTATTCTATTCTCCGAACAGTTTAGCCGTTCGCATTTCGTTTTGTATTCCTAAGTTTTCGAAAATGCAGAACAAATCGAAACGCGCGTCTGTAGCACTTTTTGGAGCAATTTTCCCATCTCCAAGGAGAATATTTTTAAAGGATTTTACACTCATTGTCTCTTTAAAGCGTTCATTTTCTAAATCTTTGAAATTCTTTGATTTCAAATCATGTCTAATAAAGTTATGAACAATTCAAAAATAATCGTATTCAACTCACTTCCCCGAAAATTGATACAAAGAGAATGACCTTCAAGAATTTTGTTGGTTAGAGCATTTTACACCCAGCTTCATACGCTAAGCAGGTTCTCAATCTCAACGAATCAATCCAGAAATATTTTAGATCGATTGTTTTTTTTTTCTTTTTCCCCAAGACATTCATTAAGGGTCTTCAAATCCCAACAGCCGATACTATTGCTTATTTGCGAGGTAACCAAATCAGACTGAACTCTAGCTGTGGTATGCAGAATGTAAAACCTTTTCCTCGTTGTGCAATACAATATGAAGCACTTTTCTAGTATTTGCACATATTTTTATTCATTTTGAAAGGACCAAATAAAAAGGTTTCAGCAGCTGAAGAAAACGTCAAGTGAAGAATTTGTTCCAAAAAAGTTCTTTCAAGCGTTTCAAATAGTAATACATGAACGAAGTTCTTGCGTGATGAATGAATAGATGAAAGTAGACGTCTATGGCGCAAGAGCGAAGTGTGGCCAAACGGTACCAATCATTCGTTAAAATGAATTATCTATATTATTTAAACATTAAGGATAAACTTTAACATCCTTAAATATAAGCTCGATTTAAAACTGTTTACCAATCTCTTGGTGCAACATCGCTAGACGAGATTTTTTATAAACCCGCGAGGCACTTTACCAAGATACCCATGCAATTTACGAATTAAGTACCATAGCAACTTGTGTACGAAATTATTAGAATATTTACACCTTAATATACTGCAAGTTATCGTTTAACACTACAAAATGTACTTTCAAATTAATCTTTAAATAAAAGTTAGATTTAAAAAATGGTTTTTTTTTTTTTTTTTTTTGTTCTTTTGCGTATATTTGTTTCTTTAGTCTGGAAACTTAAGACTTTTAAAAATGCTATAGTTATACAAAACTATTCGGACGCCTTTGTTCAGAGAACTTTTCTACTGTCAAGCACCTCTCAATGGATGAGGAAGATTATAAAAGAACTAATTCAATTTACATAAATAATTTGCCTTCTAATTAAATGAGAGCGATGCTTATACACATGACTAAATACCTGAATAACTCCAAAGACAGGATCTAAAAGCATTCGACTCCATCGAATCTGTAACGAATTAAACTCTTGAAAGGAATTCACATCATCAAAATGATTCAGTAACGCAGAGACAAGATTGAAACATGTGTCTGACACATCCTTCTAAGACGTAGATTCTTTATACAGGCGGCTAACAACTTTCAAAACACTAATGGCGGGCTCTTGACAGAATGAAAACTTGCACGCTTCTCGAGAAAAGAATATAAATACAGCATTTAAGGATGCATCTTATAAATATGCCATGCCTTTCAAACCCTCGAACATTCTACTTTTTAATTGGTTACGAAAGCGTTGCCGAACCTCTAAGCACTTATAGGCTTAACGAGTAGATTGATTGTTTAGTAACATAGCAATTTCAAGTAACACGACGGCCGTGATATTGGGATCGTCTTCGTCGCGAATTCGCGGCCGTGTTCTTTACGTCCTGTCGTTGATTGGAGTTCTGGTACTACAAAGGAGTGGCTGATTGATGCTAAATGTACGTTGGAATTTTGGAGAAAGGAATGCCAGCTTGAATGTCGTCCTCGTCACTTGACCATGACTAAAAATTAAGAGTGTCTTTTCCAATAGCTTTTTATTTTCCCTGTTAACCAATACGGTAGCCCAACAACCTTTAAGATGAGTCTGGTTCATTGGGTCATTTATTCAACAGCCTTTTTGTCATTTCTTAGTGATAAGTGAGTCACAGCCCGGGCTAGTGGCGAAAGAGCCAAATTTGGCTAAAGTGCGCCAAATATTTATTTTAACCGTAGTCCTGCTAGGAAAAGGGAAAAAAAATGAAATAGATTATTGCAAGAAGGATGGAAAATAGAGGAGGTATCTCCGGCGTACATTACCCATGTTTAACCAAGATATTAAGCCCCATGGGAAGGAGAAATATCACAAGGTTACCTCGGATCTTAATATCGGTATTTACCTAAACAATGCAAATCCATGTGGGATTGCTTCTTAGTTATATTAATCTATCGTTGGTGGATTTCGGTTATTAGTGCATCACCATCAAGTGACGAGGAGGACACAAATGCTGGTATCTCCCGCTCCTAACTTCTTCATCACGCTAGGAGAAAAATTTGGAACCTCGATAGTTCTAAGTTTCCCAGCTCCACTAGATGACGAGTCTTTAAAGACACCAGGACTCGAACCCCGATTAGATGAATCAAAGATGATCCCGACCATGACTTCCAGGCTCTAGCGGTTATGGGTCCCGACCAGTTTAACATTCATCAGGTCCATCGCATGACCAATCGTAAATGGCACCAGGACTCGAGTCTCCACCTCAAATGAATCAATGGCAGGCGCTATCATATCCGTGACCATTCGACTCATTGGCACCTGCCAGGAGCACAAGATAAAATATTCGATATACTGTGGTTGTTTACTAACGTCGCACTCATAAGCAAAGAGTGACGACTAAACATGACGAATCTCGTAATTTTAATCTTCCTTAAAGTGAGGCGGGCTCCTATCTACCTCACGAGAGAATTCGGGACCTCAACAAATTTGATATACATCAGCCATTCTACTCAGCGGATCTTCTGTGGCACTCGGATTCGAACCCATAACTCGACGGAATAAAAGCTGATCAGGAGAAGGTGACCAATAGTAGATTAAAACTGGGTGATTGAGAGCAGGAATAGATCCAGCGACGTGCCCTGTCCCAAAAGGAATGAAGAAAACCGTTTACGTTCGTCAAGAAAGTGAAATCAGAAAGAAAGGAGCGTCTTAGCTCTCCTATGCTTACGTATCTAACTACCACGTGAAGAAAAATAAAATATTTCCACATTTCGTCCAAAGGAGACATATATCTTTACAGAGACATCTATATTTGGATTCAATTGCAATGAATGGTCTATTTGGTTTGTTCGTTTGGTGGTATATATATATATATATATATAGGAGCAACACGGGCTGTTAGTTATTGACCTCATAATTTTGAACCAATTTCAAATGACGAGGACGACACCTGAGCTGGCGCCCCTATCTCCTTAAATCATCCACACCACGCATTCGAAAGGGTTTTGTGCCCCAACAGATTTAACGTGAATCAGACCCACCTACACGGGGAGACTTCAGGGGCATCAGGTTTGAACCTACGACTCGACGAAAATCACCGGCCACGTGTCTGCTAACTAATCCACTAAGCTACCACGATCTCGGGTGGTCTGTTGAGTTCAGATAAACTCTAACCAATGGTGAAGATCTTACATTCATGACTAAGAGTATATATATATATTGTATCAAAAAATGTTAGAAAGATTTTTTTTACTGTGGTCGTTCCAAAATTTCAGTTTCTCATGTTTTAATTGATTTCAGCAAAGAACTATTGAAGTGAATTTTAGAGTAGAATTAAAAACTCTCATGTATATATGTTTAAAAAACTATGTAAATCATACAGTCAGAGCTTTCAAGGGGGGAAAAACTATATTACACAAGTAGAAAAATTTCAATTTTTTGCTTAATGTTTAGATTTTAAGTTTTATAAACAGTTCATAACTTTTATTATATATTAACAATAATTTTTATATTAACTTAATATAACTTAAATTCATAGCTTTTATTATTTAAAAAAAAAAACCTAAAAACTTGTCTTTGATTTATGTTAGTGGCCGCTGTAGCCTGGTGGTCAGGAATGCTGATTCGCAGTCGGCGGTTTTCGTCGAGTCGGGCTTAAGAATTGAAACAGCTAAAAACCCGCTGTGTGGCGGGGGCTAATGCGCGTTAAATCTGTCAAAGCTGAATATCTTGGAGTGGAAGCTTGGAGTTGGCGGGGAGTGTCGTGCTCGTCACTGGAACTCATTTCAAAATTACGTCATCCATCGCTGGTGCTCCTCGTGTTGCTTCTAGTGCGACGTTCAAGAAACCAATTAATCATTCAATCAAATGACTTAACCAAAAAAGAGATTCACACCACTTAATTCAGAGTTAAGTGGCGTATGTGTTGGTGATATTTAATGGCGCAAGAGCCAGTTGTTGATAGGCTACGCCAATAGAGATATAACGGCGGTCTAGACGAGTTAAAAAATTAGAAAATAGGAAAAAAAATTTCTCTGACCAGAAGGAGGGTCGAAAAGAGAGAGGGACCGCTAGCTAGGGAAACCTGGGTCAAAAGACAGGAAAACCCATAGGAAAGAAAAAGATAGCTAGGGTACTGTACTGTACTGCAGACTATCAATAAAGATAACTTGTTTTCAGGACATCACATTTATTTGCACACATCTTTTCAATCATAAATTAAATACACAATTTCCTCAAGCACAATTTTTCAACGTTCGTCTTTACCTCTTGGAACTAAACTCAATTGTCTTTTTTTCTTCATTGCCAGTAAATTTTCTAAAAGATCAAACATATGATCTGGAGTTGCCAAAAGCATAATTTTATTTCTTTGTAAAAACTTTATAAACATTTAAAAAATATATCTTAATAAAGAATATTGAAAAAAGTATCACTTTAAGTTTAAATCGTTTGCTTTTAAAAGTTGAATAGATAATATTTTAAAAAAGTATCACGTTAAGATTAAATCGTTTATTTTTAAAAATTGAATATGTCACAGTACCTAGGGGTTACGATTGCGTACTTAACTAAGCATGTCCAGCTCCTGGGGTCCTCCAATCTGCAGCCCGCAGTTGCCTAGTGGTCATGGGCATGGATCCGTGGCTGGAGATTTTCGTCGAGTCTCGGGTTTGAGCCTTGTTGCCACTAAATACCTTCCATGTAGTCGAGACTGATTCATGTAAACTCTGTCGAGGCTTTAAGTCCTCCCATTGGCATGGTGTGGAGGTTAGAAAAGTGGTGCCCACTCAGGTATCGCCCTCGTCACTTGACTGAGTTTCAAAATTACGACATCCGTCACCAATAGCTCTCGTGTTGCTTTTTGTGATATGTTAATTAAACCAAACCAAACCCGAACCTAGGGGACCAGGCCCTCAAGTAATCCCCTCGGGCATTGTGCCCGGCTATACCCCCAGGCACTGGGTTCCCATTTCAGTCACCTCTTACGGCATGCATCAGCTGCAGTGGTGTTATTCTTTCACACCTGATCACCACACAAGTGACGCCAGCGGAAGGACTTGGGTCCTCGACCAGATTCAAAGTATATTAGCTCTGTTACATGGCGGGGATTTAGTAGTTTCGAGCCTCTAACACATGACGACGAAAACTGTAAGCCACTAATCCGTGATCATGACCTAGATTACTACGACCGCACATTATTAAAGGAAGTATACGGTGATAAACAGCTATCACTCACTAAGATCTGTGAGTGGTCCAAAGAAGAAAAGAAGAGATCGAAAGTGACAGTTTAACCTACCACGACAGTGACGGAAATAACATTAAAAATATCAGTGTTTTGATCCGAGAGGACCGTCCGTTGAGAATTCGCGTATTTGATGAATCCATAGAAATGGCCTAAGAATGGTTCTGCTAAATTTGAACGAACTGTGGATAAACAAGTCTGTGATACTTCATCAAGGAAAACGTCTCTGCCCTTACTGCTTTGTCTATGACATTATTGGTCAAGCATCAGCGTTAGAACATCAACTTTTTTCACTAAACTGTGTTTTGTTTTCTGTTCCCCGAGATGAAGTCGGTACTGAAATGAACAAGATGCGAAACAATTCAAATTTAAAGCATAAAGTGACGGGTACTCTGAGCGCAAAGTCAGAAAATGACGTTAGTTCTTATGTTAGAACACCATTATAAAATTGAGAGTAAGTTATACGACAAATTTAGTAATTTATTTCTTCGCTTACAATTTTATTCTGTCAAACTTCTTTTGCGAACTGTTACGTAATGTTAGCTTTTTTATTAACCCTTAAGACCTATCTTAAAAGTCACCAGAAAATTTCCAATATGCCATCTTATCTTTTATTTTACCCCAATATACACTCGAAACCCTTACAAAATGGCGCATTTCAGTGAAAAGAGAAGATGATAGACGGAACTGAAAAGAACCAAACGAATTATCTGCAGTTTTCTTCTCCATTTTTAAGAGTTTTCAAATTTCTTCAAATAGAAGGGCAAAAAATACATTACACTACAAGAGTATGAAGGTGAGAATTCCATTTACACTCCACCATACTTGGCACCTCAAGAGTTAACGAAACAAGGAAGTTTCCTAATGAGGTAAAATACGTAAATTTTAGAATTGGCAGAAATTCGGAAACATAGAAGTAAAAAGTGAAACGGCAAAATAAAATTTACAAAAAATTATTTACAGAAAAATATGCCACATATAAAAATATATATATAAATACCACTATGAACGGGGGAACAAGTGTATAGTTACAGGAAGATTGTACTCTGAAGGAAAAGAAGGTACAAATACTGCAATAAAAGATTGTCTTTGAGACCGATTCCGAAAACTTCTTCATCTTTATAGTATTCATATATAAGAATCTGCGGTTTCGTAGAAAATTAACATAAATAAAATACTGAATTTAAATTATTAGTTTCTTGGTATGTAATAATTTACAATGCTTTTATTGGAAAAGAAATATGTACATAATGTTGATAAAAAGAACATTTTGCGCAAATGCAATGTAGTATCACATAACAGAAATAAGGAAATGTCATATTATGCAGTCAATAAAAGGATTCTAAAATAATCTCAAAGGGTGAGATGTAAAAGTGTAAAATAAAACTCCTGAGCTTACAGTGAACTAATCCTTAAATGAAAAACTTGTATAACTATTAATATATTTTGAAAAAAGCTTCCTGGAATGGTTTTATTTACAGCAGGGAAGAAAATGTATATGAAGATATTAAAAAACGGTACGTCACATCCTGCTCCCTGATAATTTCTTTATCGTAACGCCAAGAATCGACAAGAAGGGCTATCGACAAATCACTCTCTGGGAGACTCATCTCACCAACCAGAGCCTTGAGCCCCAAAATTCAACCCCGAGAATGACTCCCCCCCAGCAACTCGGAAACTACTTCCACCTAGTATACTATGGACTTAGAGGGGCAGCAGCTGAACACTGCTTCTACTCTGCAGAGGATGACCTGACGAAGAGAAAGGGACTTGGCGGCGCAAACGTCTGAAAAAGGAAGGATATGAACTGAGGAACTGGTTAGAAAGGGGGACGAGACAGAGAGGGAGAAAAAACCGCGCAGAATTTGAATCTGCGCAGGTAACACTAACGTAAAAACAGGCTGGAAGCAAGGAAAGGAAGGGAGAACAAAGGAATAGGAGGGTTACCTTATGCGCGGGGGGTTTGTAAGAGACCTGTCCCCAGCTACCGAAGGGAAAGAGTTTAAGATAGACGATTGGAAAGAATAGGAGAGGATGATGAACTAGTCAACAAAATTGGTTCCCTTCATAAGTAAAGAAACGTTTTAAAAGTCGTTTTGATCAGCTAATCGGATGAGGATCCATGACCAGATGGTCATGGAGGGAGGATGTGGTCATCAGTGTTATTTCTTTAAAAGGAAAAGAATTTAGCATGGACGCTAATCAGGTGTTATGGTTTGATTCTTGGAGGAATATGGTTTGGCTATTTATGGTGCTATTACTAGGATTTGCTATTGATTTGAAGAAGGCGGTGGATAGTTGAGAAATGGATAGGGGTATGTAGGGTAATTTTTAATTCGTTTTGAAGGAAGCGGACTGCCATATACCTAGCGGCATGGACTATTGAACACAGGAAGAGGTTTTGGATAAGTTTGATATAGTTTCTGTTTGGCTTTGCGGTTGACTCCCAGATTTGACATCCGTTCGTAATGATTGAAAGTATATATATCTTGAAAATGAGGAGCTTGTTTTTCAGGGACAGATTAGATTTTCTCCCCTGCAGTGCTTGGGTGGATAACAAATTTTCGATACCTTTCCTATTATGAGTTGAATGTTGTCCTGGAAACTTAGTTTGCTGGCTAGATGGAGGCATATATAGGTTGTAATATTGGTCCATTCGATGTCATCGAAGAAGTTTATTGGAGGAGGATAAATTATTGGAAGGCTCTTGGTGAAGAGGACTGCCGGGAATTTATCTGCATTTACGGAAATCTGCATAGGGAGAGCCTGTCTTCTAGAATTCTCACGTAGTCCTGTAGGATGTTCTGTACTTCAAGGGTAGATTTGTGGCTTGTCAGGATTGCCACATCATCCGCGAAGAGGCAGATCTCCAGTTGCGGTGATGTAGGGAAGTCATGGATATAGATTGCTAATAAAATTGCGACAGAGTGCCCCTTGGGGCAGCCTGCAGAAATATGGCAGATTTCCGAAATATAAGGAAGAAGTTTAACTGGGAAAGTCCTATTGTTTATGTAACTATTGATGATTCACATGAAGTATCTAGGAGGCAGCAATTTGATGAGGCGGGAAATTAACCCTTCGTGCCAGGTGCTGTCAAACGCCTTCTGGATGTAGAGAGAAATACTGCCTGTAGCTTTTTTTTTTTCTGAAAGTTGGAGTTGATCAATTTGTGATTCGAAGGAGCTGATGACAAGTAGAGATCTCCCCTAGAATTCCACGTTGATTCGGCTGGATAATATTGTGGAAATCGGTAAATTGTTTGATTATTTTCAGGAGAATTTTTTCAAACATTTTTCCTATAGATAAAATTAAACTAATTGGTCTGTAATTTAGAGGTCATTGAAAATCTTTGTTTGGTTTTGGTATCATTAGGATTATTGCGTGCTTCCAGGCACTGGAAAAGGGGTTGAGAATTAGGTATCTAATGAATATTTTTGTAACGAAGGTGATGACAATTATCCGCAGGGATTTAATGACAAAGTTACAAAATTTTTGCGGTCCAGTTCTTTCTCATTCTTGAATTTCTGAAATAGTTCATTAATTTGAGAAGGAGAATTGTGTGTTCTTCATCCTCCGGATCCTCATTGACCATGAAAGAATCAAGGAAACTGTAAAAATATTTTTTCTGTTTCTGGGTGTCATAAGTCACTCCCTGGATATCCAGGAGATGGGGGATAACAGAAGGATTATGTTTTTGGTATATCACCTGTCTTTAGATGGAGTTTTTTTTTTGTTGTTGCGGGTTGGAGAGTATTGTTAATGGCATTATTCTTGAGGGCGAGAAGTTCTTTTTAAAACATCTTTGTATTCCATTGAGTGTGGTTCGATGTGAAGGATATTTAGTTTCTTGCTATAATTTTCTTTGCCTGTTCTTCTTAAAGATCTTATTTCGCAGTTTCAGTGGGATAGAGGAGGAGATGACTTTGACTTTGACTTTGCTTTTAGTGGATTGATTGCTATATTGATGGTTGTAATTAGGGTGGATATAAAACTATTGAGGCCATCAATAATATTTATTTTAGGATTTCTAGGGATGAAGCTCAAAAAATATTGTAGATATCCTTATTGGCCATTGACCTAGGCAGAAAGATCAATTAGAGGGGTGTTATGTTATCTTGAATAGGTGAGTGAGTGAGTGACTGTGAAGTGTTATGGCGCAAGAGCCGAGGTAGGCAATGCTGCGAAAAACACATTTGTTAAAATTAATTAAAATGTATAATTTCTTAAAAAAGAAACATACAGAGAGTAGTAAGATTGGTTAAAATTTAAAAATTCAAAATTTGTGTAAAAGGCCAATGTGTTTTTAAAAAGCAAATAATTCATGGTGGGTTTTTTCCACAACAAGTCAGATGGGTTTAAAACTGATGAATTAAAAAATGTCCGGCGATGAGGATCAAACACCGGACAATAAATTAAAATGTGATGAATCGTGTAAGGGACATGGCAAGAAGGACACTCGGGAGCACCCTCTCCAAATAAGAGATGTCTATGGGTAAATAGAGTGTGTCCAATGCGAAATAGAGTCAATCTAGCATCCGCTATTCGCATTGTACAAACAGGCCATTTTCTAATGATTGGCTACATGGAGTGTAGCTTGTTATTGTGTTGAAGATTTCATGATTCCTGCCATGCCTGATGAATAATCTTTAAAATATAACGTTGTATGTCCTCAAGTGGGACTGCGATCTGCAAATGAATCTTTTCGAACGTGCAGCCGAGTCCGCTTGTTCATTGCCTAAAATATAAACATGAGTAGGTATCCAGCAGAATTTTATAACATAACCCCTGCTATATAACTGGCAAATAATGTAAGCAATGTCCACCACAATAGGATGACTGCGATCGTCAAGATGTACCAATGTTCCAGGACGATCATGCTGTCAGTATATACAACGAACTTTCGAGAACTGGATTTCTCGACAAATCTGAGGGCACAGTAGATGGCGACTGCTTCGGCAATGTAGGCATAGCAAGAAGCGTCGAGCCGGCAACTGTGCCTGATGTCGTTTGAAACGACACCACAGCCGACGTATCCAGTTCCCTTCGATCCGTCCGTGTAAATTGGAATATAATCCTCATACACTGAGTTCGATGAAAGACAAAGATACTCTGGAAAACATTTGGACATGTGTTGCATTTGCTGCATATAGTCAAGGGGTTATGAAATGTAAATCTTGGCACATTCCAGGGAGGAAATTTAGTACAATTTCGCTGTTGAACAACCAAGTCATGTTACCCGAGTTCCTCGACAATTTCTGTCACCCTCTTGAAGACTTTATTAAAAGAGGGGTCAATGACATTGTCCACTTCGACAGGTGAAGAATGCACAGCATTTGCAGTTTCCAGTATCGGGATGGAAAATTCCCGATACGTGGAGTTTGAAGCTTTTACCTTTCTCCACAATTGTTGACTTGTGGTAGACGATGTGATGGAAGAGACATACCTGATCCAAAATTGTCTTTGACTCTGAAGTCTTACTCTCCCAGCAAACGCCCTTTGTCTTTTAAACACTATTAGGGTTTCGGTTGTGGGATATCGTCTGAAGATACCCCACAATTTCATTTGTTACCTGTAGAATGTTTCACAATCCTTGTCCCACCCAGTTTACTCATCTTCCACTTTGAATTTACACTCTTCGGTATCGCCGCATCAGCAGCGTCCACGATAGAGGCAGTGACTTTTCGGACGGAGTTATTTATATCCAGATCTTGAAACATTGTACCGGTAATAACCGATAGCCGTGTGAATAAATCTTCCCGGTTGTAGTGGTGAATGGGGGGACCTAACTGCACACCACTAACCATGAACCTTGGATATTAGGAGAGGGAAATGATCGCTATTATGTAAATCATTAAAAACCTCTAAATTTGGCGATGGTAGCAGTGTCGGCGAGCAAATGGCAAGATCTAGGGAATGAAAGGTCCTAGTGGGAGCATGGAAATACGTTTTCTCTTCGGTGTTCAACAGACAGAGATAGTGATCCGTGATCAACTGCTCGATCTACCGACCACGATAATTTGTACCGTCATACCCTGTGTCCATTAAAGTCACCTAGAAGAAGGAAGGGAGCTGGTAACTGATCGACTAAGTGGTTGAAATCCGTTTGTGACACAACATCGTTTGGTGGCAGATAAATGCAGCTGACTGTGATTAATGTGTGGGTATGGATCCGCACAGCCTGCAACGATGTTGTCAGTGTAACGACGTTGTGAGGACAGTTCTGGAATATCAAGATACTAACATTTCCTGAAGAAGATGCAGAGGCATCACATTCCGTCGTACACAGTGATATCCATGAACTCGGTTTGTTATAGTACTCTTCAGAAAAAGTTTCCTGAAGTGCAACACAGAGAGGATGGTGCGCAGTTATAATGGATTTGAGATCCTCTAGTCTGGGTCGTAAAACGCGGCTGTTCCAGGAAACAAAAGTATCCATTAACGGATCGCACTTTAAGTCGGTTTTCCCGACTCAACGTCTACTAACATGGTGTAATCCTTAGCTGGTTGGATGTAAATCCAACGCTGGGATCTCAGTGTTTTTTTTTATTTTGTGTGGTTTTTTCTGCCCTTCACCCTTGGCCTCTTTGAGCTGCGCATGTTTAATTTTCCTAGGAGATTTACTGTACTTTTACTACTTATTGTTTATCACTTTTAGAAGAACATATTGCATATGAACTGGGTTGGTTAAAGTCAGAGTCAGTCTGAGTAGTGCAGGATTTAAAGGTTCCCGACGAATTGTTACACGCCGAATCTCACAGACCATCTAATTTTGCATGTTTTCAAGAATTTCCTCATTCGACACATTCAACAAATCAGCGACAGAAATAACCCCACGTCAAAAGTTTAGACTACGGTGAAGTGCGACTTTCACTTCAAAATGAGCTAATTGGCGCAGATTCATAAGGGCGGAAGCTTGGTTCTCTGAAGACACTTCCAGAAATAAATCCCCGGAGCTCATCTTGCGAATAGTCTTCACAGACCCTACACTGGCCGTTATAGCTTTCTCGATCAAAAACGGTGAAACGTTAGAAAAAGAGTCACTTTTATCATGATGAAAAATCTTGGGTTACTGATATCTGACAATTGTTGCTCTACAATTAAGGAAGAGGTTGACGGAATTGGGCCTCCGTCAAGGCTCGAGGTTTTTCGATCCATAAGTAGTTTACTTCAGTGTGCTTCCACCCACCATAGGAGTCCAACAAGGGGAGGCAGCCCACCGGACATCTGGAATTTGCCAGGCACGGCACTTACCCCAGAGGTGGCTCTAAAGTATAGTATTACAGCTTCGGGGTGTGGATCCGTCGCTTCACCCGAGACACCCCTAACTGCAATACTAACCCTATAGCAACGTCGTTGGGGTTCGAAAAATATCCCTCAGAAGCGATCACCTGCCGATTGTCAGGAGCTAGGTCCCTCCTGCCCCCCGTCTACGGAGAAGCATGGGCCAAAGGGAACTCAACAGGATCCCCAGACTCCACTTTCCCCCGGCACGGGTCGCTGCACACGGCAAACATGCCTCTCAGGTCAAATAAAAACTTGAACTGACTTTAATGGTACTAAAAGAAAGTTTTTTTTATTTTTAAGTCCCCAACTGACTAAATATAAAAATAAATACAGAAAGTAAAGATCAAAAAGCAACGAACACAAAATAACCGCAAAATCAGCCCCAAACAGAAATAAAAAGAGCTACATTCGAAATCAGCAAATAAATATTTAACCAAACAAAGATTTTTTTTTTTTTTGTCTTTCTTTCTTTTCAGTTTTTTTTCCACTCTGGAATCTCAGGTACGTGGCCTTCGGTACTCACCCGTAGATGAGTCCCTGAGAAGGAAAGTGGAAAAAAGATGCGAATTTGACCAGAAGAGGGGTCGAAAAAAAGAGAAGAAGCGCTAGGTTATCACGAGGGCACGTCACCCGTGTTTACCAAAGACAGTATAAACCCCATGGGAAAGAAAAAGATCACTCAGGTCCCTCGGGTTTGTGAAGCCCGTACTTACCTGAAATAGGTAAGCAGCTGAGGGCTTATGGGGTTCAGAGCCTTTATTTATTATGACATAGCAATCGGATACTTTCAAAATGTGGATGGCTAGGTCGCTTATAATATCTTCAGGAAGTATATCCGTTAGTATTCAGTGGAAGATAACCTTCATCAATTTGCCTTCTAGCAGCTGGTATGGGAAGGAAGACAGGTTGGAAACTTTATTTATAAATCGAAGTGCTGTAAAAGCGAATTATCGGATGCCGCTTAACGACTGGCGGTTTTCTGGTGCGATAACTTTATCAATCTGGCGAATCAGTTACTGTAGACACTTCTCGTTCTTCTGTTCAGAAACTTCTACTTATTAGCATGTTTTCTTTCTTGATTGCTGTTTGGTAAAAATGGCAGACGATTTCTGAAAGAAAAAAAGTAAATATTTTAAAATTACGTTATCTAGTTATTTTTGGTTTTCAATCATTTCCCCCTCAAATAATTTATTTTTGAAGGGCCTGAAAAGATATTTTAATCACGAATTGCATTGAAGAGAAAGTTTAAAATTTATGTTTTATAGTGATGCATGCATGGAAAGAGATTTAATTTTAAAAAAGATGGAATATTCGGTTTGCAATGCACTAATGAATATTCCCTTCTTGGAATTACTCTAAATGAAGTATATTTTAGTATATAATTCTTATTGCATAACGTTACAATGTTTTCCATATTTCTTAAGTTAAATTCTTAAAATATATTTAATTACTTATTTCTTTATATTTTATGTAATAAACAAATCTAAATAAACTTCAAATATAATTATGATTGATAGAAATATAAACTTAGCAAATTATTATGCATATAAATTAAATTTAGTTTTTATCATTTTTTATGATTATTATTTAATGTAATCAATAATATGTAAAAAATATTATATATAACAACGATTATTTATAATTAATATTAAAATACATAATTACAATAATAATTATTATAATTTTTAATTATCTTTATATATAATTATTCATTGTCCTTTAAACTATACAATTCCATTTATAATAATTGTGATATAAATGTAATTGTATATTTTGTATATCGGAGTTAAAAGTCACAAAACTGCTCCCAAGAGACAACCACACTCACACTCTGTAATTATTGGCAAATGTAAAAGTTTACAACAATAAATGTCTAAACATAGTGAGTGAGAGAGTGAATATTAAAGTTCAATATGTATATATTAACGCAAGAGCCAGATGTGGTTATCTTGGGTCAAACAAGATTTGGCTGATGTGTAGACGAGAAAAAATTGAAAAAAAAGTTAAAAATTGGCTGACAAGGAGGAGCGTCGAAAATAGAGAAGAATCGCTAAGGTATCCCGGGGTTGCGTCACCAGTGTTTACCAAAGACAGTAAACCCCATAGGAAAGAAAAAAGATCATCTGGGTGACTCGAGGTCATGATACCCATACTTAACTAAAGAAGACAAGTGCCTGAGGTTCCCTGATATAATCCCCAGGGTCAGGGTGAGTGACAGTGGAGTTTAATGGCGCGAGAGCCAAAGCAGGCCATGCTGCGCCACCCAGGGGCAGGGTGTCTGGCTATATCTCCAGACGCTGGGTACCCATTTTAGTTGCCTTTTACGTCATGCATGAGCTACAGTGGGACTATTCTGTCATATTCGGTCTTTAGTTTAGTTTAGTTTTTGTTAACGTCGCACTAGAAGCAACACGAGGGCTATTGGCAACAGACCACGTAATTTTGAACCACGGTCTAGTGACGAGGACGACTCCTGAGCTGGCATCCCCCTCTCCAAATATCCACACCACGCCAACGGGAGGACTTTGGACCCCCGTTGGTTCCTCGTTTGAACAGATTTAACGTGCATCAGCCTTGGCTACTCGGCGGTTCATACCCGGTCACCACACGGTTCAGGAAACAATTTCACAACATGCATTAACGTTATTATTTATGCCCTACAACTATTAATATATTACCTGCAGTTTCTTTATAGCCGGAATCAAAAAAGAGCACAACATGATTTCAAAAACTAATATTTTCATAGGCAGATCCGTCACAATATTTTGGGTTTTAAAATTTAAATATATCGAGATGAATTGCTTCTGTAGCCACAATTTTCTACAGTCCGTTGACCGAGTTCAGTTTTTATTAAATTAGTTCTAGAAGCAACACGAGGGCTATTGGCGACGAGCCTCATTATTTTGAGTCTTGGTAAAGTGACGAAGACGACACCTGAGTTGGTTTCCCTTACTCCTAATTTCTACTTCTATTTTTAACGAGCATCAGCCCTGGCTACACGTATGATTTTTAGCGTCCAAGGATCGAACTCCCGACAGAGCGAAAACCAAAGGCCACGAATTCGTAAGCTCCATGACCACTAGGCCACGTACATTGACTGAACGGTAAGTTATCTGAAAAGAGTTGTGGGGAACAATGTAACTTTTAAAATATTTCTAGTCAAGCATTTAATACTAGAGATCAACAGTATAATATATTGAATTTATTAAGGACAGTACCAATTTTAGTTGCATTTGAAACAAGAACATAAATCCACGTACTTCCCAGAATAAATAATTCCTAACAGCGAAAATTATCCCGCTGTAAATAATTCCGCTATAACGAAAATTCCCACTATAAATATTTTTGAGATGACGAATATATATTTATGCAATTAATTGCTACGAATTAATTCAAACTATTTCATTTTCATAAAAATTTAATTACTTTTAGAAATAGTCTCTTAATTCTAAATAATAATCAACAATTTCCAAGAGTATTCTAATTTCTATTAAAATAAACGTATTGGGTTGTCC
>BMAW01094184.1:34226-49720 GCA_019974015.1 Nephila pilipes
ATCTGAGACGATTAAAAACTTGCATGCATACATATCGTAAAAGAGGTACTTTAGGCATATTTAGATAAAAAAAAATTGGTTACGTTACCTTATTTTTTCTTAGTCTTATTCTCCTTTATATATGGAAGATAAAGTATATTTCAGGCATTTAAAACTTGTTTTTGCTACAAAGTAAGAGAGAATTCTTCGACAGAAGAGTCATGAAATGTTAATCTGAGTCTCTCACCAACATTCCCTTCAGGAAGTTCGAAGATCGTCAAGTGTAGAATCTTCATTCGATTTTTCGTCCATATCAGTTGAGTTCCCATCTTCTTGAGAGTCGGATAGATTACTCGAATAGCAGAATAAACGTAATCTCCGTTCTAACGTGCAGACTCCTGCATGCAGACCCTGGCATGCTGACTCAGAACTTGAAGGCTTAGGATTTACCTTGATCTTATTATCTTGCTCCTCTATACTATCATTTTCACTGGCAGATCCCTCTTCGGTACTGGCTGAACTCTCCTCGGTACTGGCAGATCCCTCTTTGGTACTACATTTTGTATTTAATTTTTCTAATCCATTCAATTCGATACGAATGTTTTTCAATTTTTCACATAAAGGAGCAGAACATCCATTTGTCTGGCAGGTCTTAGAATGACGTAAGGCATCCAAAGTAAAAGAGGAACACGTACCACAAAGCGAAATATCAAGTACATTACATTGCTGGACATGTTCAAAAGATTCCTTCATCTCTCTGCACGCAAGGATCAAACAGTCGGAATTTTTGCACGAACCTACATGAACTATATTATCCATGACGTTATTTGCTTTAAAAACAGAAACAGCGAAGAATTCTTTATCACTTTTGGTAGGGCCTGCCCTCAACGCCAAATGCAAAAAAATCGTTGACAAGCAGAATACTTATCGTCATTTAAACTGAAAGAATCATGTAGCAATGGAAAATGATGTGTTCGATTTAAATAAAACAAGAAGAACAAAATCTAAGTTGAAATTGATTGGTTGTTTGCGCTTAGGAAATAGATTGAGTTCTCTTCTTAATAAGGAAGAGAAGACAGCCATTGAAAAAGTGGAGGGGTCATGATAGTGAACAAAGGGAAGGTGTTGATATCGTCAAGTTCTTGACCTTAAGTGGTTTCGAGTCCTCATGCCTCCCAATAACCTTCGCTTAATTCAAATTAAATTAGCTGATTTTCTATGGCTTCCTGGTGAGGTAGTATGGAATTTTGATGAGAATGATGGTGAAATATAATGGCTCGAGAGCTAGATATGCTATTCTACGACGAACAAGATAAAATTGCGATCCAGACGTTTGCAAAAAAAATGAGAAAAAAATAATAATAATAAGATTAGAATTTGTTTGCAAGGAGGGTCAAAAACTCAGAAGAATTGCTAGGGTGTCTTGACAGGCGTCAGCCGCTTTTACAAAACACATTAAATCCCATTGGAAAGGAGCTAAAGTAGTTCGAGTAAGTGATGGTTGTACTTACCTGTAGGAGTACAACCTGTCACTCCAGTAAATGTGTGGAAGTTTAAAGAGGAGTGTACCAGCTCGTATGTTGTCCTTGCCATTTAAACAGGTTCAAAGTACGAAGTTCATAGCTAGTACGAGTAACTATTATTTTTCGACGCAGTGCGATGTTATGTAATGCATTGGTTAGTGTGGTTTCGTAGTAAGGTGAGGGAGGTGCCAGCTTAGATTTCGTTCTCTTCACTTGACCAAGGTTCAAACTTACGAAGTCTGATTCCAAGAGGCGTCGTAGTTTCGGTAACCTGGAGGTCATGGTTATGGACTGGTGATCAGCAGTTTTTGTTGAGCCTTAGGATCGAGCACTGATGACACTAAATACCCGCCATGCTAAAACTATTGTTATTGATTCATTCAACTTTATAGAAGACGCAAATATAACGAACATCTAAGCCAACCTAAGAATATTGGCTTAATTTCTGTTGATTGGTTATTAAACTCGTGCCATGATGAGGAGAAAAGCTTGGAACTTTGAATTCTCTTGCGGGCACAGTGTGGGATTCTTTGGGTAAGCACTGGCATCACGATCTCGAGAGAGCTTTACGATTTTTTTCATACACATGGGCTTTACTGTCTTTGGTAAGCATGCGGTATGCGCCCCCGGGATGCCCTAGCGATCATACTTTATCTTACACTCTCCTTCTTGTCAACCACTTTTTTTTTAATATTATCTCAATTTTTCGAAAGGTCCATTCACTTCCTTACACTGTACAAGCTTTACACTAGTCACTTTGTTTGGTGCAGCATGGCCACAACTTGCTCTTGCGTCATAAACTTCATCATTTACTCTGGCTCCGAACATTCACTCACTCACCTTTTTGTTTTGTTTTTAGGCCGGTGAGAGGGAATAGTATGGGGTTCAATGTCTTTTCCAAACATGGGCGACAGGCGGATTTCTGAAGCGATCCTTTTCAATTTCGGATCTCTCTGCTTTACAACCAGTTTTTACCATATTCTTCCCCTTTTTGATCTAAAATGCTGTTTATTTGAAAGTTAGGCTCATCTTAAGCATATCTGGCTCTTGAGGCATAAACCCTGTCCCTCACTCACTTCGACGTGTTCGAGAAAATTTGTAAGAGAGGTACCAGTATCTGTGTCGTCATTCACCATGGAGTTTACTTTTCTTGGTAAACACGGGTGATGCCTCCCCCCCCGGGGGGGGGGGGGGGGCCTACTCTATCCCCCCCTCTCCTACTTGTCAATCAAAATTTTACCTTCTTACAATTTTTTTCAAATGTCTAGAATACAGCTTTGTACTTTATAGCTTTGCTTTTGCTCGCTAGCTTTGTTAGGCGCAGCATGGGCACGTCTGGCTTTTGTACCTATGCAAATCAATGATTCAATTTTTCTAGCGTCTAGATCATGGCCTTATCTTGTTTAGTGCAACATAGTCGCATTTGTTTTTTGCGCCGTTACACTTTACCATCACATACATCCTATGTTGTCATCAACACATGAACCATGACTGAATATTACGACACTTGTGGTTTATTGCCCACTTTGATATTCCGAGACAAATTTTGGAAAACGTAGGTGAGTGGTGCGAGAATTGTGAATTCTCACTGACGACGCATTGAGCAGGAACGCGAGGGCTATTGGATACCTTAATTTCGTAAGTCGGCCAGTTGACAGAAGTCGGTTAACTGGCTCCTCCTATTCCAAAAAGAACATCAGCCCCACTACACCGCAGTTCCTTGTAGCATCAGAGTTCAATGGTGGTAATGATGAAGTTTAATGGCGCAAATTCGAAATGTGACCATGTTGCGCCAAACAAGTTATAACTGTGATCTAGACGTTTGAATGAGTGAGCGAGCGATTGTATTTCGGGGTTTTTTAACAGCCGAAATTAAGTTCAGGCTACCAATTTCTTCAGGAAGATAAATATGATTGCAGAAAATTAAGAATGACATTGAAATTGCTAATTTTAAGGCAAATGAATCTTTTAATTATTTTGAACATCCGTCGAGGAGGACAACCGAACTGGCACTACTTTCAAACTTACACAACACATCATTTTTAATACCACTAAATCAAAACTAACACATGACTACTAACATGTGAGTGATTATTTATTAATTTCGCTCTGAGAAGCAACACGAGGGCTTTGGGGAACGGACCTCGTAAATTTAAATTTCGATCACGTGAAAACACCTGGACTGGTACTTCCCTCTCCAAACTTCTCCACCACGCCAATGGGAGGACTTGGAACCTCGACGATAATTCACGTGCATCAACCCCGGCTTCAAGGCAAGTCTTGCGGGGCGTCAGAGATCCAACTATCGTCTTGACAAAAAAATCTTGAACGAGAGTCCGCGACCATAAACACTAGGCAATCGTGGCCACTTATTTGCCTATAGCACACTCAAAGTGAATATTTTTAATACAAAAGCGAAGATAAAAAAAAAATTTAAACTTCGGAATCATCGCGTGATCTGTTAACTTCCATCCTGTTGAAATCGTTTTCATTAACATTGAGGGGGTGATGGTGAAGTTTGATGACGCCATAACCAGTTAAGACAGTGCTGATTCAAACGGGGTGTAAATGTAGTGAAGTGTAAAGATGTGACCTGTACGTGGGAAAAAATTGAAAAAAAAAAAAGATGCAACATAGTTGACAAGAAGGAGGGTCAAAAATAAAAAAGGATCGTAAGTGTTTCCAAGGAGGTGCGTCACAAAGACAAAAAAAAAAAAAAAAAACTCATTGGAATGAAAAGAATTTCTAGAGTGCCTCGGAATCAAAAAGCCTGTACCTTACAAAAAAAAGGCAAGTCTCAGAGATAAACTGATATAATTCTCAGTGGCAGTGGCTATACCCCCAGACACTGGATACCCATTTCCATCACCTATTCGGACAATCAGGAGTTACATAGAGAATATTCACTCTCCCCCCGGTCACCATATGGGTAATCTGGACTCGAACCCAATACTCCACAAATCACGAGTTTATGACGACCACATGGGGCGAGGATATTAACATTTACCGATGTGATAAGCTGTAAATATTTCAAACCATAAACCTAGACATAAGGGTTTCAAAATTTGAGTTATTATCGAAGAATTATCGATATTAAAATCCTTTTCAATAACAGAAGGTAACTGCCATAAGAAATGAATCATTAAATTTGTTTTTGTTAGTTATTGAGTTATGACTTGCAACAAAAGTACTTACAGTGGCTCAAACAATTGAGGATACACCTTACTTTCACTTGATAAATCCAACTTTTAATGAAAATAACACATTAACTAGAATAGAAGACGTATTTTTACTTTTACACGTAATAAAAGAGTTAATTTACAGTAAAAATAACGAAAATCAACAAAAAAATATCTAAAATTAAAAGTTTCACAAATATTTGAAGTTAACATAGGCAGATCTTTACCTCAAAAAATTAAGGATACACCAATGAAATTTTTTCGATATATTACATGCATAGACAGTATCAGTATTTTGTTGCATGTCCTTTGGCTTTTATAATGTCCTCCAAACGTCTTGGTACCGATTCGACCAATTTTTAGTGGTATCTGGAGATATTTTATCCCATTCTTCTTGTAACACTTGCTTTAAATGGGCTTTGTTTCTAATCTGGTGTTTTTGGACCGCTGTTTCTAGTGTGGCCCACAAATTTTCTATGACATTGATGTCAGGGGACTGTGGCGGTGTGTGCAATTGCTGTTTACAATGAAAAAGACACCACATTTTGACATTACGTGCCGTGTGTTTGGGGTCGTTGTCGTGCTGAAATATAAAATTTCCATCTAAACCCAATTTTCTTTAAGATTGTTGCGGAGTATGTCTAGATAAAGCTTATGATCCATTATACCATCTATAAAAACTAAATTTCCTACCCCATTTGCACCCATACAACCCCAAACCATGACGGAGACACCACCATGTTTAACTGTAGGACGTAAATTTTTTGGATCCAAAGCGGTGTTCGGCTTTCTCCAAACGGTGTGACGACCATCGCTTCCAAAAATGTTGAATTTACTTTCATCACTAAATATAACTTTCTTCCAAAAGTTTTCTGTCTTCAACTGATGAGTTTTTGCAAACTTCAAACGCTTTTTCTGATTTTGTAAGCTTATGAAAGATTTCTTTCTAGCTACTCGACTGCTATATCCAGCATGTCTAATCACATTTCTCACAGTTTCAGCACTTACACTTCTGCAGATTATTCGAGAAGTTTCTGCAGCTAGTTTGACTGCACTCAGTTTAGGATTAATCTTGATATCTTTTAAAATTTTCCTTTTAGCTACATCACTCAGAATACTTTTCCTTCCTCTTCCACTCTTATTTTGAATTAATCCATCGCGTTTAAATTTCCCAATGATTTTCTGGACACATGAGTGACTTCTACCGACAATTTCCGCTATTTCACGATAAGATTTTCTCTTCTTAAATAACCTTAATATAAATTTTCTTACATCAATACTAGTCTCTTTCCGAGGAGCCATTTTCCATTTAAAATTACAGCTTTATATTCTCATAACCAACTTCAAAAGACAGAAATAACAGTTGAAAAAGTTTAGGATAAAATTTCCCAAACTTTAGTAGCAAGCAAAAAGAAATCAAGTGGTAGTTAAACAAAAATTTCATTTGTGTATCCTCAATCTTTTGAGGTAAAAATCTGCTTATGTTTATTTGAAATGCCTCTAAAAAGTTTTATTTTAGAATTTTGTCGTTGGTTTTTCTTTATTTTTACTGTTAATTAAACCTTTTGTTATGTCTAAGAATAAAAATTCGTTTGCACTTCTGGTTAAGGTGTTATTTTGATTGAAAGTTGGATTTATCAAGTAAAAGTAAGGTGTATCCTCAATTGTTTGTGCCACTGTATATTTTCGAGAAAGCGATTTTTCGATTTTAGTATTTTTGCGCAATATTATTATCAATACAGATATTTAATTAGTTATTTAAATTAGATTTTTAAAATTGTACCTAGGGTGCAACGAGAAGACAGATTGGCAGACACGAAGACATGGAAAATTGACTCTTTTTTTTACAATTTTAATTTCGTATTTTTTATTATATAGAAAGAGGGAAAATTTTTTCAATGAATTAGTTTTAAAAATAATATTCAGAGATTATGATATTAGATAGTCTTCCATATTATACAGATGATGTGCGGTAGCTTTACAACGCCGAAGAAAGATCAGCTTCCTCATCAATTAAATTATCTTTGAGGTTATGGGTTAGAAGAATAGATTTTATGGATTCGTGTCAGAAACTAGTTTTGAGTTCAGTCATTCATTGATGGCAATTAAATAACGAGACTGACGCTGTAAAACATTTTATTTTGATGCAATACATATTTACTTATTGTCTCCTTCAATACACATCCCTCCATTATACCTCACCGCTCCATACATATCTGTCATTTTTAAAACAATGCTGGAAGTTTTCTATCGGCTCCTTCAAGATGCGTCTCGCTTTCGCTTTGACAGCTTCAAAGGAATAAATTCTTGTTCATTTTAATGCAGGTTTCTCCTTAGAAAACCAACATAAGTCGAATGGCGCAAGATACGGCGAATAATGGGGATGGCCTAACTCTGGGATGCTATACTTGCCAAGAAACCTCTTGACAGGCCATGTGGAATGAGCCGGCGCATTATCTTGGGGGAGAATTTTTGCCGTATGGGTTTTTTGTCAATTCAAGGAATCGCACAAATACTTAACCGACGATCAGATCGAACCAGATTAACGATTGTTTCAATATTATTATCTGTTTTTGACGTGGTAGGCTGACCCGGGAGTGAATCATCTTCAATGTTTTCTCAGCCACCTCGAAAACGCTTAAATCGCTCGAAATCTCGTGCATGGTACAAACAATCATTACCATACTCTTCTTTCAATAAACTTCTAGTTTCAATAACGGTTTTCCAAGTTTCATCTGAAATTTCACAACAATTCTTTACTCGCTTATTTTGCAGCGAAACGGAACAAAATAACTCTAATGCGAAAGGAGGCCACGGGAATACGGATTTGTTAACAGAAACGGAAAGGCACTGCTTTCGAAAGAGAAGGATTCACCCTAAACAGATGTCGGTCGCTGGCGGTTGGAGCATGCGTACTTCTTCTGTAGTTGCGTCAATCTTGTTATTTAATAGCCACACCACATATTAGGATCACTGAGGTGAGAGATCTCAAGAGCTTGCTTTTTTTAGGCAAGTATAAGCACTTTAGGTAGGCTACTGTCTTTTATAAACGCGAGTGACGCGCATCCGAGATATCCTGAGACCCTTTTCTACTTTCGATTTTTTCTTTCTTGTCAACTAACTTTTATTAATTAATTTTTTTTTTTTTTCAATTTTTCAAACGTCTAGATCACATGTTCACTTTGCTTGGCGCAGTATGGCGACATCTGTCTCTTGCACCATTAAAAATACAAAAAATCATTCCCGGAAGAGAGAATTCTTCCATATTAGGGTTATTATATTTATGCAAAATGTTATTTTACAATTCAAAATTTTTAATATTGATCGCGCATTATATTTCGTAAGAATCTTGTGTTTGTTTTAGATAGTCTTTTCATGAGACTCTTTGTTCATCCTATTTAATAAAAACGATCGCAACTTCTTCGATTGAAATGCGAGTATCTTTAACAGGATAGAAAGCCTTTTTATAAATAATGTTATTGCGATTAAGTTTGATTAAATCGCTTCTCCAACTTTACGTCCGGCCGAGATTGGGACTCTTTGCTTTCTGAAAGATTTGAATGACGATGATCTTAGCGCATCCTTTATGTATGAGTTAAATTTCACTTTCGACCAACCCCAGCACAGCTACATCTTTAGAATAATTGCTTGCCTCCAGATTGGTGTGGGTTCGATTTAAAAAGATAACACATATCATGTTTTGCATTCTAAATAGAAAATGAAATATTTTTTTGCGAATTTAATTACAGCATTTGAAATACATCAAACCCTTAAGATTCCTGTTCGACATAAATGTCTAAATAATGCTTTGAGAAATATGTCTTCATATTTTCATATTCAATAAATAAAAGTATGTTTTAATTACGTTTAAAATCACCCGAGTTATTTATATAACGTTAATTTTTTCGATAAAATTATAAAATAGACAAGGTTTGGTTATTAAAAAAGGAGACTGACGTTGTAAAGCATTTTATTTAGATCTCATACATATTAACGTATTATCACCTTCAATATACACCCCTGCACTATCCTGCAACATGCGAATCTTCCATCGTTCGAAACAGTGCTTGAAATCTTCTTCTGTCTGCTCCTTCAGGACGCGCGCCGATTTCTCTTTCACAGTTTCAACGAATGAAATCTTGTTCCTTTTTATACAGATTTCATCTCAGAAAACAGAAGTTACATGACGCAAGATCCAGCGAATAATGTAGGTGGTCTAACACTGGAATGCAGTATTTGGCTAGAAAACTCTTGAGAGTCAATGTGGAATAAACCAGTGAATTGTTTGGGTGGAAAACGTTGCCATACGGATTCTTTGTCAATTCCTACATTCTCAATAATCACACAAATACTTAACCGACGGTCAGATTGAACCGGATTACTGATTGTTTTCGATAATTTCATCTGTTTTTGACGTGCAAAAGGTGACTGAGCTGGGTGAGAATAATCTACGTCTTCTCGACCATCTTGAAAATACTTAAATCGCTTAAAAATACCTGCACTCGGTAATCACATTCAATGCCATAACTTCGTTCAACAAATTATACATTTCAGTGGTGATTTTTCCAAATTTCATGTGAAATTTCAAATCAATTGTTTGCTAACTTTTCGTTTTCCAGCGAAAAATAAATAATTTTAAAACGAACGAAGGCTACGGCTATACGGATTTGCTTACAGAAGCAAGAGGGATAGCATTCGAAAGAGAAAGCTGCACACTAAACACTTGGTATTTGGCGCATGCATATATCTTCTGTAGCAGCGTCAGTCTCCTTCTTTAATAGCCACGTCTCGTTTCTCTAATTTGTTATCCTGAACACCAGAATCAGAATCTGTCTACGTTGAAAACTATACTTTTATCATTATACAAATATTTGTTACACTTATCGATAAAACTTTTCCTTAACACATAGCACAGCTTATTTATGCTTCAATTAATTCTTCATTTCGTATTCAACTTTATAACCGTTTTCGTATAAGTGTATAGAAAAACAGATAAGTTTTCAAAAATAATTTCTACAAAGAGAATGATCACGTAAGAATAAGTTTATATTGAAGTTAGGACCAATTTCAGGCTACGATTTTACATTCTGAGTTAGAAATCCTATACTCTACAGTGATATTGTTGAACAACGTAAAATAATTAGATACTTTATATTCTGTGCAATACAAGTATTCAATATGTGTGAAACCTCAAACGAAATTATGCGGTATATATGTAAATAATCATTTTTATGCATTTCTTCCCAGAGCTGCTGAAGCTATTTCCTTCAAATTCAAGATGTAATTTGTCATTAAGTTTCGAAGTTGTCAAAATTGCATTTCCGTCTTTTATTCAAGGAGAAGGTTAATAAATTATAAGTAAGTTTATATCTTGTATGTTTATTTTCCTTTTTTTTTTGTTGAAATACGTTAGGGGTTTATTGGATTTCAGAGTATCGAATCGTATCTGTTCAAAAATGTAAATACTTTTGGGTGCATCTTTACTTTACATAAAATATTACGGTTAGAATAATTTGCTCCGTATATTACATGGCAGACTGGATTGATTTGAGGTTATATAGACACTAAAACACTCTAAATTTTCCTAATCTAAAGTTTTAATTACAAAAAATTGAAGGCGTTGCACTGGTTCCGAATGTATGTTATGTATGAGAATTTGATAATGAGATTGATCAAAAATTGAATTTTAAAATTGCAAAGAAGAATGAAGTTCTAAAGAGAAAAATATTTTTACATGTGTTTTTCGCAAAATAGGATTTTTTTAGGATACTTGTATATTTTTCTCAAAATTTAATTTTTAGCTACATAATATCTTCTTTATCTACCTGGTATTTTCCATATTATGACGTGAGACAACTTTGTACAGTATAAACTTACTTGAGAATACAGTCAAATTTTAACTGCTGCACATTATTTGTATAAAAATGTGATGCACATCATTTGTATGTTTGGAAATGTGAATCATAAAATTTACTTTTTAAAAAAATATTAAATATAATTTTTGAAATAATTACTTTGTTTAGTGTATGAACGTTGAATTTATAATTACTCTCTCTCTCTCTCTCTCTCTCTCTCTGTAGATATTTAAAATTATAAATTCTGTTAATTTTATACACGCTGTACATAGAGGTAATTATACGACTTGCAAATTAAAATATATTTATAGATTTAGGTGTCTCCCTCAATACCTCTAAAGTATTTTTAAGAATTATTTCTTTTTATCATTATATTTTTATTTTATTTACTTCCATTATCGTGTTTTGAATTTTATTTTACTCTATTATTAACACTATTTACATTTAAATTATGTTAACCTTACTTTGCAGTTTTTCCCTAAAAAATATATTTTTCTTAAATGTATGTGAATAATTCTTATTTTTACTATATGTATTTAGTTTTATTATTATATTTATTTGAAAAAGTTGTACTAACGTAAATAAGCATTAAGCTCTGAAACTTATTATTTTTCAATTTCATTTCAAACACTTACAACGATCACTTAATGAATTAACAACTTGGACTGTCAGACATGATATGCATTTTACCTAAGACCAAAGAAACTCTTCATTATTGACATACGTCCCTGTGGCTCGAGTCCTCTAAGGGGTGATTGAAGGCTCTTTCTTTACCGATCAATGCCTTTTGCCGAGAAAAAAAAAAAAAAAAAAATTCGGAAAGAAATAAAGATCTTTTTTTTTCGGGAAATATCTATCTCCACTTTTTTTTTTTCGCTCCCTTCACGAAGACATGTCATCAATCTTTTATTTTTATCATCCACCCCTTTCGGCGGTTCTTCCCCACTCTTTACAACCCTAGAGATTAGGTGAAGTACCTTATTTCGACAACATCTTTCACGTTTCTTATGATTTGACCCATATTGCTTCTAGAAACATCGTATGATTAGCGGAAACCTTTCTAGAAACAAACACAATAAAATGGTCTTTCGAGTAATTGTGGTAAAACGAATTAGTTGCGAGTGCTTCTAAATTACTTCTTTTAGTTAGGATTAGTGCTTCTTTTTAAAGTCTACTAATTTCGTTTTACAATTAATTATCCATTTTTCTTAATTATGCAATAAGTTTTTTTTAATCTGGCACGTTTAGGACCCAGGTCATGCCGCATTGTCAAGGGACATTAAAGTTTAAACCGGAGTACCAAGTTACACCCATATATATATATATATATATACACACGCTCCAATTTTTTTGTATGATGGATTTTTTTAATGTATTTGTATCACTGATGATACGCGAGGCCCCTCGACATCTAATTGTGTGAGACTTGACTGATGTATTCTTGCGTAAGTTATTGACTTTTAGAGTTAATTGTATTTGACTGAGTTATGACACAAGAGTGGGTAGAAGAAGTGATACGCCAGAAGGTAAGTTAACCATTGATTAATTAAGCCAGTGAAAAGCCATCAATTTCCACAGGAGAATAAGGCCATTGTGGGATTTCCCCCTTTCTCAACGGCCATTCCTAGACTTCTTTTAAAAAGGAGCGTTCACCAAGTTTGGCACACTTTAACCTTATATACCCATCACACACTCATCTAGATTTAGCAGTCGAAACAAAAACCGTTTTTTGTTGACTGTCAAGGGTCTCGTCGTCCACCGTCATTCCTTCAGGCAAACCAGCCTGAAGTAAATATTTATCCTTTAGAATTGTATTAATTAATCAAGGAAACTGACACAGTTGTCCCAAATGTTGTTTTTATTTATGGTAATGTCAATTCATTTATTCACTCTGATTCTTGATTATGAAGTTCTTTCTTCTTTTTTAGTCTAAGTGATTCACTTCCACTAATAGATCGTTTTTAGCCTGTTTTACAAACCCCTTTAAAATCAAAAAATGAGTCCAATTAATTCATGATCCTCACACAGAAAAGAGGGAAGTCAGTCTTCTTCATTTTATTCAGACTGAAACATTTTCAAAGTTAGAGAACAGCATGTTTATATGTCTTTCAAATGAAGATCTATTATAATATGTATTGCGATTGATGAGTATTGACTCGTGGGCACGTTTGATGGCTGCAAAAATGTTTTTGGCTCTATACAAAGGCAACAGATGACTGATTTGTATTAATCTGTGAATTCACAAAATGGCTACGTACACAGCTCGTTAAAGAATATTTAAGACTGAGTTTGTAAAACAAAAGTATAGAGACCAGAAATTGTTAGTTGTTTTGGAATTGTATTCACAATAAAACCATCTGGTTTCAATAAACTTGTTGTAACAATTTAATTATGATTCGTATGTCAGTTCCACTTCACTATCCGGAATTGCCTCCAAAGTATGAGTCGGAACGCTTTGTTTGCTGGAAATATCAACATAACAATCTTGTAACTTCATTTTATGTTTCGAAAATGAAGAAAAGTCACAGAAGGATAAGTCAAGCGAATACGGAAGATGATTTAAAGCACAACAGCCTTTTATGCAAAACATTTACGGCCAATAAGTGATTTGTGTCTGGATGCATTTCCAAGCAATGCATGTCAAATGTCCTCATCTCGACATTCAGAGCGAATGCGACAAATTCTTGCCATCAAATGCTTCAATACATTTGAATATTATTTATCAACAACAGTGTTTTTAGTTTGAACAAAATGTTTGTGGATAATACTCCTTCAATCGAAGAGTGTAATAAGTATTGTTTTGATTTGGTTTCTTTCGGTTTGTGGTGCGCTTTTTGACTGCCTTTCGGCTATTTATATTTTTGTCTTAGTATCTTATTTAAATCAATTTTCTCACTAGTAACTATAGAATTTCAAGAAGCTTGGATCATTTTCAGTTGCTGAAATAATATATTCAAAGCGGGACAATTAAGAAAAATATTTAATTTGTTGCATCGATTGAGTGCAATGCATTTCACAACGCCCTGCGTGATACGTTACTCGTAAATTATAATCAGATTAATTCTGACTAGACTATCTTTTCTCTATAAGAAATAACAAATAGTGTTATAACGTCTTTTAAAAAAAATCTTAAGCGTATATCGGTGAATTTCTTTTAGAAGTGGTTTTCTAATATTTGCACATCTTCAGATTTCGTGAAAAACAAATATACTTTCGTTAAAACGCCTTCATTATTCGACCGAGGGAAACATCTCTTTTAGCCTAGATGGTAGAGGTACTGCGAAAGCAACCGTTTCACTTTTTTTCGTACTCAGGGTTGGAAAAAGAGCTCCGACTCTCAATGATCACACCACTAATTCCCCTCCACGTGATCGGAAGACACGTGACGCTGAAGTACTTTCGAATAACTATTGTAACTCTGGACTTATACTTACCATAAAATTTGCTAGTTAAATAATTATCTCAAAAAATTCAAATCTATATTTATTTAGAATTGTGTGGAAAAAGAACGTGCATCCAATAACACACAAGGAAAAAAAATCTCCAAAGTGATCATGACAAAGAAAAAAAGGTACCTTTGGAAATTTATATCCATGGCGAGATTTTGCATCCCTTTTTTATATCCTGTCTGTTGAGTATTTAGAGCATGTGGATAAGTACTTGTTTCTGGTACGGTCCATTACAAGAGTAGTTTTCTGCGTTGGAAAGGCATTCAGCATTGCGTAAGTTCATTCTTCTTCAGAGTTCTTTCAAAAGTTGGAAAAAAAACGTAAATAGTCGTTATATCATTAGACAAAAGCCTTTTCGAACAAAATGGCTCAAATTATCAAGATTCGATTCGCGTAAACACTCTTTAATGTTCCCACACGTCTTTTTTTTTTTTTCGTCTTGGTGAATTAAGGAAAGAGGTAGTCGTAAGTGAATCGTTCCCGATTTCAGAAGAAACAAAGCTCCTAAAACAACAAAAGGACCAATATGTATGCATATATAATGAAAATTAAATGCAAATACATACCAGTATTTACATAGAGTTTCAAACATGTAGATTGGTTAGCTGATGAAAACAAAAATTTCTATTCATTTCAGAAACATTTCTGTCAAGGAAAAAGCAACTACTTGTTTGGATTTTTCATTATAAAAATTATAGCTTTGAATCTAATCATTCTTCGTGGCTGTACTACCTAATTTAAGTAAATAACACCATAAGCTACTATTTGAAGATAAATGTGTGGAGGAAAAATGTATTTTACAGAGATTTTTAGGGTGCTAAATATATGGTATAAAAATATACCACCGAACCCTAAAAGGCTTATTTAAGTGTATTTATTTTAGTATAGGCAAATTTCATAGCTCATGCAAAAAATATTTTTAGTTTAAGTTTTAAATCATAATTGTTTTCCGGGAAACTAGATAAGACTTTTAGATGAAACTCTTTTATTGTATGATCTGCTAGAAGTGCATATTTTGTATCAAATATTAGATCTCTAGAAACACATTCCGTTTATGAAATAATGCAATGTTTCTGAAATTTTGTAATGAGTAAATGGCTGATAATCTCCTCCATCATTCTTTCTCCGTAACCAGATTATGCGAGAAATTATTCATTCGTTTCAATCAAATGATTTAATCAGAATTTTAAATGAATTTGTCGATTATTGCAATAATTTCCAGTTTAAAATATTTTATCACTAATTTTGTTTCAACAATAAGTCTTCTGTATTTTCCATGTATAACGAACGATTTGGAAAAGCTAATGCAAGCTTTTATGAGACGCTAAACTTTAAAAGCCAATGTGAATTTTTTTTTATTTTAATGTTACGTAATTCTGAATCTCTTAAATGCCATTAGGTTTATTTTAAACTAGACTAAAGTTTACCACTAGAAAAATAGTATATAAAAGATCGTATTTTTTTAATAAATTAATTGGACTTACAAAAAAAATTGCCGAAAAATGACAG
>BMAW01094185.1:12642-38219 GCA_019974015.1 Nephila pilipes
GTGTGTGTGTGTGTGTATTATTATTATTATTATAATTATTAACTTTTTGAGAAACTCTTGCTAAGAACATTAAATTATTTGTGTATCACTTTGAAATCAACATTTTCATTCTCGCAAGTGATTTAGTGTAATCTTATTAAATTACAATAAATATGGAACAATGCATTTCATTACAAAAGGTGCCTCAATCCGAAACTGGTCGTTGGTCGTAGGTAAGAAAATAGATATTCGTTTCATTTGACTTTCTCTGTTGATTGATTGTTTGTTTAATTAACATCGCACTTAAAAGCAGCACGAGGGTTATTGGCCATGACCCTAGAATTTTTGAAACTCTATTAAAAGACGAAGATGACACATAAGCTAACCCCTCACTCTCCAAACTATAACACATATCATTGTTAGGGCTTTGAGGCCTGACTGAATTAACGTGCATCAGTTCCACGACACGTCACGGCGGGTCTTTAGTGTAATTAGAAACCCATAAGGCTTGACTGAAACAGCCCTGGCCTTGAGCCTCGACCATGATCACTCGGCTAGGATGGCTCCTTGACTCTCTCGAAGCGACCACTGATATGAAGAACAACAACAACTTAATTAAACAATGCAAAGTTAAAATGGTTTTTAAGTAATAACATGTAGATATGTTATCAATACTTCTGGAATTCTCTACGAAAAATTCACTTAGCATTAATTTTAGCGCGAAAACTTCCTTCATTATACGAATATAATACTTCGACCTAATAACACATTCCCTACACAACATCATAATACAATTTATATTATACTTAGAAAAAGTGAATATCATGCACTTGTTTAATAGTACCATCTATTATCTAAACAATATTGTATTACATTCATTTTACATGATTGAAACAGAAACTTGTCTTTAATATGGTGTTCGATGGTTCGGTATATTCTTTAATCTGACTCCAATTAAGCCGTTGGCTTTTAGGTTTTTTTCGTGGGAATTTGGAAGTTCTTTTCTAATTTGACCGCCAGGGTGCAACATTTCGTACAGTTGCTGTACTGTGAAATACTCGCGAAAAACTCAGCAAATGTTCTTTAAATTTTAATAAAACCCATAAACGGAAGCTTGTGACTACAGTAACTCGTCAAATTCATTTCATTATCATTGTAATGTATTAATTTTACTTTCGTGCTGTGTTTTTATCAATGCAAGAATATTCAATTATTAAGTTAATGTTCAACGTTTGAATTTAATTTTGTAGTTGCTAAAATGACGACATACTGTGTAGGATAATTAAATAGTCTGTACAGGTTCAGAATGGGCGTAAACACATAAAATACGTATTTTAATCGTTAAAAATTTAATCTAAAGGGATTTATCTTTGGCAGTCCAACAACGCCATCTATACACTGAACAATATGAAATTGCAAAATAATTTGAAATAATTATACTATAAAATTCTTCATGGTAAAGATATTTTGTGTAAAGAGTTACATTGCTGATAAAAGGTACTATAAAATGTTATTTACACTTTTTTAATGTCAACATAAATGAATTTGTTTTGATAATTATTTCAAAATGATATATTAATTGATCTTAAAATTCACCGAAGAGTTTTTTTAACAAAACATGTATATGTGTTATCTTTTATGCTGGGATTTAAAAAAATTTATTCCTAACGAAGTTCCTAACGAATGGTATGCGAGAGGCTATTATGGGTAACACGAAAAGAAAACGGTAACGAGTAGCGTATGAGAAAACCCAACTAAAAAAAAGAATTAAAGAATTTTAAAAAGCTGGTAGAGGATTAATTAGTGTTAGTTGTAATATTGACCTTCCCATATTTCGAATAAAAATAACGTTATGTAAATGAAATATGTAAAACAATAATAATGAAATCTTCGATGAAAGAGAAGTGAGGGGGAAGGATCAGCTTTCTCTTCTCTCAGCCCTGCCCAACGGGAAAAAAAACTGAAATTGAATTCAGAAATAAATTATCACATACAAGTAATATATTTACAATCCTTGCTCTCATACGCCAATATAATTTGAGGTGTTGTAGTTGACTCCAATATACATATTCTACAAAGACATCATAACTTGTCGCTTTTCTAAATAACCAACTCTCATATCTATTTCCCATGCAACAGACTGCATATAGAACTGAAAGTCTATTTCCTCCACACTACTTAAATGCACAATAACCCACATTCCAATGTATTCATAAACTCTCAAATAAAACACATGGGGAGAGGCATTTTTTACAATTTGCGATCCATTTAGTCAAAACTACATGACTGATCTGGGTCACTTTCACCCTATCTTTCTTTACTTTCAAATTTTCTGATGGTTAAAAAAGTGCATTTTAAAATCTTCTCCCCTCATCTCTACTAGCCAGCTAAACTAAAAAAGATTTAGAAGAATCCTTCTAGATTCATATCAACCCTAGTAAACCTGATTTTTCTCTTTAAAAAAAACCATCACTGGAAAAAGAAATCCCACCATAATCCTCTCTAATTTTCCTTTAATTTCTTTAAAAATATTTCTAAAATTCAGTTTCTAGTTAAATCAGCGGAGCAGCCTGTGCGATACTCGATCCATTCACACTCCTCCTAAAAGTAGAATTCTTCTGCGGTAGCGAATAGTGACACTACCTAAAATAATCCAACACCCAATAGGATAACACAATCTCAGTGATATCTCCTCATCAAAGATAAAGAAAAAAATCTCCTAGATCTACCCTTAACCTCCATCCACAACATCCAATGGGGAATCAGGTCCTGATCCATCAGCTAATGGGGAAACATCCTTTCATTTACCTGCTACAGAGCGTTTCAAATTCCATCTACAGTCAAGTTTCAAATAATTAAGCTCTGATACTAGCTTGAAGGATGATAGCGTGGTCTGGACGCTCGAGATGGAAACACAATTTTTATACTCGTATGGGTGCATTTCCTCAATCGTGGATTGTTTTTCTTTCCAGTCATGGTTTCAAAAGAAAAATTATGTTCACCAGTTTCGCTAATGCCTGGTTAAATGTCTAGCTGTTAAATGCTTGGCACCCGATGTTTTTTTTTTTTTTTTTTCAAGTTTTATTTTTACTCATACTGGGAATAAGTAAGCATTTGGTAGACTGGAACTCCAAGCCAATGTTGATGCCCTCCCCCCGACTGTGAAAATAACAAATTGATTAGCGTTGTATTTAATTTTTGATGAGATTATTTGTATGGAGACTTGTTTATTTTATTTATTCAATCCTATATCAATTTTTCTTGCTAACTAACTTCCATTCATGTGATTTAGCTAAAGAATTGTGATTTAAATTTGGATCTAGATGGAACCAGAAATTGACTGAAACATCAAACGAATTACTGTGCACATGATCCGACATTAACTGAACCAACAATATGGCACAACAACAAGATTCAATACCAAAGCAGGTGAATAAACAATCTTCAGTTCCTTCTTCATCTTAAAGAGAAATAATAAACAAGAATAGATTATACTTAGACAGATGTATTAATTACGGGTTTGCATGCATATGTGAGAAAAGGACTGCCTAAAGCCTCTTTGCTTTGTATGTTGGGAAGTTTTAAGCAAAGGTTCAATGAAACCTTTAGTCACACTATATTTACATACCAAACATCTCAAACACAAAGATAAAAATGCATCATTTTTTCGATGTTTGCAATATTAAAGTTCTGTAAGCGTGGAAAGTACTTTAAATCTGAAAAGAGAATTCTGGCAAAGCTATCAAGGATTTCTACATAAATAGTTATATTACGAGACGAGATAAAACCCGCACCATTGGTAAATATTTAATTTTACATTGCATCAAATATAAATGCTTGGAATGGAGCGGTCTCGTAAAATGAGTTTAATTCCTGTGTCAAACAATACAGTGTCTCGAAGAATGCATGATAAGTCAGATGATATTGATGTCAGTCGTAAATCACATAAAATGCAGTAAATTGGGGTTTTTTTTTTTTCCATACGCCGAAGTTAGGTTGTTGTCCCGGGATAAAATCTTGATGTGAGTGCTCCCGATTTGACACTAGTTTGATTTTTTTTCCCCTGCAAGCTCATCATTTTAGTGATCTTAGATTCAGGTTTCCTTATTTTGAATGGCTACAGAGCCTTTCATATCTGAGTGATATTTTCCATTAGATTTAAAAAAAATAACCATTTTTCAAGTTACCACCAAAATTGATTCCATGGAAAAAATTAATTTTGGGTTAAGAGTGTATTAAACCAAGTAATATAAAAAAAATTTAAGTCTATTCCTACTTAGGTCAACAAAGAAAATTTTATTTTAGTTACTTTTTATTAAATAATTACAATTAATATAAATATGTATATGCATATGACAGAATCACAATATTAAATAGCAAAATGCAGCTTAGTCCAACCATCCTAGGCGACAGGAATTATTTGGCGGTATTTTGCCAAATGTGGCTACTCTGGTCCGCTTCGCAGACAATGTTTAGCCAAAAAAATCGCCAAGTTTGTCAATTTTTGATATCTCACCAAATGGTTGGGCTAAACTGCATTTTCCCCAATTAAATTTAATTAATGAATTAATATTTGAAAAAACTGTATTAACTTCAAGTGTCATTCACTACATGTCTTAAAAAATGTATTTGAACTTGAGTGGATGAATAAAAATATTTTATTAACGATTGAAAATTTGAACAAGATATATATTGTAAATACGAGTATATATATATATATATATATATATATATATATATATATATATAGGGAGAGTGTGAACGAATAGTAGGAATTTAAAAAGACAATTTAAAGTGTTTGAAACACTTCACGGTTTCTTGACACAAGCAGAACGAAATTTAACAGTCGATGATAAGACAATTGAGCTCCTGGAAGGAATGAAATCTTTGATTTTAAATTTTTTTCAGTGCCAGAAATTGATGATTGTTGCATATCTAATCATTTCCAAAAATATTATTTTAAAGTGACTGTATTATTGATTCCTAAAAAGAAGAAATTGAAAGAACTAACATCAAATATTACTCTGAAGTATCTCTTCAAGTGAATCTACTCGGATTTCATGCTTATTGTGATGACAAACACATTGAACTCTCTGAAAAGGCCATAGTGTTTTTATTACTGTTTGCTAGCACGGAACTTATTGAACAAGTGTTTCCCTTCGCATATTTACATAAAAAATAAGTATAGAAGCAAATTAAATGCAGCTCTAAATTTGAAGTTGTATTTATTTTCTTTTGATTGTAACTTTTCAAAACTTTGTTATTCACTACAGTCCTAAATACTCCATCAATTTTTTCTCCAAACCTTGTGCAAAAGTGTTTTATATTACTTCAAAAATAAAATAAAAAGTCTAAATAATGAAGAAATAAACTATTTAATTTATTTTAACGTATACAATTTTTGAAGAGGATTTTATAATCTATATTGAAAGGAACAGATTGGGTAGGGAATGCTGGAGAGATGGAGCTGGAAATACCCGAAAAAGAGCCGAGCCAAATGGGGGTTTACGTACTGATAAAGGTTGTAACTGCTGGGCTGAGCTGAAGAAATGTGAGGCGATATATTGAGTGTTCATACCTGACTTGAGTGTCATTACTTGAAATGTACTTGAATTGGATCCAGTCAATTCGAATCTACTGTTTTTAGTCAGCAAGATAAGAAGAATCATTCGTTGTTATGCTTGATTATGGACTCGATTAATTAATTTATTTTGAAATGGTTGTGGAGAAGTTGAAGATTTCTGGTTGATTATTATTGCGTCACTACGTCTTTTAATGAATTGGCTTACTCGGCCAGCCGCATATTTCAAGTGCATTATTACGTTGCCGGCTGTGAGACGGACTGAGGAGCTGTAGCTTCTTCTTAGTGTTTCCTTCAATAAATGGAGACATATTATAGACTATTGGAAAGATAATAAATAGATCTATTGAATGGTGTATAGGATATTCAATTTATCTCAGTGGATCGTGAGTTACAAGCATTTGGTTTTGTAGTTTCTCCAACTACAAAGTAGTAAAAAAGTGGTACCGCAAGAAATACTTTTCTGAGGAAAAAATTAGATTCTTTTTCCTCTAATTCTATATACATTTCTTAAACCTTATTTTCGATAAAATTAAATAGTAAATATAGGGTCAAGTATGGAGGGGGGATATTAGTAAGCTAATGGGTAATAATTACAACGAAGTGACAATTCGTCTCAAAAGTAAAATAAACTTTTTTCTCATTATTGTAATTTTTACATTATATGCGAACAAATTAACGAGGAATAAAAACTCCGATTGTTTATTACGAACATACATTTCTTATATATAATCTAACCAAAACTCTTTTAGTAGTGGCTACAGAAATAAATTCGAGACAACTATTTACAAATTTCCGATCTATTTTTGATGCACACACATAGAGATATTGGTTTCTTTAAAGAGAATTCACGCAGAAATGAGAGAGGGAAGTTTAAATTTAGTTATCGAAAAATGAGATTTAAATTTTCATCGTGAAGTGCGGGGAAAGTTATGTTCTCATCGAAAAGTTTATGGAAATTCTAAAAACGGAAAGGAAAAAAAATTCAATTCTATCGCTCTGAAATACGAATATTCAAATCTCGTCTTCAGTCCATTATATTCATATTCACCAAAATAGAGAAATAAAATTTTTCGACTTTCAAAGGGAAAATTAAATAAGGAACGTAAGCAACAATATTATTGAGTTACAAAATAGATTATTCATTTTGAAACTCGTTTGTTATTAACTTTTACATTGAGTAAAATGAAAAGGTTAATAGAATTTGTCTCTTCAAAATTTATAGCTAAAGTACTGGATGTATCACGGCCACTCTTATTGCAAACTGAAACTGTGATGGGAATAATGAAGCTGGAAAAATGAAAAACACGTAACAATCAGTATTAACTTCCTTCTTTCAGATTTTAATGAAATTTTAGTTTTTAACTATGTGTTTTTTTTTAATTTCAATAATAACATTTTGAATAAAAAAACTTTTTTAAGGTAACATGGCTTGTGTGTGTGTGTGAAGATAATTTGAACACTTCTCTATTTTTCTTTCAATAAATCAATTTTTATCAAGTTTATGATATTTAAGCGATATGAGCAATGAAAAGAGACACCTTTTCATTATTTTTAAGAACAGATCTCTATCTCTAATTGAAATGAGTCGATTATAAATAATAAAAAAAAGCCAAGTTCATATGCTCTTGATTTCAGGTCCCCTTAATTCTATATGTTTGGTACATGTTCCTCCCTCCCTCCCCCCCCCAAAAAAAAAGTGATGATAAGAAATAGCAGAATAAGCAGAAAATAAAACGCATTAAAATATTAAACTTAAAGCTTCCTTGCATGTGTTACAGTCATTAAAAAAGATAATACAGGGTTTTTATAATTAAAGTGAACCTATTCAGACCCCTCTAGAACCCGTCCTACTTCTTGAATTTTAATGAAAATTAGTATATACGTTATGTGGACCATAGAAAAGCGATTTCTGCAATAAAAAAATAGTTCACATTTTGACCACCAAGGGGAATTGTGGCTCCTCAAGAAGGACAAAAAATCAGTCAGAATCATTAAAATTTATTCAATTACAGAATGGGCTCAACGTGTGCTCCATTGACATCAATTACGTGTTGAAAGCGCCTTATAGCGTGTTCAATGATGGCGCGAAGAAACTCTCGAGGGATTCTAGCAACATGGCGTGTATATATATATATATATATATATATATATATATAATGCTGGCTTTCAACTGAATTAAAATCCTGATTCCTCCTCCATAAACATAGTCGTTTAGGAAACCCCACAACCAGAAATCACAGAGACTTAAGTCGAGTGAACTAGGAGGCCAGGCATCTGGAAAAGCTCTCGATATGACACGATTCTCACCAAAATTATCTCGAAGCAGTTCTTTGGCTTGGCACCCAATGTGAGGAGTTGCTCCACTTTTGCATGAAGACAGTGGTTTACAGACAGTGCCGTTCCTGTAAAGCAGGAATGACCTGCTGCTGAAGGAGTTCCCTGTAAAATGCACAAAGGCACACAGAATAATTTTTGAAACTGACTGCAAGTCTTTTTATATGTTTGACTGATTTGCATAAGGAATTTTCGAAAAGTCCCAACTCGTAGTCAAAATATGAACTATTTTTTATTGAAGAAATCTTTTCCCGATGGTCCAGAAACGTATATACCAAGTTTCATCAAAATCTGATTGGCAGAACGAGTTCTACATGGGTCTAAATAAGGTCACTTTAATTTTAACCAACCCGTATAACCATCAGTGACCATATTATTTAATAGCAATAGGTTTCTGAAAGTACTATAATTTGTGTAAGAACCAA
This sequence comes from Nephila pilipes, assembly GCA_019974015.1. NCBI lineage: Eukaryota > Metazoa > Arthropoda > Arachnida > Araneae > Nephilidae > Nephila > Nephila pilipes. The sequence goes on from BMAW01094185.1 coordinate 20,965, forward strand.
AAGCGATTTGAGAAAATTCATTACATATTGTTGAAAACAAAAACACATTCAAAACCCTTATATAAACCAAAAAGCATTACGTTCCTTTGATTCTTAAACCCACTCTAAAATGAAATAAATTTACCAGATCAAAATAACAATTGCCTGTTCTTAAAAGCCATACAAAAGGTATTATAATTTCATTCTCAGAACAGGAAATGTTGTTCAATAATCCTTCCATAGCTTTCAAAATAGCTTAAATCACTTTCATAGTTTTTTTTTTTATCTAAGTAATTGAGTCATATCTTGGTTAATTTTGAAATTAACTCTGAAACCATCAAGTGGCTATTTGGAAGGGGGGGGGGGCGCTTTCGCGATATATTCAAAGTGAGACGTTAAAAAAATATCAATCAAATCTACTACATTTTTAGTGTGGCCTAGGTGACCTAGTAGTCATGGTCGCGGACTTGCGGCCGGCGTTGTTTTTGTCGAATTGTTGGCTTGAGCCCTGTGGCCACTAAAGACCTGCCGCTTAGCTGGGCTGGTGCACATTAAATCTGTTTAAAATTTCATGACCCCTAGTTGACCTGGTGTGGAAGTATAAAAAGGGAGGTGCTCGCTCGGGTTTCATCCTCATCACTTGACCTAGGCTCAAAATTACGACGAAAATCATCTGTTGCCAATACCCAACAAATTTCAAAATTGTTTCAGTATTTGATTAATTTCTAAATTTGCAATTTTCTTAATTGTGTACAAATAATTATGTACCTTGTAATGCATATATTTTGATCTAGTGCTTCATTTCGGAATATTTTTTTTTCTTTTAGTGTGCATTACTTGTATCAATGGTGTGGCCGACAGTCGCCGGTAGACTGACTGTGGGCGTGAGTCTATGTATCAACATTTATTGTTAACAGGAAATCGTGAAGTCAGTGGAATACAAACTGATATGCATTCCAAAAAGAAAGAAAAATGAATAATTGGAAGTAATAGAATTTTGACGTCCCACTCTGGAAACACATTGCTAAACTTTATTTCCTTTTGAATTTCAAAATAATGTTATATCTTTTGTTCGTTACTGCAACATGTACTGTTATATCTTACCCTTTATTGCTGTAATAAAATCTCTTTTTGTCAAAAACTACTGAGTGCGTGGGTGATTGTCTCCCGGGGTGGGCATTTCGTAGCTCTGAACTCTTTGGGTGAGCTCGTTCCCCTTGGATATTCAGCCTCTAGCCTTCATGTTACTTCTCAGAGTGACGTTAATTAATAATTATGATCACTCTTTTTTGGAGTAACTCGATTTGTTCATTTGGTATTTCATGCATCAATATTTCTTTCATACAATAAAAGTACCTGAATATTTCTCAATTGTAAAGGGTATTGTTATCTGCAATCTGCTTTCTAATGTTATTTATTGTAATTGATATTTTTGTTCGTACTTTCGAATTTTATTCAAACCGGTCTTTTTCAAGCAATTAACACTAAAACAAAATATAAGATACTTTCTTGATTCAAAGGAGCCGCAAAATTACTTCAAGTTCAAGTAAACATTTCAAGAACCCCTAGAGACATATATAAGAATACTAGTTTTAAAATATTAATGAAAGCGCAACTGAATTCCTTTTATTTTATTCGTATTTATTTTTCAAAACTCATTCACTTAACAAACAACGTACTTCAGCTAATTCGAAGTAAATCGATTTTTCTAATTTGCGGATTAGAAAAATCGACAGTAATTAAACAAATACATTTTTCGTAAATCAATTAAAAGTTAGAAACATTGATTTCCTTACCTCGGGATTTTATTTTCTAAAATTTTGGAGACAAAGAAAGATTTTTCTGAGACATTATTACCTTATAAGTGGTACTAATGTGAATTCTAGATTGTCGTTTATTAACAGAAAGTCCTCTACTTTCAGAGAGGCTTAATTAAAGGTGAAACAAGTATGTTCTTAATTAAATTAAAAACATTTTTTTCTGATAATCCTTAGCTTCCGTTTGAGAACTCCAGGGAACAGATACACGGCGATTTTAAAATAACGGGAAAAAATACACAGAATGAAAAGACTTAAGAGACATTTTTATATATTCTTACAAATTTGTTTAATCTTCTGAATGTATCTAACTCTTTAGAAATTGAAATAAATATTTATGATAATTGGCTGAGTTACTTTTCTCAAAACTTTGTATGTAATAGATGCAGATTAAAATTGATTCAACGCAGCGAGGTGAGTAAAACGCTGAACAGACAGAGGGAAAATTAATCAAATTAATTACAAAAAAAATTATATCCTACACTCACTCTCTCTCTCTCTCTCTCTCTCACACACACACACACATATATATATATATATTGTTACGGAATTTTTTTTCTCCTCTCTAGGAGTGTGTGTGCGGAGTGAAAATTAAAACCAACTGGGAAGAAAATAACAAATGAAAATTTATTCGTAAATTTTCAACACAACAAAAAGGCATCACAGCTTGGACAATAACAAGTACACAGCATTTGCACAATTCAGACACAGATACAGGAACAAAATACACATAAGGTACAGTCATAGTTATTTCAGCAACGTTCAGCTCAGCAGCTTATTACTCTTCACTGCGAACAGCCTCCGCAGTAATATTCTGCACCTCCAGGACAGAGTATGATAATTTCCGGCATATACGCGTTGCTTCTTCATAAATTCACCCAAAACTCTCCACTTTAAGTGCCGACAGCTTCCGTCGATCCCTTGATTGATTTCCTGAGCAGTCTCCAAAGACAGATTCAATTAGTTCTACTTGATTCAGGCCAAATCTTCAGCATATTCACTCGGCCTCGTTTTCCTGATCGGTCTACGAAGCAGACACCACAGACAAACTGATTCCGTACACAGACCAATTCCTCAGACAGACTGACTCATCTCGACTGTCCTCTTGGCGTATTTTTTTTCCCCTTTCGGGCCAGCGGGACGTCACTTGGAAAAATTCACGAAAAGTCCGCAACTTTCTTCCCGTTTGATTTTGCGCTTAATTTCCACCGCCTTCGAAAACTTTCCATTTGTCTCCAATTTCGTCAAGTCGCCAAATAGTAACCAAATCTATCGTCAATGTGAAAGGGTCATTGTTTAAACTATCTCTTGTTTTGGTCACATCTCTGTAAATTCGTCTTTTCTTCAAAAAGAGAAGCGCTACAGGGAAGCATTAACTCATGTTCATAACAATATATATATATATATACATACAGGGGAGTTGAAATTAATTTCTCCTAACTCAGAGGTCCGATCAGGGTGTTATATAGGTCATAATGACACATTATATTCGGAAACAGATCCTGCTCTCTTGATTTATTTAAAAATTGTACTAAAGTTGCCAATAGGTGTTCCAGCAATGCAACAAAATGGTCTACAGACGTTACATTAGTCCAGTAGTTCTCCGCAACAACACACGAAATCGTGTGTTTCAAAACGGAACGAATTAAGTTCGCATTCATGCAAAGAACATTCCAAAAAATGCACTCTTTCAGATATGTTAAAGTTGCAGGATATTCTAGACCTAGTCTCTTAAGAATCCCCACTCAAAAGCGTTGTAATCCAAGAATTTTAGAGACGTCGCCGCCTCCACGACATGATTTATATTCATATCGTAGCGCATCCCATATTCACCGTACTGTTCTACAGGTGAACAAACATTAACAACACACCGGAGGTCAGCCGGTTTTTTTTTTTCAAACAGCTTTGTCTCCTCGCTCGCCTGATCAGCCTGTGTGACTTCTGGATTCTTGAAGAATCAAGTCTCTCTTCTTCGGTATGATCGTGGAATAAAAGCTAAATTGTTATATACATTGTGTTTAAAGACATTATTTTGCGTTTGAAAACGGTATATACAAACATTAACCAATACAAAACATAACAAAAAACATTAACATAAACAAACTTTATACAAAAGTACACGTTTGTAAATTGTTTTGTAGATAAATTGCCTATATATGAGTGTACATAGTAATATTTTAGCTCACGTAATCATAAAAATACATTTAAAAAAAATGGAAAGGATTTGGATGAATCAAATTTTATTAGAAAATATTTTATTTTATATTTCATTGCAAAAACAATAAATATATTAGAAAACAAAAATTTCGAATGAAAAAACACCATTTATTTTTTTTATAAATATATGATTTAAATTTAAAAAAAATGTAATACATTTCAACGTGCAGACCCCTGAACTTTATTATTTATTTACATATTAGTATTTTTGAGCAATAACTTTGAAGCATTCAGTTTAAAAATTATTCAAAGCCTCTCATGGAGCTGAATAAAATACTTTATTCAAGACAACACCTATCAAGAAAGCAATAGAATTATTCGGATATCTATGTTACTTCCGGAGAAGAAATTTTTTTTACTAATGATTGTGAAGAACAGTGAGTCTGTTTTATTCTTCTCCCAGTATCAGCAGTAAATAGAAATTCATTTCATTCATCATTTTTATTAATGGAAGCAATTTAATATTTATTTGCTCATATAATAATTAAATATGCAAAACAGAGTTTCTTTAGCAATGTTCCTAAAGAAACAGCAAATTGTCGAAGGGTTGATGAGAAAAAATATATTAACTTTCAAATATAAATTAATAATTACTTAAATAATTTACCCCCTTTAACAGATAATGTTAAGTAATTAAAAATCTTTTTTTTTTCTTTTGAATTTTTTTTTTTTTTTTTCCTTTTTCGTAAAAAAAATGTTAGATTTTTCGACCGCTGTAAGGCTTTAAAACCATGAAAAAAGAAGATACTATCAAGTACGTAGTAAAAATATTTTAAGCGTCTAATTCCAATTTTCGATAGTACTGATTATAACTAGGTATAATTTAATGTAAAAGCCAAATTTGAAATAAAAATTGGCCTTACATTTTTCTTATCATATAGATTCCCTATGATGGACATGTAGTTGCGTTTCTTATTTAAATTAATTACTTTGGGTCATTAAAATACATGATATTTAAAAATAATTGTGCAATTGATTACTCAAACTAACTGCCAAAATTGGACGTATGAATTTTCTAAAGAATTGTACTTATTTATAAAGTGATATAAAATAGGTAATATGTGAAACAGGAATTTTTATAATTTTCAGAAACAGTTTAATTAAATAAGCTCAAATGACTTAGCAAATAATACAATTATTATTGTAGGAATTAGAGTGATGAGGGAAGTGAAGGTAACAGAATGAATTTGAGTTCTAAATTTATTTCACAATTTGCTCTGCAGAGGATTTTTATTGAACGTTTGCAAAAATCTTACATAAATGAAATACTTTAACAAATAAAATGGAGTTGGCTAAATTTGGTGAACGAAACAAAATCACAATCTTTTACTCATTCAATGATCATGAATTTAATAATAAAACAGCTAAGCTGCAATGTGAAGGGAATCACTCATTCAAAGTTTGCGGTAAAAGCCTATTTTGGGGTAGCCCCTTGGCGATTTTTTTTTGAAATCGCGCCAAGATGGCGCCAAAGCGGGTTTCAAACCCGGAGATCCCGAAAGAGAGAAAAAAAGATGGCGTCGTGCCTGGAAGGCAAATTCTGAAGTCAGCTGACGTATTCAATGAAAAAAAAAACGCGGAAATCGTCGTGTCTAGTAGACAAAACAACGCATTTGGAATTTCAGTTACAATGAATAAAAGTAAAAATACATAACATAAAGAGGAAACATTGCGAAAACGAATGGATAAAATTTACTGACCTTATTCAGGAAATAAATCTGCACCCACGAACATGAATACAGTAGTTGATTCCCTAATATTCAACGAACTGCTTCAAAACCGTTATTAGAAATTCTTTTGCTTTCTAAACGCTAATTTTCTCCCTTTCGGGAAAACTAATCAAAACAATCCATTTTCGTCGGACGAATGTCTGCAAACCACGTTCACGTTCACCATACCAATCGTAATCGGATTAAATAACTTTCAAATATCCAATTCTATCCAAACGCAGATTTTCTCCCATTTCGGAGGAACGAAAATGGTACAAAATGATCCAATGTAACGGCTTCCAACGGACGCTGTTCAGCCGATCACTATACCGACGAAAACATTTTTTAAGGAAAAGAACCTTTTCCAAAAGATAGCCTTCCGAATTACTACTGCGGATTTTCTTTCACCTTCCGCAAAAAAAATTATTTGAAGCGAATCACTGGACGTTGACATTTTCAATGTACAACGGATTTTCAAAAATCGCGGTACCTCAGCAATCAACAACGTTCGTATCCAATCCAGCGTAAAAAGGGGAAAACAAAGCGTCGAATCCCCTTTTATAGATTTTTTAGGGTTACCATAAAAAAATTTGCATGGTAACTATATTTGGCGACTTATCGCCAAAAAAAAGTTAAAGCGCGCCAGGCCCCCTCAAAATAGGAACTAACCAGTTTGCTTGACCGTGCTTGACCGTGAATCAAAATAACGAGGTTCATTGTCAATAGCGTTATTGATTAACTGACTATTAGCACAATAGAAGCAACTTAGCACTTAGAAGCTACATTAGGGTTACTGGAAAATATTCAAGAAGATCGAGCCTATCCGAAGGGCTTAGAACTATTAACACAGCGGACGATTCTCCCTTCCTCTTTATCTTCCTCAGACCCAAGATCAACTTTGAACCATACATTTTAGAATAATTTTTATCAATCGGTTCTAAATACATGAACAAATACTGAAAGAATGTTAAAAAAATATTTTAATTTTTATTTTTGAGAAATTAAGTGTCTCCCAGAGGAGACATTGGGACGAAGTGATATCATAATGTTAATTTAAAATATTTCTTTAATTTTAATTCAATGAGTAATTCATAATAATTAGCATAATGTAAAATTTGAGTCACAAAATATTAGTGCCCGAACTGTTTGCAGAAGAGTCCTAATTTCCAAAATTTATCATTCGTTTTCTATCTCTCTCTTTATGTTATACTATTAAATAATTTCTCAATTTTAAGTTGCTTCTTACTGAAAACTCGTGATTTCCAAGAAATGTTGTCTGCAAGTATGGGAGTCATAGTTTTTTTCTGCCTAATTCATTCGAATTCTGGGAAATTTTAAATTATACATAATTACAGTGATCACTAATCATGTTTCATTTTCATTTTATTACAGATAGATTCTTTCCTGTATCCCTTAAATATCTACATTAGGCGAATTCAGTTAGCAATTAGAGGATATCGTTCGGAGATGAAATATATGTCATAATTATAGTTTCAAATCGAGGGGTTTTGTTATCCATTGACCCAATGTCTCCTACAGGCGACATTGAAATAACAGCGTTCTAAATCAGAAGTGAGAAGATTTGAGTAAGAAATTAATAATGTTATATATAAAACAGCAAGCTTTAGGAATTCAACCGTGTGTTTAATAATTTTTTATTTCACAAAGATTAAAAAATTACTTACACACTTAAGATAAGAACACTTAGATATGCACTGGCGTATAATTTTCTTTCTCCCGAAAACACCATTTTCATTTTACAATAAATAAGCTACAAATGCAAAATGTTCACAAAAAAATCATTTTTTTTTCGGAACTACCATGTAATAACAAGAAAATAAACTATCTATGGGTACCAAAGACGCTTTTTATTTAACTTGGCAGCATTTTTTAAATGTGTTGCTAAGTATCTTCTGCAGACGACGCTAGAACTGAGGAGATTGTACTAGGGCATTCAAAATGCAAGTTACACTCGAACAATGAAGATCAAAAAGACTTTACTGAGAAGTGCGCTACTATGTAATATGACACATGCGTCATTCTATTTCTCCACACAATCTCCCAATCACTGCAGATATTTATGGGAACGTTGCACTAATCGTTCGATGCCCTGACGATAAAAAATCGCTCCTTAGTCCTGGAGCCAATTTAGAACAGCTGTGTAACTCTGGGCATCGTTGGAAAATTGTCATCCATACAAATGTTCTTTGAGCTTGTCGAAACATGTGACATATGAATGGTGCTATATAAGAACTATGCTGTGGATGCCATCAGAACTCCTATACATAACTGCAAAGCAAAACCTGTGTTGGGTGTGCCTTGTGAGGTCTTGAATTGTCCTGCAAGAGAGCCATGCCTTTGCTTAACTTTCCACATCTCTTGTTTTCAACATCTTCGACCAAACTTATCAGTGTTTCGTATTATGAATCCGCATTAATGGTTTCGCCCTTCTGTGTAAACTTGGTGTCGACAACTCCTTTACAATCGGAAAAAAAGAACCGTATCCATGACTTTACCCACTAATGGGAGAACTTTGCATGTCTCATGTCTGATATATTCAAGGTTGTTGGCCTTCCTTATCTTTTCGCATCAGTTAATTTTGTGCTACCATTTTCGAACTACTGGCTCGATTTTACAATGGCTGGATGAGACAAAGCAAGTGGTCTATACACTGCCGATATTTCATGATCCGAACTTGTGAAACGTTTTGGCTACAAAACACGTACTGTTCCGCGTTCTTCAATCTTGGAATTATTTACCAGTTGATGCGTCATTTTTTTTTCTCCTGCTACGAGGCAACGGTTGCCCATATCCAAATGAAACTGCTAATGTTGGAAGCCGTTGAACTCAATCAATGTCTGTCAAGCTTCGTTCTTGTTTTACAATTCTACCATCTATGGAGAAACAAGTGCAACTTACTGCTTGAACATCCGTATTATATTAAGAAATTTTTACTTCATTTTTACAAAAGATTATTTGTCTTGGCTTTACTGAGATTAGATAGGGAAGTTACAAATACATTTTGATGAATTAATCGATAAATTTTCTGCAGGAATGGTTAAGAAAATTTTTCTTTTAAGCTAATAATTACATTTAGAGCATTACACATCAAACATTTTTTTTACTTTATTATAACCTTATTTTCGGGTTATTTTATTATTATACCTAATGTAATGTTTAAGGTTTCACTATGTTATATTTGATTAATATTTTAGAATAATAAAATTTTCAAACTACCATTGGTGCGTTAATTATATTACTTCGTTCTATCTGAATAAATTTAATGAAACCTTGAAACTATACCATAAAAGTTCTATAAAAATTTAAATATTTAAAGCTTTTTAACACAAAAAATATTAACTTTTTTTTAAAATTAAAATATACTATTCTTTTAAATTCTTAGTTTTAAATTTTCTCTCCCTTCCTCGTTGACAGGAATAAGCGTGAAGTCATCAGGTGACAGGGAGCAATAAAAATCTTAGATTTATCTCTGTATTTACAAAGATATTAAAGAGAAAGTTTTGAATCAAGAATTCTGTGAGTCAAAAAACGAACATTCCGGAAGGAAAAAAGAAAAACGAATGTACATACAAATATACATCATTTACAATATTTACTCTACTTACTAACATACAAAGCACAAAGTTCTTAGAAATAGTAAAGAACAAAAGTGTTTATCTGTATGCAAATCAGTTACAAAGAAAATATACAAATAAATTAGGTGATATAAATAATGTATACAAAGTCGAACCAGCGGACTGAGGAACAGGAGTATTAGATAGACCCACAATTAAGGAAAAATCTATGGTTTAAAATATAGAAAAAAAGTCAAATATAAATGTCCATTAAAAGAATCTAACTACTTTAAGTACATTTTTAAATAAAAAAGAAAACGGATTATATGCAATGAGACAAAATAGGTTTTAATAAAAAGAATCGTATTCAATGCTCAAATAGAATTTGATGGAGAAAATCTAGCTTTCTTTTGGATTTGGAGGCTTATTGGGGACGAACTTCGAAATTGTAAACAACGGTCAAGTAACGAGGCCGATACCCAAGCTTGAAATCTGCTCTCTTAATTTCCCCACCACATCAATGGGAGGACTAACGGAACTTCGACAGATTTAATATACATCAACACTACGGGATAGTAATGGAATCAGGCCATACATTTCTTCTAAGCGTGTTGTTAATAAATAATCACGTAATGATTCACACGTTCAAGGAGATATAAATCTTAAGCTGTTATTGACATTTATTGAACATTGATTCTTCTATTCTTTGAGAAACAGTGAATACAATGCCGGTGATTTAACGTAACAGTAATTTTTTTATAAATAAATCCGACATTCGATAGGGCCCAGCACATTCTATAAACTGGCAGCAATTAGTGCCATTAGTTTTTGAATTTTTTGTGGGGATTCCAGAGTTTTTATCTTGACCACCAGATTACGATACAACGCTGTTCGCATTTTCGTCCAATGTTTATCATAACTGTCAGTTTTCATTACCGTATAATGTTTCTTGTATCCTAGTGGATTACATACCCTACTTGCTCAAAATGATGGCTGTTGTGACGTAGTGACCCCAGAATGTGTGGAATGAATCGTTATCGTGAAGGGATCACACAGCTTAAGTAAAGTAAAAATACTTTTTTACTTTACAATTCTATTCTAGTTAGAAGGCGTTTTCGCCAGGTTTCTATTCCCACAAAGTCAATAACAAATATAGCTAAACTAAAACCACAAATAGCTTAATATCAAATGCAGATCGATTTTAGTCCTAAAATCGCAAGAGCAGGAAATAGCCTCTAATATCGTGCGGGATCGCCTCTTTCGCTCTCCATTAGGATTTTCCCTCCTCTTCTCTTTTTCTCCCTTTTTAAATCCTCGGGTAGGGTTTATTCACGCCCCCTTGATTTATTTTCATTTTTGAAATGGCTATCCAATCACAGACAAATTCCGTTTTTGTCCCCCCCCCAACACCAATCGCTCTTATCGGCCAAAATCAAGTTTAACCCACATGTACGCAGATGTTGGACGTCAAACGGCTAGGTGCTAAATTCCCGTATATCATGATTGATATCATCCCGTATATCAATGTCATGGGTCACAATACCTCACAAAGAGGAGTCAACCCCGCCACACCTGTGTAGCACAGTCAGGTATTCATGAATGTAGTTGATCCAAGCCGATGACACCAGATTTGGCTCATTTATTGCTTTTAAGTAATAAACTTACTTTAATGACTTTGAATGGGAAGTTGAGAACAAAAACGGGGAATTCGATGCAAAAATATTTGACGGGGATTATCTATAGCCTATGTTACACTGTATATTCGCATAGTGTATTGCATAGTAAAATATTCTTTAATCCAACAGTGTTCTTCAAGTTCTAACATAAAACGAATACGTTTAAGCATGGGATTTGAAAAATTCTTCACAATTTGTCTTAGCTATCATTGTGGTGTATTACTTTTTTTCTTTTTTGTTGTGTTTTTCATCAATACAAGGAAACTCAATTAAATTTATATTGAATGTACGAATTTAATTTTGTTGTTTCAAGAATGACGGAAAATACTTTGTGGGACCTTGCTGTCGTCTACACAAGTTCAGAATGTGCGTAACCACGTTAAATATACTTTTTATCCTTTAAATTTTTATCTAGAGTTATTTATCTTCCGTACCTCCGTAAAAACTACATTGATGATCGATAATCTGGCAAAATCTCTAATCTGGTATGATCATGATTTCAAACTTTCCGGTGTTGAAGAGAGTTTCCTGAAAATTTGAGAAAAAAAATCTTACTTTTTTGATAAATATTAAAAAGAAATGTTTGGAAAATTGTTTGAGTATGCCTTTATAAGTGAGGCATTTTCAAAAAAAAAAAAAAAAAAAAAAAAATGATTCGTTTTTTACAACGTTTTTCTGAATTTCTCTTGGTGTGTGACACCACATTTTCGATCGTTAATTTAACCAACTTCCCATCAAGCTAGAGCTTTGAAATTTTGGAAATCGTTCGTACTTGCCTAACAATGCAATATTTAGATATTTGAGACAAGTTTTAACTAATATTTCAATAATTTTAATAGGTCAAAATATTCTTTCCCCTCGGCGCTTTTAGGATTGAGGAAAAATTTCTTTCCCCCTCTGGGAACATCGAGAACTCTCCATACGCCACATGAGGTATCGTAAAACTCACAAAGGGGAAATAGTAAGGATTGCTGACTTTCAGTCAGTAATCATTCGCAAGAAAGAAAGATTCCAATATTTGAGCCGTGTCTTATCACAATAATATTTTCTGAATCCTGGTTCCCATTTTTTTTTAATTGAATGACTTACAAACTTTCAAATGCATATTTTGATTTTATGAGTATTATGAATTTTTTAATACACTCACAAATGTCTCTTTTTAAGTAAATTTTAAAGTTAAAAATAACTAACAGTTTTAACTTATATTTCAAAAATTTTCTTTAATAAACTTTGCCACCATATAAAAACGTTGTTTTTAAAAACGTTGGTTTTTATCTCGAATTATTTACTTGAAATCTATTGCTTCAACGAATGTATTGACTGAAAAGTAAATCTAGAGTTATTATTTATTTCCAAATATTTCATAAACATCATTTCTTTATTGCATAGATAATACCATCAATTCAACCTTTCATTTATATACCAGTACAAGTAAAAATTATTAAAAAAAAAAAAATCTCTCCATTTCTGATTATATAAGAATTATGCTATGTCCTAAAGCACTGGCAGATTCTTTAACTCGATTACTGTACACATTGCAGCATTTTGAATACATCTCCAGGCCTTTGGTTAAATATGATCTTTTTAATAAGGCAATATTTAGATAAGGTTTTATAAATTTCCCTTTAGAGTACCTGTGATATACTTTTAGAATGTGCCTAAGAATGCTATTTGATAATAAGAATCGTGCAAAATGTGGTAAACATGTAAAAAAACATATATTTTATTATTTCCTGTATATTTTATTAATGGCAAATAAAATAGCTAATATGAAGTCAGTGTTTTAATTACATAGTTTAGTAGGAAAAACTTAAGATCAATTAAAATTATTTAAGCTATCTAATATTATTAAATATTAGCTAGCTTAAATACTTTTATAAGTTGTATAAATATATCATTATTTAGAATTTTTCAAATGCAGTACTCTCTCAGTAATTCGGCAGATGTCAGGCCACTGCACAGCCGGATGAATGAAAAAGTCAGATTACTGGGAAAATCACTTATAATAACGTAATTAAACAGTAAAAGCAATTTATTATTATTATTTTAAAATTTGACACAGTACACACAAATAAAGCGTCAAACATAATAAAAATAAAACTAAGCTAAGGGGAAAAAAAGCGTATGGTTTTGAATAGATATGTTATATTTTATTCGAAGTGTAAATCACATTTATGAATAGTTTTTCGATTGTGATAGTCTTTGAATAAATTTTATGTAGGAAATTTAAGAAATCTTGTTCTGATTAGTTAGAGTAATAAGTTAGAATAATAAATTAGAGTAATAAATTAGAGTAAATAAGTGGTGTGCTTTCAAGAAAAAGGTTTACACTACAATTTGGAATATTTGTGAGATATTTTTCATCTAATGAAAAACGATTATTTATCATCTACCATGACAGTAGGTCTCATGAAATGAATGAATGTAATTTGATATGAAATGAATGTAATTTGTGCTTTAATTATAGTTTGTATTTGCTAAATGCTTTCATTTAATTCATATTAAAGACTCAAAATGAAAAAGGAAGAAGCCTTTGGTGTAACCATATTTTGCTTCCAGGTTTGAGAAGAAAATTATAATAGATTGATGCATAGTAGAATAGTATTAGTCGCTCTGATGCGACAGTACATTTAGCTGCTCCCTATGTACCATATATCAATCAATCAAACAATCAAGATTATCTTAATCAGGCTTAACACAAAAGTTGAAGTTGTATTTCTTTATTTTTGAACACGAACTGCTCAATTGTGTTCAAAAAGACAACCAAACAAGATTCAGAATTAATGTGTTTCAAAACTGTGTATAATTAATATTTACATAATTGTAATATATAACGAAAATATTCTTTACGAGTTTTGTTATATTTTCCTTAATGAATTATCACCGGTTCTTGTCTCGGCAGGTAAAGGGGGTAGAATTGTTGACAATGGCTAAGATTTTTATCTCCCATCTGCTGTCAAATATTTATTTTTAATAAATTTATTAATATTTTACATCATTTTCTTAATGTTTAGTAATTATAAATAGTATCACTTTTATCACAACTGATCTAACAGTTCGTGTTTTCGTTATGTATTTCTTTTCTACAGCCTACATTATGCGCCATTTTTCTGTAGAGAAATAGAAGAGTAGGCAATTTAGGATTTTATTTTCTGTAATCTATATTTGGCTCATGCCAATAACTATGTTTGTCTTTAAGATTTACTCAGGCGACTTTATAACTGTTTTTGCCAAATAATTTATTTATATTGTTTTTTAATACTTAGATTTCTGTGCTGTCTTAATCCTACGTTTTTCAAGCCACTATTTTTGAATTAATTTTTAATACTTGAGTTATCTTACTAAATACCGGGTATTTTATTATTGTGGGGAAAAGTCAGTATTCAGAATTAGTTTATTGATAATTACATTGTTAACCTTTTTACTACCGGAGGGAGAAAAAAGAAGTGCTTCTCTGGGCCGACGGCTTCTTACCGCGGAGTGTCACGCTGTGCTCAGACGATTTTAGATATTAAGCCTAATTCGCGAAAAAAAATTCCTCTAAAATTGGCTATTCATTAGAATATTTTGGTTTTCACATATATTATTTAAAATGCTTTAAACTTGACATAAACGAAAGAAAAAAGAATTTAATCAAAAATTATATGCTTTATACATAAAATTATTACATATAAATCATATCTTTTAAGAAAATACAAAATATACTTACATTTGTTACATAAATTTATTGATGTAATGATGTACCATTAATGGAATATTAAGATATAAAAAATGAATCTTATTTTGCTGTATGATATTTTTCTAAAAACGTCACATGTGATACAGACGTATTTTATCAACTTTTGATGCTTCAGGCAAGATTTTGAGCAAAAGGCATATCTTCTTCGTCCTTTCCCCCTTTTTTTTTTTTTATTATGTACAGATTTGGATTATTTTGGTTAACATCACTGTTAAATTCAGTCGCAAAACTCAATTTCAGATAAATACTTTCTTTTAGTCATGTCATGTAAAAAATCAACCGAATGAAACGAACAGCTGAGAGCATCTGCTATTAAAAGCCCTAACCTACCATAAACATCCATAAATTCACATTCGAACTTCTAAGAAGCAAACAAGCAGAAAAAGAAAAGAAAAAAGCAAACCGAAAGCAAGTGCACCCTTTGAATCATGCCTTTACATTTAAAGAACCGCGCCACAATACGTGCCTTTAACAATTACTCCCCCCTCTCATGATAGCCAGAAGTGAAATTCAAGTCCATATCACCAAGGTCAACACTCCAAATAACCTATCCATATAGATTTCGCGGTATCGTAAAGCCATCTAGTAACATTAAAAAAATCAAATAAAATGCTCTCATCAAGCTTATCTCTATTGATGCGCTGGTCTACTGCAGGCATTCTCGAAGCGTATCTTATGTGATACGCTGAGCACACGAGAGCAAACGCGAGCGTGTCGCATGTGATAGGCAGGCAGTGAAAGGATTAACTCCTTTATACTTTAAAAAACTTGTTATTGATAAAAATAAATACTTTCATCAAGGTATAATATGTTAAAATTTCGGAAATGAAGATTTTTAAGATAGTCTGTAACGAAAGTCAAATTTAATAAAACCGACTAAAAAAAGCAAGTTCTTTCTTTTCTTTCAACTCTATTTAATGTTTATGAAATACTAGAATGGAAAATTTTCTGGATCTCTGCATTTTAATTGCAATAAAAATGTATTTTTAATTTATTTAGCTGACAGTCGTTTTTTTTTTTTTATTGAGTTGCTAAACTTTCGATGATATCGTCATTAAAATATTAGAATTAAAGTAATGATATTGTAGCCTAAATTGTTTTTAACATATATCGAATAAGTGACGAAAACTTAATTTTTAAAATAAATTTTCCACACATTATTTTGATATCGGCAAAAATTACTTAACTAAGAATATTGAATTTTTAATATGCGATATTGCAACATTTCCCAGTTATAAAAAAGCAGTTGCTTAAAAAATTTAATTTTTTGCCATGTAGTGTTTGTCGTCCGTAGGTGTCTCAACACCATTATTTTTAAATATGATTTCAGTACATCGTAAGAAAAAAAAAATGTTTTGATTTGGTTTATATATGGCACGATGAATTATTTAAATAATTTCGTTTTCATTGATTTTTAGTTTCTGACAAATTTTTCTTCTAACAATGAGCATGTAGTAATTTCCACGAATTCTCTTAGTGGATTTTTCAGTTAGGCTATTATTCTTGTAAGCCACTTGGAAACAAAGGATCTCTTGCCTTATCAACTGTAACTTTCTCTCTTTTTAAAACATGAATCCTATGGCGCTGGAAATTAAGAGTTTGTATGAATAACATGCAAATTTATTGTTTATAAATTATCACTTTTGTGTTTCCGGTTGTGAAAAAATTAAGTTAGATCGAGCATCATAAAAATGTCTTGTTATTTTGGACTGTACTTTGGAAACACCAACATGTGTCTTGCCATGCACAAGGTATAATCATAACAAATGTGTTTTGATCACGTTTTTTGCTTATGTTGATCCATGATTTACATGGTTGTTAAATAAAGTATTCTTGGAAATTCTGTTATATTCACGCTTAGATTGTTTCGTACTTATGATAATATTTTTTTTTCTTGTCTGGAATTATGTAATATACTTTTAATCCATTTTATTATTGATACATTTGTGAATCAATTATTTGTAAGGAATTTGTTTCTCTGAGCGAAATTCCCGCGAACGATCATACACATCAAAGAATTGTTTAATACTTGTCAATAAGTGTTTTAGATTTTTTGCCATTGCTTAGTTATATTTGTGCTTAATATTAATGATTATTCAATACATAATGTGATACTAAAGTGTATAATTCAATCTATATGGCTTCTTCATCTTGTAAAATTAAAGAATTAGCTGGTAAAATTTTAGTGTCTTTTCAAGACCTACATACTAAACTGCAAGTGTGATTAAATTGAATAGTTGTGCACATTAAACTAAAAGAATTAACTAGTAAAATTTGATAGTATTTTAGATCTCTACAAGATTTACATACTAAAATGTTAGTGTGAATAAAATAGTGATAGTGTACAGTTTTTATTCTGATAAATATTTTGTAACATATTCCCTCTCTTCCCTGAAAACTTTTTATACTCTCTATTAGCATGCTATAATTTGATGTGGAATATAAATAGGAAGAAGATCTTTACACTAAATTTTGACATCAATAGAAGATTTGTATCCATTTCTCTCCCCTTTCCCTCTGTTTAAAATACTAATAACTTTTTG
>BMAW01094185.1:38229-83644 GCA_019974015.1 Nephila pilipes
CTTGCTTGAAAGTAGGAAAGAAATTTGTGGCAAAATCTTATTGCTTAAATTGCATCACATTCTTTCTGTAGCACGGTAAAATTTCATTTGATTAACTTTGATTGTATATTTTTTAATTTTAATGATTAAATGTTTTAAAAGTATTATAAAGTAGTATTTAAAATTCTATTTTAGTAACAAGATTACTGCCTGCATTGTTTTAGTGAATGATGTAGTTAATCTTGCATTTTTAAAAAATTAAGGTTTTAATTATTGTAAATTATTACATGTATAATAAAAATATTCCCTCAGTATCTGTATACGTGGCTTCAATATTTAACTTCTGTGAAGTATTTTTAGTACAATTTATAGAATGCAAATTCCAGTCTTCCTTCCTTGCTTGCATGTACTAAATACATAGAATACATAATGTTCTACATTCTTCATTGTCAGCAGTATTTAATCCTCTTCCCAGACCATTTTTCTACAATTGAAGACGAGATTTATTTTCTGTTCAGTAAAGATTCCTAAACAACTAGATTTTTGGAAAATTATTATATTGAGTACTACAAGGGGATTTTTAATTTATAACAGCTGTTCAATTTATTATTTTTTTCAAAAGAAATTTATGAAAATGAGTGTTGTCATTAATGAGTTCTCAAGGTTTCATGAGAATATGGCTAATCAGAAAGTATATATTTGAAATTATTTCATTTCTCTAACATGATTTATTTTACATATTTAACAATGCTGGATTTACTGAAGTTACATAAACTGAAAATTATTTTATTGTAGGACTCAAAAACCGAAGTTCTAGCTAATGCTGCAGGATACAGAGTGACACCGTCTGTTATAGCCTTTTTAGATGAATCTGAACAGGTATTCATATATCTTATACTGCTTTTTATAATTATCTGTTGTGGTTTTTAATATATTAATACAAAAAATGTGATATCAGTTTGCAATTCATTTTAAAATGTCAACCTTTACACAAAACATTTTTTTATTTGCTTTTAATTAGTTATCTAATTTTTCGTTATATGTATTTTGATTTGATATGCAAAATTGACTAGTAACTAATTTGTTGTCAAAGTAACATACAACTATTCTTACTGTAAATTTTCATACTTTTTTGGCCTCATATAAACTCTCTTTTCTTAAATTTGGGATATGATTGTAATATTATATGGTTTTTTGCTTTCATTGTAACATTTCCTTTCTTTTTCTGTAAAGATATTAATTTTGAAAGAAAATTACATGTCTTAATTTTTAGAAATGAATATGGTAAAATCAATAACAATTAAGAAACATATCTGCTTAAATTTAAAAATGTACAAGGAGTGGTTTTGAAATAACGAGACTGACACTGTTATAAAAGTTCACGTATGCCAAACACCAGCAACCGACAGCTGTTTAGCATGAAACCATCTCTTTTGAATGCAGAATCTCTTGCTTCTTTAAACAAATCAATATAGCTGTAGCTTTCATTCACATTAGAATTATTTTTTATTGTAGCTGCTGAATGATGGGTGTAAAAATGGAGAAACCAATTGTGAAATTTCACATGAAACTTGTAGAAACTGCTACTGAAACTTATAATTTATTGAATGAAGTGTATGGTGATGAATGTTTATTGCATGCACATGTTTTTGAAGGGTTTAAGCATTTTCCAAATGGCCGAGAAGACGATTATTTGCATCCAGGTCATCCTTGCACTTCAAAAACAGATCATATAAAAAAAATCTATAATCTGGTTCGATCTGACTGTCAGTTAAGTATTTGTGCAATTGCTGAGACTGTAGGAATTGACAAAGAATGAGAATAACAAATTTTCCCACCAAGATAATGTCCTGGGTCAAACCGCATTGTTTGCCAAAAAGTTTCTAGCCAAGTACAGCATCCGCCTTATTAGCCATATCTTGCACCATGCGATTTCCATCCGTATATTAAAGTGAAATCTGCATCAAAAGGAACAAGGTTTAAGTCCATTGAAACTATGAAAGAGAAACAGCTCGTGTTCTAAAGGAGCTGAAAGAAGACTGCCATCACTGCTTTCGACAATAAAAAAATCGCATCGAGCATTGTAGGGATAGATGAGGGGTGATGATAAGTAAATACGTATAACATCAAAATAAAATGTTTTACTACATTAGTCTTGTTATATACTAGCCACTCCTTGGCATTCATAAATTTAATTGAAAAGTTACTCTAAGAAAGAGAAAAATTAATGTTAGATATGTGTACTTTAGCTTGTTGAATGATCATTAGATATATTCGATGTGCAACCAGTGATTTTACGTAGGCACCGTATAACATTTTCTTTGTTTTGATAATTCAGTAAGAAAGGGTTGGGTGTATACAGTGAGAAAAAAACATCCAATTTTTAACAAATATCTTATTTATAAAAAATGTGGGGGATATGTGCCACATTAACTTAGTTTTTGTACATTTGTTGATGTATATTCTTGCAATCCTTTAGCATTGAACTTTGTGAACATAGAACATTATTTTATTATTGTTTTTATATTTTGCACTAATATCTGTGAAAAAAATTTCATCAATTCTTATATAGGTCGTAGGATTAGATGCTAAGCAAGCTATGCTGAGAAATCCTTCGAATGCTGTTACAAATATTAAAGATCTTATAACAATTAGTGTTGAACCAGAGCTAAATAATTTAGAAGCTAAATCTAAGAATACAGTAAGTTTTTCTTTACAGATATATTTTCTTATGTTCTAAGTGCAAATATATGACATTCCTCCTACATTGCTGTGTAATGTAAAGTAAGGATGACTATGTTTTAAAACACCATGTAAAAAGTAATTTCTCTGTATCATTCATCCAATAAATTAATGTAAAAGAGAAGTTTGAATTAAAATGTTATATAGTATGTGTGAAAAGGTACAACTTATTTTTTAAAATTTTATTATTGACAATTTTTTTTTTTCAAAACTTAGAAGAAGAAACAATATAAATAAATCTTTTATCCACAACAGCAGGGATATCAAACTCATTTCTGGCTGTGGGCCATTTTCAAACAAGTTATCAGGGCCTCACTATATGTAGATAAGATTTAATCTTTTTTTCTCTCTTAAATATACATTCTATTAAGTGCACTGATAATTGTGATTTGTATAACATTATTTATGTTGTTCATAACAAAGTTTAATTTTATATAACTTATGTGCATAAATAGCAGATAATTTTATCCTTTATATAACAGCAAAAATTCAATAATTTCCACTTATCTTGGAATTATCAATATTTGTGAGCAATTTTTCATTTAATTTTGCTTCCACCTGGTTTAGATAAAGTCATACTGAATGTAAGAACTTAAAACAGACGAGTAATCATTAACACAAAGCGAATACTTCCCCCCTTGTCAATACTTTAAAGAAAAGCTAATACTTTCCCCTCTTGAACATTAATTTATCATACACAGAATAACAGCCCAAATTAATAAACTTTTATTATTATTATTATTCTGTGAAAATGTAAAGCACACAAAGGGAGACAGAAGAACATGAAGTACACAGTAATATTATTTTGCAATTGATAGTTAAACTATACCTTACTGTAGATGGGGGAAATTGTGTGTCAATTCAACACGGCTACTTATAATTCATTGGTGAACATAGCGGTTTATTATCAGTAATCATGTATAATTGGAAATTTCAAAAATTAGGCTGCAATATTTGTAGTAAATTGTGGTAATTTTTGTGGAATTGAATGATTTTTAAATATAAATATCAATAATAGTTATCTCTATTTTCATGATCTTTTAAAATATATCCATAAAAATACTGTGGAAAATATGAATTTTAACAGTGCTTGTGTTCTTTCACAACATCAGTGGAAGTTTTTGGCTTTTCAACAAGGGGGAAAATAATTTAAGAAAGAATTTTTGTTTCATCATGCATATTTTATTCTTCAATCACCTTTTGTATTATTTTTAAAGCATTTTCCATGGCTTTTTGTGATTTTCTTGAGTTTGAAATATTATTGAAAGAGATTTAAGAATATATCAAATAGTTAGAATATATCAAAACCAATTGTTTCCTTAAGTTTCGTGATCTTGGCATCATATAAATTCAGTTAGATATATATGATTAAAATTATGTCAAGTTATTCTTCTGTAATTTTTAATGTTTTATTTTGCTAATCCCTCCACATTTTTTCATTGTATTTTTTGTGAGTGGCAGCCTTTAAATATCGATAGTTATATACACGATTGGCAATTCATGCTCAAAATCAACCTCATCACATTATTCCTTATTAGTAAACCAGCAGTCAGAGTAAATTACTCCTTCCTGCTTTCTCTTCAGTCTTATTTCGAATTTAGCATCCTCATTTTTAGAAATTTGGATAGTATTGAAATGCTGGAAAGAAAGTATTGTCAAAAATAGCGACCCTACTTGCAAACAAATTTAGATATGCCAGAAGTTGAAAAGCATTGACAATAGCTATTGGAATTTTGTGCTTTCTGTACTTGCAACTTTCACCAATGAGGTAGTGATAATACCAATGCATTTTTTTTTAACTTGGAGAATGTATAACTTTGAAATATGTTTTTGTATCGTCTCTGATAAGATCTTGGTTGTTGCAGAATTTTAGTTTAGGACTATATTAATGAAAGTATTTTATTGGTAATATGATGAATGTCTTTTCTGTTATTGGTTCAAGTCTTAAGAGCAGGAAATAAAAATAATTAGTAGGTGTATTTTTAAAAGTTTTAATCTATTTTGTTAATTACTTTTTCACAACAGTTATTTTGAAAATATTTCGGGAAAATCACGTATACTGCAATTTTTATTGACTTTTTACATTTAAAGTGTTGACTTGAAGGAAGTTTAAGAGAATTTATTTCTACAGATTTAGTGATTTTTTTTTTTTATCTTATTCTTTAGAGAAAAAACAAAATTCTGTTTAAAAAATAAAATGAAATTAAAAGTTCTAAAAATTTATTATACGTCTGTATTACTCTTTCTGAAACCTATGTGCTATTTACTTTTACTAAATTTTTTTTATCTAACTTATTTTCAGGCTTCTCACTAAGGTTTTGATTTGCATGTATTACTTTAAAAAATATTTAACTATTTAATTTTGTGATAAAATAAAAGTTAACTTTAGACGAAATTCAATATTTTCTTTTTTTAAATTTAGGTTAATGGTAAAAAGAATTCAAAAACTGGTTTTGAAAAAAATGGAATTTCACAACTTGGTACTTCAGACTTTTTAGTTATTCTATTTTCAAATATGAAAGGTAAAGTATTCTTATTTTGTCTCTCTGTATCATGTTCTATGTTTTGTTTCATATACTGGTTTTATTAGCATATGCTGAGGATCTATTTTATAAAATATATTTCATTAATGTAATCAGTGTCTCCATTAAAGTCTTGTGTGTGTGAAAAATTAACATTTTTGGAAAATTTATTAAAAATACAATACTGATAACAATTATGAAAAATAGATTTAACTGAAGGATAATAAAAATTTGGTATTTTTAAATGAACTATCTAAAATTTTGTCTTATTTGTACATCAATTAATATTTTTTCTTATACTTTCATCAAAACATTTTTTATTTAATTTGCCTACTTAAACTTATTGCTAATAATTTTGTGCTGGTTGTAGAAATTGCATGCAGTCATAGTCATGAAGATGAATACCCAGCTGTTGTAACAGTTCCTCTGACTTTTACTCAAGAGCAGCGGGAAAAAGTTGAGTAAGTATTTTTACTCTTTGGTTTTATTTTGGTCAACTATATTCTTTCTGTTAATGAAATGTTTATCTATCAGGTTGTAAAGTAGCATATATGCAAAGTTTAGCATCTCAGTTATGCTTGTTAATTCTTAATGAAAAATTGTTGCTGTATTGATTAAAATCACTTCAATCTGTACTATTCTTTATCACCATGCTTCTGTTTTTTTCCTGTATATTAGGTTATAATATGTGCACAAATTGTTTTCTTCCAAGTATAATTGCTTACATATTGGTTGTACTAATTTGTTGTTACAAATGTAACACACTGAAACTTATTTAAAAAAAACTTTGTCTTGTAATTTTTTATGGTAATTAGCTGTTGTCACCAATTTTGTAGAGGTTGGTTGACCTTAGTGACAGGAGTAGTTTGAGCTGAGTTACATCTCAATGTGCAGACAATTTTGTCCAGTCTTTCTTAGTTGTGCCTTTGTCAACTGAACAGAAAGGAATACTCTCTCTAACTGTTATTAGACAATTTTACTCCTGTTCCTCTTAATTGCAACTTGTAGTAGGAAGGCACAATATTGCTATTATATAGAATTTCTTTTGTTGCATTTTAAAAAACACATTTGTCTCATTTAAAAAAAAAAATTCATTAGAATATTTTTGTGTTAATTAGAAAATGATGTCTTTTTAAAATAGAAATACACATAATGAGGATTTCTTTTGAATTTGATTTAATTTTATTTTGCTCCTAATACTGTAATAATTGAATGTTGATTAAAACATATATTTTTCATTCGCTCCTTTTTGAAGATGAGGGAGTAATTTATAACCTTCTACTTTTCAAATTCTTAATTAGCACCAAATAGTTAAGAATTGTTTTCTCTTTCGTTAATGATACTTAATAGGTCCCGTGAAACTATATTTGTGTCTTATGAACTTTAATTTTTCAAAATTGTTGTAAATCTTTTTACTTCCTTCATCTTTCTCTCTTCTAACATGAGAGTCTCTTGTCTTTGGGACTTACCTATTTAAGATATATATTAAGTATCAGTGAAATGTTTAATAATATAAAATAATAGTATTCTGTTTAAATGTAAGATATTTTATTGGAAGTTAATGATTTAAAAATTGAAATAGGTTTTAACATTATATTAATATTGCATTTCTGCATGATGATAAAATGCATTATTATAAAATTGTGTATGTATGAAAATTTTTATGCATCCATGTAACAAGACCTAGATTATTTCTTCTGCTTACATTTTTGAAGAGTATTAAATAGTATATAAGGTGTGAAAGAATCAATGCTGACAAAAAAAATTTTTAAAAATTAAATCATATTAATCCATAACATGCATATTTTTTACCCAACTCCATTTCTAGTGGTCTGACTTTAAATGTCTCAAATATTTCTAATGAGAGGCTTTAGCAATAATACATATATATTTTGTTTTATTGATGATAGAACACTATAAAATAAAAATTGACTGAAAGGTATTACATTGTTCTGAATGATAAAAATATACCTACATTTTTAGGGATGAAAATAATTTATGGTGATTTGTGATAAAATGAAAAAATTCTATTCTTGTCAAAATTATGTTATTAAATTTTAATCTTTAAACTGGAGAAAAGTGGCATTATTATACAGCTTTGTTCCAATACACATTTTCACTAAATTGTTATTAATACTTTTTTTTCTATTCAGTGTACACTCCAGTTTGAACATGTCACTATATCATTCACAATTTCATGCAAGTGTACCTCTGTTCAAAGCAGTCCTTTGTGCAGAAAACAGTATCACATTTCCTACAGGAATACATATTTTTTTTGTCTTTTTATTTTGGGAAGTTACTCTTTCATGTCTTTGTTTACTTTTTGATAGCCTAAGTTGTTGATATTGTATTACTTCTTGACAATGTTTAGATTTCAAGAGCTTAATAATCTGGGGCTACTTCTTGGTAGAAGTGTAAAACATCGAATTATTCATTCAACGAAATTCCACTAGCTATAATAAATAAAAAATTTATCTCCCCCTCAAGCAGTTCTGCAGTATAAATTAATGAAGTCAGTAATATCAATGATGAAAACTATTTAATGTGTATTGAACGATGAAGGAATGCTTATAACATTTTCATCCAAGGTCAGTTTCTAAGAATCCAACTTAAAATCATGTGTTTCATGTCAAATGTATCTTATGTTCGTTCCACTGTATGACGTTCCTCCTTTCAAGATTAAACATCTTTAAAAAATTTGCAATCTTTTTCCATTGAATATTTGAAAATGTTGTTTTGTTTGCTCGGCTCTTAATTTTTTGTCTTTTATTTTAATTTAAACCACAATTTAATTTATCCTTATTCATTCATTTGGTCTTGTTTTCTATTGGCTATACTTTTCTTTTAACATTTCACTCTCATATTGCACATCTCCTATAATTGAGCATCCTTTTAAGAGTTTGATTCTTTTTATATTATCAAACCTGTATTACATTATATGAAAAATAAACTTCTCTAGTTGCATTTTGATTATTTGAGTTATTGTACATATATTAAATTTACCATTTACTTCACCTCAATTATTTGATTAATTAAATTCACTCTATGCTAAGGAATAGAAGATGCTGAATTAGCTTCCTAATTGTATCATTCATTTTCCATGTATAGCTATTACTGTCAAATATTCTAGTATTTACTTTCAAAAAATTAAAGCCCATTTTTAATAACAACTAAAAAAATATGTCTGTATTGTGAACTATTGTTAAATTTATTAAAAGCATGGATGGTTAAAAAATACCATGATTGAATTGCTATACAAAATTCGTATATTTTTGAAGTGTATAATGATCCCTATTGATCATGCATTTAAAATTATTTGTTGAGAAAATTTTGTATGGTATGCAGATCTCAAAAGGTCTTTGCTACTTAAGTTATAATCATAAGCAAACCATTATCTCCCCCCTTTTTTAATGAAAGAATTATGAATAGGAAACAGTAAATAAATTGGTACTTTGTTTTAATTATGTATTTAATAAGATTTCTAAAACTTCAAGAAAGTTGATATGTTTACCAATCTGTAGATTTACATAATTCATTGACTAATTTGTTGCAGACCTCTTGATGGGTAGACTTAGAGATGTACTGTTGTATACATATCTAAAGGCCTTGTGAATTTATTATTTTCAGAAAAACTGTAAATGATGTACTGTTGTATACATATCTAAAGGCCTTGTGAATTTATTATTTTCAGAAAAGCTGTAAATGAAGCAGGATTTCAGTTGCTCAGGATAATTAGTGAACCTTCAGCGGCAGCTCTTGCATATAATATAGGTCAAGACACTAATGATTCTATTAGGTTTGTCTTTATGTTACATTTTCTTTAAATATTTTATAAATCAGTTCCATTTTATTCAATCAATTTTGACTTATGTCTTCTATAAACTTATAAATTTCAGTAAATGTCTCGTGTTTCGTATGGGTGGAACTTCTATAGATGTCACTATATTGCAAGTTTCCAATGGCATGTATTCTGTTCTGTCATCAGTTCAAAAGAAAAACTTTGGTGGACATCAATTTACTGATTGTGTAGTTAATTTCTGTGCCAGTGAATTTCAAAGGTAATTTTAAAGGTATTATTTTTGTTAATAACATTTATATTGTTTTTAAAGTACTTTAAAATAGCTTTGTTTTCATGTTTTTAATCTATTGTTAGTAACCAAAATTCCATTTTTTTTATCTTTGTATATTATCTTTTATATATAACAATATCTGTATGCCAGAAATAAAGGGAATTATATCCATTTTTAAAATTTTACTTAAAAGCTTAAAAATCTTTTTTTTGTTTCTTTATTAATAGCTTGGTTGTTATGAATATTTTTCAAGAAAACCTTGTACAATTTTGTCTTTGGACTTCTGACTTTTATATGAATACTTTTTTTTTTTAAAAAAAACCCTTATTACTTCTTAAAATTATTGATTATTATTTTTATAAAGAATGGAATTATGCCCTTTAACTCTGACAAACAAATGTATCCAATTAGAAAAGGTGATAAAAATTTATTCTCTTTATTATGTGTGAACTGAGAGAGTAAATGCTATATTTTATTTACTGTTTCATATAATGAATGAAAATTAATATTAAGGGTTTACTATTATGAATCTGGCTGACCGAAAAAATGTATATCCATTTTAGAAAATCTAGGAAAGATCTGTGTTACGTAGCAGATGTGTTCACATGTGAGAATTGATGGCAGCGATGCAATGAATAAATTGGCCAAAGTAGCAGTATTGCTCAATGAGAAAACTTCCAAATCAAAATTATTTTTCACCCTTCTTTGATGCAAATGTGATGACAAAATATAAACTGAGAAATCTGAAGACTTCAGATATGCAAATTTAAGGAGGATAGTCAATGACAAAGACAAATATTAGTTCTAAATCATGTCATTTTAGTGGTGTAAAGATGGATAGTAAATGCAGATAGGCATGTATTGGTTGTAGAAATTGCTCAGATGCAAAGCCACATTTTTAAGTGTTTAGTAATTTTTAGGGTGTGGTAATTTCTGGATAAAGCTTGGGCTGAAATGTTGTTTTCTGACAAAATTGTGCAAATAGCTAATACCAATCTTTCAACCCAGGGACACGACAGACTTGTGGGTACAACAACAACAAAAAATCTGTTTCATTCATTTGTTCAGAATTTTAACATTTCTCTTTTTACTTTTATTAAATAGTTTGAATTTTTTGAAGTATTCAAATCATTTGAAATAATATCTTTTAAGGGTTCAAAAAATAAGTTTGTAGTTGCAGTTTAAATAAATCATAATTTGTTTGCTTTTGTGACCGCGGTAGTGTAGTGGTCATGGTTTCAGACTTGTGGCAGGCGGTTTTTGTTGAGTCGTGGGTTCGAGCCTTGGCCACTAAAGACCCACCTTATAACTGGGGCTGATGCATGTTAAATCTGTTGTGGCCGAAAGTCCTATTGACGGGGTGGGGAAGTTAGGAGAGGGGGTGCTAGCTCGGTTTCGCTCGTCACTTGACTGAGGTTCAAATTTATGATCCATCATTAATTGCCCCTGCTTTTGGTGTAGCCTTAATAAAACTAAACTAAACTAAAAATTATTTGTTTCTTATTTTGAGTATGGTATTTGAATTTTTAACTTATTAGGAATTTATTTTTTAATTTGAATGTAGTAAGATGGATTTAAAAAAAATTGGGGGTGGGGGATAAATCTATTAGTTCTTTAATCCCAAAGTAACTATTTATGTATTTATAATTCTGGTGTTAGTGAAAGATAAGTTTTTTTTTTTTATATTTAAATTTTTATTTAATCAAATGTTTCTTGTGTTATGTATGAGGTTAAGTAGATTTTATGTTCAGATACAAATGTTAAATTAATATGATAGTTAAAAGTTATGTATTTTTATTTTCTCATCAATGAAAAATGGATTGATATGATTTTAAGGTATAAAGATAAGATTGATAAGATTTTAAGGTAAAGATAACATACACTTTAATGTAGAAATCATGCATTGTTTTCTTAATCAATAGGCAATATAAAGTAGACATCAAAGAGAATAAACGATCTGTAATGAAACTCCGTGCAGCTGCTGAACTTTACAAACATGTTGTGTATGGCACGACTAATGAAAGATGTCAAGCCGAATCTCTATATGATGGGATAGATTTAAATGTCAATATTAGCAGGTAAGATGATGTTTCTTTTGCAATCATCTCATATAAACATTAAAGGTTAAATAGTTTCATATTTACATTGTGAAAATTATTTTCTTTAAAACAGTACCATTTGATGCAGTTTTACGTAATTTATTATGAACTTAACACATCGATCAATAACTCCCGAGACTAACCCAGAGATGGCGCTCGTAGTAAACCAGTAACCAGGTCTTTCTAGAGTACTAACCTTTGCTTAAAACGTGTCAAAATTTTAAGTCGATCGGACCAGGAAAAAGGTTTTTTGAAGTGAAATGAAAAAGGTTTTTTCCAAGTGGGTGCCGCGATTGCTTTCGATGGAACAAAAACAGCAACAAGTCGATGATTCAGAAAGCTGTTTATCGCTATTTACTCGCAACAAAAAAGATTTCTTGCGAAAAAAAAAAGAAGAAAAATTTTTTTGGGGAAAAAAAAAAGATTTGGAAAAGCATTGGAACAATTGTATCACCCTAAAAGGTGATTAACAAAAAATGTTATGTTGATGAATAAAAAAAAATTTTGCAAAAAAAATGTTGTTTTCAATGTTAGACTCGGGAGTTATTGATCGATGTGTTATAAGATGCTGTTTCATTCTATGTAAGTCAGATGTATGAAATATATTTTTAAATAATCATTACTTTTTGTATAATTTATTTTAATTATTCTATCTTATATCTTTTTCTTATTGAACTTAATATTAGTATTATTTTAAATATCATTGTTAAGCTGAAGAATAACTCAATAACATATATCAATAGGTTTTTCTAAGATTTGAAAATACTTAAAAATAATTAATTTTTTTAGAGCAAGGTTTGAATCACTAATTCAGAACACATTACAACAGTGTTTGGATCCTGTTCACGAAGCCTTAAATACAGCTTCACTTTCAACAACAGACATAAATACAGTAGGTGTTTCATTTTTATGTTCTATGAATGTTTGAAGTTTCCAATTTATGTACAGTAAAACTTTGATTTGTCGAATTAATTGGGATCAGAATTGGTCCGGACTCTCAAAAATCGAGGAAAATGAAAAATAAAATGAAACGTACAACAAATCATTGTTATATTAAACAAATTGAGGCTACTCATATTTACAGAAGATAAAAATGTCAACTTTCTGATCATTAGAAGTATATTTAAAGTTGTTTTAGTGCTTTTTCCATTTGGATAATGTAGACTGAAGTGTGTTTGTATGCAGATTTAAAATCATAACACTTCTTGGACTCCAATAATATTAGTATTTTTGATTAGCAATATTTTATTTACATTTAACCACAATATTTCAATTGCGTTAAGTATTAAAAAAACTATAGAACGAACATTGTTTTTATTTGTTACAGTGACAGTGTTGCCATGCATTTTCAACATAATTTCCTCAGAAATTTGACGCTATCAATGTTGATTGAAGTGACGCTTCCCCCTCCCTTCGCAGTGACAATGATTACAGAAGATAATCTTTGAAATGACTGGGAAATTTCACATGTCTACCAGTTCTAGTTGTCTTGTTTTCATTTTCTGTCCTTGGATTTTCCTCAGTAGTCTTGTGTTCAGGTGTTTTGGCAAGTTCTATTTTCTTGGAATGTGGTTCTTGGAAAAGAGTATCTGTTTCTTTCAATAGGAAGCATGGTTTTAATCTGTCAATTGAAACTCTTTAAACTTTACCTTGGATTTCAATATCGAAATATTTATCCTATCTTGCCTTTACAGCATACAGTCCAAGACAGACTGGCTGTTGTGAAGAATTGATTACGTTGTTGTAAAGAAATACGTGAGAACAATTGAAAAGTTGTTTAGAAACAAAGACAGTTTTTTTTCCATGGGTTGTGGTAGGACTTGGCTTCATATCTTATTATTTTCTTGAGTGTTTGAGAAAATTCAGACTGTTTGACGTGAGGTACCATTGAGAAGAATTCTCCTTGTAGTGCCAAGGCAGTTCCATATACAAGTTCTGTAGATGAACAACCTAAGTCTTCTTTGATAGCAGATTGTATGCCTAAAAGAATGAAAGGCAATGCTTCAAGCCATGATTTTGATTCCAGTGACATTTCAGACTGGCTTTTAATGTTCGCTGTTGTCTCTCTCTCAGGCCATTTTGCCTGTGGGTGTTATGCCATTGTAGTATTTTCCTGAAAACCAATATATTTGTCCCTGAAATTTGACGATATAGATGCTTAATCGATGTTGACTGAAGTGACACTACATAGACTGTATCATTTGTTACTAGTAATTAAAGGTTAATTAAGGTTTTATTGACTTTGCACAGAATATTATCAAAATCCCTCTTGCATTTCCTTTCACTCGTACATAGTTGTTGGAAGATTTCAGTATAGAAAATGTTGTAATAATATATGGATGAAACATCAGTGATGAACATTTGCAGCTCGCTTCTCAAAATTAAAGAAAAAAATTGCAGACTGATCCAGGTTATTTGGAGATTTCAAGTATTCAGAATCTATTGAAGGTTTTACTGCATTTGTATATTAATATATCTTAAGTAATAATAGTTTAGAAAAAAGATACATGCAGTTTTTATGAAATGTTTTAAAAGTTTGAGAATCTTTTTATATATTTTATTCTCCATATTAAATGTAATTCAAATGGCAGTTATGATCTAAATGTGAGTTTATTACTTGCTCAAAATTTTTCCTGGAAGTACAAAAACTGCTCAAATTTTCATATTTAATTTTTTTTTTATCATGCATTAAGTAGCAATTTTGTTATAAATATTCGTATATGTTATTTTTGATGGTATAAGTTTAGATAAATGTAAAATAATATTAATGTATCTTAGTAAAACATCATTGAGAGGTTTACTATTGTTAGGGTCTGTTGGTCCTAATCCCTTTGAATAAGTATATGTATGAGTTATTACCTCATATTAAGGGACAAAATGCTGGTCTGATAGATATTGGGAGATACTACTGTATTTTTATGTGTTATGATTTGTCACTGAATAATTGTATTCATTGATGATTTCTATGCAAAGTAGCCTGTACTGAGTTCTTTTGTTTAGAATATTAAGTTTTCTGAAATATATTAAAAAATTTAAGCAATTGAATTTGTAGTTCATTTAATTGCTACATGGCTGTATTGCAATTCCTGTCAGAAATTGGCTATTAATTTTTTTTACCTGCAATTTTTGAAGATTTTTTCAAGGTAAAAAATATTATTTTCAAAGCAGTGTATGAAATTTTTCAGTGCTTTCTGGTATTATAAATAAGTGTATTGTCTTTAATATCTTCGGGTATCTAATTACATTTGGAATAATGATTTTGGGAAAAAAAAAAAAAAAAAAAAAACAGACATGTAAATAGATTTTTTTTTATTTAGTTTCATTAGAATACTCACAAAAAGATGTTTTAAAAAAGTTATATACAATAAAAGAAATTTTAAATCTGTACAGAGCCCTATCTAAGATTTTTCAAAAATAACTTTCAATATTTTCAGAATTACTGTGAGTTGAAATAACACATTTTTTAAAAACATTTCTACAAAATTTTATTGTAATATATTGATAAAACCATTCAATATTGTAATTGTACTATAAACTCAATACTTCAGAAAATTGTTTTAAAACTAGTATAGAAGACAAAGATATTCTTACCATATAAACTCAACACTGTCCCCACTTTTACAAGTCTCATCTTCCTCCTATATTTAAAAATTTAATTTTCTTGCAAATTATGTATTTTTTTTCCTGTCCATTTTTGCTTATGGTAACAGATGTCATTTGTAGTCAAAAATATGAGTAACATCAAATTTCTTAAAGCATCAACTGTACACTGCCCAGGAATCACATCTATTGCATGTAATATTTTTAGCACTCCCTTATAACTATCTTTAAAATGTGTAAAAGATATATATATATACCCCAGAGCAAATGTCTGCAGGAGCTTATCTTCTTCAGACGAGTATTGGCATCACTCTCCTGATGAACCCTAATGATCTTTTTCCTTTTCCAAGGGGTTTACTGTCTTTGGTAAACATGGATATTACACTCTTGGGATATCCTAGTGATTCTCCTTTATTTTCAACCTTCCTCATTGTCAACCTTTTTCTTTTCTTGCATTTTTTCAAATGTCTAGATCACAGTTACACCATGTTTGGCACGTTGCCAAATCTGGCTCTTGGGCTATTAAACTTCACCATTACCCACTCATTCACCCCAGAGGAAATGTTTCATGTTTGACTAAACATCTTTTAAAATTATTTTCCACGAGCAACCATTGATACATTCATTGGAATTCTGCGTTTTGCCATGGAGACATTTCTTTAATATATTTTGATCACATAAATCAAAGAAAGTATGTAGATTTAATGAAGTTAACTGTGTTTTTCAGGAAGTTTATGCATTTTTCATTTATCTTTGCACAACAAGCTTTATTAGCACATTTATATTTAAGCCAATGAAATTTTCCTTTTGGGCATTGGCTGATCCACTCCTGAACAGCTGTGATAAAATGCTGGTATTACAGATTACATCCTGTCAAAAAACCAGCATTTCTTATAATTGCTTTATCATAGTAATTTTGCAATTTATTAATAAATTTGTTGGTAAGTTTTCCTTTTCTACCTAATCTTTTCTAACTTGATTTTAGTTTCGAAGGGGAGTTCTGACTCTTTTCAGAATGTGCCAATGCATTCATATTTGGTGACACTATTTTTTACATATATCTCTTTCACTGCTAATTAACTTTGTGAGTTACTGTCGCTGTAAAAGGATGAATACTTCAGTTGTCTCATATCGCAAGAACATTTGAAGATACAATTTGCATCAATAGACTCCATGTTAGATGATGACCTAAAATGATTTTGCAAACAAATGTGGTATCAGGATACATTTAATCTCTTGTTTTGAACACATATAGGACAATTCTTCAACATAACTTTTATATCTACAGCTTTACCTGAAATAATGGATAAAGCTTCTTCACACCCATTTAATTATGTGTGACCTTGACATAGCCAAGTACCATCGCAAGATACTCTGCAACTTGTGTAATCCTCCTCTTGATGATTCAGCTCTTTTATTTCAGAAACTGCAGTATTCATGGAATCCTGTGATAGTTGAAGGAACCTTTAACAACTTCTTTTCATAGTTTCTGCATTTTGACTTTGATAAGTATAGCATTTCTAATGCAGCACTCAGCTTTTTCAAAGCACACATTATGGCCTTTTCCTATTAATCACATACCCATACAAAGTGAATATCGATCTTATTCATCTTGTTTCCTTTTTTAAATGATGAAAGCTATGAACAATGCTGCAGTTTGTGCATTTCAACAACATATTGGAAAGAAAACTAAAACTTCCTTGAGTTCTAAATATTATGATTAATAAATAGGCAATTAAGGATTTTAATGACACTTAAAAGTATTTCTACACTGTAAATTCTGTTACCAAGTTTTCTTTCTTTGTTGAAGCTTTCCTTCCTTATTTTTCCTCAGTTCCAATTTTAGGTTCATTGTTCACGCTGGTCCTTTCAGTTGTCTTACAA
This sequence comes from Nephila pilipes, assembly GCA_019974015.1. Taxonomy (NCBI): domain Eukaryota; kingdom Metazoa; phylum Arthropoda; class Arachnida; order Araneae; family Nephilidae; genus Nephila; species Nephila pilipes. Next base: position 55,126 of record BMAW01094185.1, read on the forward strand.
GCAGAATGATTCTTTCCATGAAATTTTCTTTTCCTTAATTGATATTTTTTTTGAACTTATACTTAGTTTAAATAAAAAAAAATATCTAAAAAGCTATTTTATAATTTAAAAAGTTATTTCAAACAGAGATAAATTGACAGTTAAAAGCAAAATCAAAATTCAAACAAAGTAGTAAGTGGTATGTAAATTGCCATTGGTGTTTTGGAAATTTCACTATTAAATATGATGCCAAATTTCTCATAATTAATCTTAATATATTAAAAGTGTTTTTAAGATTTATAAGCTATAAATATTCTTATAAATAGAAGAAAAAAGTGAATATTTATGAGAAGACTTTTAATTTCCAGTTTCAAAATAATTACTTCCTGCTATTTATTTATTTATTTTTGAAATTGTCTGCTATTAAAATGCTTGTTTCATTTTTATGTATTGTGGCTACAAATGAAAGGTAACTTTAGAAAGAGAAAATTTCAAATATTTTAATGTAGTTGGGTTTCTTAATTAAAAAATTTCATTTTGTAAGTAGTTGTATACATTGATCATTAATGAAATAAATTGCATAATGAAACATAAAATTTATGAATCTCACTTGTGATTCCTGTTATAAGCATTCATTTATAATTAGAGAAAGTAGATTTTTACTATGCACTTTATCCAATTTAGTTTTTTACTTTATCTTCCCACTTTGTTGTAAATTTATTAAAATTGTCTTATAAAGTGTAATTCTCTCATTTACATTTTTGAATGTAATGAATTAAAACTTTCTTGTTATGAATGATTTACAGTCTCTTTTAGTTTCAAATCTTTGTTGAATGTGAAATAATAATTCATAATTTGCAAAACTTGTGTTTAATTTAATTTTTTTTTATATTACCATAATTTTTGTTCCAAGTTAAATTTTTTTTATATGTTTTTGTTATGTTATTTCAAATATTTTAGTCATTAATATGCATTCATTCACATATATTCCTTATTAAAAAAATTAACTTAGTAAAATTAGCATTATATTTGTTGATCCTAATAGAAGAGATTATTCAGAATTTTATTTTTCTAAATAAAAGATGATTTATAACAAATCTTGAAAATAACTCTATTCAACAAATATAAATATTTAATAAATATTTGGACGATCAAGTTGAAATGTGTTGAACTTTGAGGTGGAAATCATCAGGACGTCTTGCATTGCATGTTTCTTTTATAATATAAGTATTATTCTGTGAAAAACAAGCTTGACTTACTGATATTAATTTTTCTTGTATTTTTTACCTACTGTAAAATGCTTTATTTTTCATTGAATTTGGCTTGCATTAATTGTTTCTAATGTTTTGTGTAGATGACTATTCAAAATGTAAACGTTAATTTTATTCATAATTTATTTTAATTTTTATTCATTCAAAATTCAGGAAACTTTGCACATAGAGGGGAATTGTTATATATTTTCATTGTTAGTCTTTTACTGACTTTTTTAAAACTCTTTTAAGCTAAACTTTGCTATTTCTTTATTTTGTGGCAGGTCATTCTTTCTGGTGGGTGTTGTAAAATCCCAAAACTACAACAATTAATTTCAAATACATTTTCAAGTGCTAGCACATTGTACAGTATTGTGCCAGATGAAGTAATTGCTGTAGGAGCTGCTAAGCAAGTAAGATTTCCCTTTATTTTTTAGACAATCTGAATATATAAAGTTCATTGCAATGAACCCTCTATAAGTTATGAATTTATTTTTAACTGTGCTGTTGCAGTATTTATTTGTAAAATTTCATTACTGATATTCATTTTTTAAAATTCTTGTAACTCTGTTTTTGTAATTTTAAAATTTTTGCATGGAAAGATTGATCCATCTAACATATGTATGTTTTAATCCGTTTTTATTGTACTTTTTGAAGGAAAATATAAGTAATCTCTTTGTACTTATTGATGTATATGAATGGTATTCATAAAATAATCTTTTTAGAAATTATATAGAAAATGTTTGTTTAATTTATTTCGATACTTTATGTCAAATATATTTTTAAGCAAATTATTGCTATTGGTTTATTTGTATATTTACATGATTTATTCCTTTTTAGGCAACTCTAGTTTCTCAGTCTATTGATGAAGAAGATTGTTATGTAAATTTCCTATCTCAAGACATTACTTTAAAGGTATATGATTTAGATATGATAACAGTAAATATATTGCTTCATAAAATTAAAGCCAAAAATAAAAGCTACAAAGCTATTTGAGTTGTTTTTTTTTTATAAAAATTGCATTTCAGACTTGCTATTCAAATTATTTTTTAAGAGTATAAATTAATCATAATTTTCAGTAAAATTCCTTTATTTTATTTAATTAATAAGCTTAATGTTTTGTATTTGTTTTCGTGAATGCCAGCTAGAATTTTTTTTGTCAGTAATTTTTAAATAAGTGTATTGAATCAGTAATATTTATTATTTTTATTTGTGTTAAAGAAATTTTTTTCTCTTGAGCTGAAATATTTCAAATGTATTGCTTTTCTGCTACTTTTCCATAAATTGATCGAATGTTTGGTATATAAAAGATAGGAAATGAAAAACAAGAAAGTTGGGTTTAAATCGTTTATGGTAACTTTACATGTGTGTGTGTGCTGAATAATATTTATTACAATTTATAATGATTCCTTTGCATTTTTTGATAAATCTTAATTTTTATTATATTTATCTCTCTTTATGTATACCTTCATGTAAATAATTATTTGAAAAGTTTTTTAATAATCCAAATAACATAAAAATAAATTGCCAAACATGAAATCAGATTTGATCTCTTGAAAAAATATGAAATTTATTATTCAATGCAAATGTAAAAAGTTTATTTTTATTATTATTTAATTGTTTATTTATTTTTTAGCTTTTTAAATAGGCAATATGTATTTCCCTTCATTGGGAACTCAGCTCAATGTTTTATCACCTCAGAAAAATTCGATTGTCATTTAGATTTGTTTATGGGAATATTGCTGGAGTTTACTGAACCTTAACAAATACATCATATAGAAAACAGCTCATTTTCATGAATTCTTTATTCAAAATTAAATTTTCAAATGAAGCATGTTAACAATACTAAGTTTTATTGGTCAATGTCTTCTCCTTGGGAGATTTGGTGATAATTTAACCTATTTATTCTAATGCTATTTTGTATAAAATGATGCTAAAAATTTAATTATAGTTTTCAAAATTCCTCTACACACATTTTTAGTCAGTAGGTTGCTTCACTCCCACATCTTGAAGACTTGATTAATGTGTTGCTATACTGTTTACATGTTCAATTTTAGAAAAACTTGAATTTAATGAAAAAAAAAAAATCTTGTTGAAACCTCTCCTCCTTTATTAGCATTATATTCTTTACTGTAATTTTAGAACTTTTAATATGTAAGCCTGTGAAAGATAATAGTAATTAAAATTGTTTGTATTCTATCTTTTATATCTTGTTAAGTTACCACTAAAATAGTCAAGTCATCTTAGAACTATAATGAAATATTCTTAAAATTAAGTATTTTAATTGAAACTCTTTATTATTATTGTGAAATATGTAATGAAATTTAAGCACTTAGTTAAGAAGTTAGATACTTGGTAGTAAGAGTTATATAATGAACTTTAAATCTTTCTAGCTAGAAAGTAATATTCAAAAGCTAAAAAGTAAGGTAACTATCACTTCTGTTAGTTATTTCATTTTAATATTTATGAACAATAAAAAGTGAAAGTTAAATTATATTTAAACTAAAAGTTTGGAAGAAAAAAAAAAGACTGAACACCTATTTTCAAGATTGAAATTAAGTCTGAAATGAAATGTTCCATAGAATTTATGTGTGTGTGTGTATATATATATATATATATAATTAGTCTATGACTAAGTCATGAATCCATGTTATAAAAAATTAATATTTTTTGTACCCAAAATGGAATTTCTTACAATAAACTTGGTATGAAAGTTAACAAACATATATGTTTGTTAATAATAGAATTATATGTATCAGCAAATTATCGTTTTATATCATTCGTGACAACTTTCTCTTGTATTATGTGAACCAGTACACAAATGATGGAATGCTGTATACTTTTATGGATTATTCGGTTTTGGTAATATTTTAAGACTTCTTTTTGTTATTTTAGTAAAAGAAATAAAGTAAATAGTAATATCTACATATAATTGTAAGTTTTAAGCATAAAATGTTAATGTACAAATATTGTTTCAAAATGCTGAAATGAGAGTAAGAATGACTTATAAAATATACTTTTAAATCGTATTGATATAATAAGATGATACACTCTCAATAATATATATACATATAGGATTGACATGCTACTTTTAGTCTTTTAATATTTTTTTCTCTTTTAAAAATTGTTCCATCAAATTTTTAAAAAAATGCATTATTTGAAGTTTTGATCCTTCTTCAGACCTTCGGTTTCCAAATAAGGAGAAGCCAAAAAAAAAAAAAAAAAAAAAAAAGTACAACAGCACTGAAGTTAATTTTGTGCTGATGTAACTTTTCTTCTGCCCTTTTCTTATTTGCAGATCCCAAATTGTATAGTTTAAATGCCTTGTTTTTTGGTGTAGGGAAAGTACTGTAGAAATGTAATAAGATAATGTCAATGTTGGCCAAAATGTTAAAATTGTAACATCATGGGCTTAACTTAATAAATATGTTGTTAATCAGAGAAAGAAATGTGTTTTAATTACATTTTGTAGGAATTTTTCTCATATATTTATTAGATTTAGAAGGAAATTGGAAATATTTTATGAAAAAAATTCAATATAATTTAAAAGCTTTTAAACATGGTTTTGATACTATTTAAGAATTATTTTTTGACTTATTTTGAGGGTGTGCAAATGTTTTTCAATTCTGTAATCCAAGATGAGAAATGTCTTAATGAATTTATGTGTCTTTGAAAAGTTATTTTATCTTTTATTTTCATCATACGTGTGTGTTTAAAGTATGAGATAAAATAAAGATGATGTACTAGATAAAAAGAAATATATCGAGACAACAATAAATTGGAACAAGGATTTATACTTCCTGGAAAAAACATTCCTACTGAAATTTATCTGGTCTTTTGAGCTTTCAGAAATTTAAATAAATATCAACATATATATTATAAATGCATTTGTATACTTGCATGATATTAACATATAAATTGAATATCTGTAATAGGGAACTTGTATTTGTCTTTTCTCTGTTTGTTCTATTTCAAACAGCAAGGAATTATGTTTAAAAAAGGGAATTTAATTTAACGTAAGAATTGTTTAAAGAAAACTTAAAGATATTTGATTGAATTATTATAGAACAACTATTCTAAAATTAAATTTAAAATTGGAATTAAGTTCTTATATAAACTATTGCATAATGATATACATTAGAAATCATTAGCTTTTTTTTTTTTTTTTTAAATAACAAATCCATTGATGCATTGATTTTTTTTTTTGTTTGATGAAGTTAATACAAATCTAAGGACTCTTTTATTTGAAAAACAAATGTTCTGAAAATAAAAATCCTGAAAGTAATTTTTTTTCTTCAAAATCTAGATTTCAATCACAGAAATAATTCTGTAATAATGAATTTCTTTGTAGATATAAAGTTTACTGATTGGTTATTATATCTTGCTCCACTTTTAATTTATAAACATAATTATTGAGCCTACATACTGGCTTTTGGCATGGGGTTTTATTATAAAATTGTGTATGTATTTATTGTAATCTCTTTGTATGTGTGTTTTATATTATTTAATCTAAAAAACTATTGCTTAAAATTTTAGCTTATAGTGTGTTTTAATTCCCCTATCTTAAGATGTATTAACCAATTTATTTTGTGTTAGTATGGATGTATGTGATCCCTGGTTAATTAGTTAAAATTGTAAAAAAGATGAATGCAATGTATTTATTTGTAACTGAAATAAAAATGCAGACATAGATTTTAAAGAATTATTCTAAGAAATACTGACAGAGCTCTGTCACTGTTAGAAGGTTATTTTATCAAGATATTTAGAAACAAAAGCTTATTAGTAATAATAAATTTTATACCCAATCATTTTGAAATTCTGACAAATGCAGTTTTGTTTATTTGATGCTAATTGTATTTATATATCTTACCATTTCAGCTAACAGGTTTTTCAAATTGTTCAGAAGAGCTTCTCATGTGCAGTAAAGGAACTTTAATTCCCACTGTAATTACACAGAGCTTCACAGTAACACAAACTTCTAATTTGAAAGTAGAAATTTTTGAATCAAATTCAGATTCCTCAGAAGAAAATACTAAGTCTTATTTAGCTGTGGTAAGTGCATCATGTGCTATTGTTCCACACTTTTTCTATGCTATTGTTCCACACATTTTCTATGCTATTGCTTTACATTTTCATAATGTTAGGTTTTTTCCTCCTGATAAGTATTATGTTAAATTCCTCTAACCTGTTCGGGACTGTATTAACATATATGGGATACACTTTTCATGGTCTATGGTATCATAAGCCTTTGTGAGTCATAAGGCACATTTTCTTTTCTGGCTCATGACCACAGTAATGTGATTTCAAATTAGAACCTTTTATTTAAGTTTTGTATTTTTTTTTATTTGTCTTATATTTTATATTTATTTATTGTAATGTATTTCATTGTTTTGATGTAATGTGTTTCATTGTTGTAATGATTTTATAAAAAAAAATTAATGAAGTCAGGCTTAACTGAGGACTTTGGCCGGTCCTGCACTGTGGGAGTGCTCCTTTAGTTGGTTTTCGATGGGTTAAAGAATTTCAGGGAAAATTTTCTCAGGGATAGAATCTCAGAGAAATAATTAGGTAATTATGCACATTGTCATTAAAAAAATGGTTTAGTTTTAATACTAACTTCTGAGTTTAAAGACATCTTATATAGTGAAATAAACATAATTACAAGTTTTTGAAACCTTTGTTTAAAAAAGAAATAAAATTTTTGAATAATTCAAATGAATGTAGTTTTATGTCAAACTAATTGGCAAGATGTTGAATTATAGAATTTTTAATTTTATTAAAAACATCTGAGCACTAGTCAAGTCTTTTATTTATGTATTGGTTAACCTTTTCATCTTAGAAATGATTTTTCATTTGGTTAAAATGTGGGGGAAATTAAATATTAAATAATATATATTAATATTTATTTTAGAGATATTTCAAACATATAAATTACTATTGTATTCAATTCTGATTAAAAGGTGGAAATATTTATGATGTTAGAGATGTCAATTTTTGTGGGGGGGGGGGAGGGTACTGTTAAAATTTGTATTGTTCTTGGATATCTCAATCTCTTCATAATGTGTATTAATTTAACCTCTTCATTTTCCTTGATAAAGAAGATTTCTCAGCTCTTCTCCAGTTGATCTTTTTTATGTTAAAAAAATTTAATGTTTGTTCAGTTTTCCCCCCTAAAATTTTGTATCAAAATGTACATAGAATATAAATAATCAGGAAATGTATCTAAATAGTAGCCTTTTTTGTGTGTCAAATTGTTAATAGCTTTTGATGATCATGAAGTAAAACATTTGTAAACTGATTACTAAATTTATTGTAAATAAGTATTCTCAACAAAGAATTTAATTTTTTGCTTGTTGTAATAATTATCTACCTGATGTCCATTTGCAAGGTGGATTTCTTTAAAAAAAAAAAACAACTGTTAATTAATTATTGCATCTTTTTCATAGAATTTGTATACGACTTTGCCAGCTACTTAAATAGTTCATTGTTATTGTATTATAGTATATTTTTAAGTATATTTGCAATAAAATATTTGTGTTTAGTTGTGGTTGATATATTTCTTCTGAAATGTTGCAAAATTTTCATTTTTGTGTTAATTTTTCTCCTTTTTTTCAGTTAAATATGCCAAATTTACCAGTTGGTGATGTATACTTTTCATTCCATATTAAAAGGTATTTATGTGTTCTTTATTTTTGATTTTTTATGTTTAGTATTTTTATATTTAGTACTTTTTCTTACTGAATTTTATCTGTTTTTGGATTTTGTTATATAATTTGTCTTAATTTTAAATATAAAGAGAAAGAGCTAAAGGAAAAAAAAATGGAGAATTTAATTAATTTTATCTGTTAAATAAATGATATTTTTGCAAATTGAGCATTTTCATAATATTTTAAATCTGTTTCTTTCTAGTGATGGTTCCCTTTTTGTTTCTTGTAAAGACTGTGCTTCGAAAGATTTGGGTTCAGCCACTATTATCCCACCCCGTACTCAAGGATATTCATAGTATATTATCTTATTTTTGAAATATTTATTTTTAATAAAATTTTAAAAACTATGAATGTTTACTTTCTTTTATTTACATGAAATATTTATGTGATTAAAATTTGATTTTGACTGTTTCTGAAAGACTTACTTTATTTAAAAAAATGTGTGAGTGATTTTATTTGTTATTAAATTATTTTAAATTTGATTTTTTTAGACAAAACTACAATTGTGTATATAATATAAAATTAAGTTGTTTTAATTTTTTGTAAATAATATTACACCTTTATCATTATAGATCATTGCATAATAATTTTCGTAATACAAAATAGAATTACAGAACATTCAACATAAATTATATGAACTCAGACAAAAAGAAGCTAGTTTTGAAATTAAATATCTATGAGTTTTATAGCTGAATTAGGATGAAGATATTAAAAGATTTACTTCAGTGAAAAATGTAATTGGATAGCAAAATTCTTTATTTGAAACAGAAGTTAATAACATAATTTTTCTTGATTTCTACCAAGTGTTTATATTCAAATACAAATTATTTGATTTGTTTAATAATGTACGTATCACTGGTAGTGAGTAGTTTCATTTTAAAAATGTTTGACATCTATGCATAATCAGAAGAAATTTTATGTTACACATATGAATTAAAATACTTAAAGTGTTTAATAGATTAATTTTTCATTTGTTATGTTAACAATTAGAAAAAAATATTAACACTTATCTTTTCTAACAAAAAAGTATCTGATACATTTCCCCCTTAACAGTTTAAAATTTATTCCCCCCTTCCCCCCAAAATAAAAAGGCTTGGTTTGTATGACAAAATTTAATTATAACCTTAGTTAAGTATAATGATGTTTTTTTTCAGCTTTTGTAGCATCAGATAGTTGATGAAGTTTAAAATAACCTACCATGAATTGATACATACACTTGGATGTGTATGTACTTGGATTATATTAATATTATCTTTTGTGTTTCGTATTACTACATCTTTCACAAAACTGTGTTTGTGAAGGGGAAAAAATTTAGTAATTTCTCTTGAAAAGTAGATGATTACTATTCTAAGAGAATAGAGGATTTTAAACAGAAACCATAGATGGAGATATTTTGAGATTGTAACATGCTAAGATGCTACTACCTCTCCTATCTTGAAATTAATGGACACTATTACTGGCAAAATGAAGGTTGATTAATATAGAGAGAAATTGATTTATTGTATGATGTGAAATTATGTGATCAGAATATTAGAAGTGATTGTTTTTCGGGATATACATGGTGTGGTATTAAATAACTAGACTGATGCAGCTACCATAGAAGAATGTGTGACCAGTGACTGACAGTATGAAGCTTTCTCTTTTGAATGCAGTGCCTCTTGTTTCTGCAAACAAATCTGTATAGCTATAGCCTTATTTGCATTAGAATTTTTTTTTGTTTTGTTTTGCTGGAAAAATGAATTGTGAAATTTCACATGAAACTTGGAAAAATTTCTATTGAAGCTTATACTTTATGGAAAGAAGTGTCTGGCAATGAATGTTTATCATGTGCTTGTGTTTTTGTGTGCTTTAATCATTTTCCAAGATAAACAAGAAGTTGAAGATGATTCATGCCCATTTCGCCCTTCCATGTCAAAAAGGGAGTACAATATCTGAAAAATTGGTGATCTAGTTCAGTCTGACTGTTGGTTAAGTAATCATATGACTGCTGAGACTAGAAATTGGCAAATAATCCATACTTCAAATTTTATGTAACATGCAAAAAATGGTGCCTAAAAATTTCACATTTGATTAGCAAGAAGCATGTAAAAATGTATGTACAGACGAAAATGTTCTATGGTCCTGAAACTCTGTGAAAAAAATACGGAAAAGAATAATCCGAATTGTGGAAGGACAAGTCATTCTGCATTGTTTGTCAAGAAGTTTCTAGCCAAGTACAGCATCTCAGTGTTGGACCATCCACCATATCTATTTATTAAGGCAACTTCTATATTTCCTAAGATGAAATCTGCATTAAAAGGAATAGTTTTGATTCAGTTGAAGCTATGACAGAGAAAGTGGCATATGTTCAGAAGGACCTGACAGAAGATTTCGAGGACTGTTTCAAACAATGGAAGTTTCACATGGAGCATTTTAGGGAGAGGGTGCATATTGAAGATGATAAGTAAATATGTGTGAAATCAAAATAAAATGTTTTATAGTATCAGTTTTGTTATTCAATAGCCACACCTTGTACACTGTTTGGAGGGATTGGAAAAGGTATTGGAGTTAATATGATGTTTTATGGGACAAATAGTAGAAGAATGTTAAGGTTACTGATAAGAGTTGTGTGTTTATATATAGGATACTTCTTGTTCATTGGGGATTTGGTGCAGGATCACAGGTTTCAGCATTTTCCATTAAACTAGACTACTCCTTTATAATCCAGTACTTACCTTTAAAGTGTACAGTATTTCATCAGTGTACTCTTGTATGTGTGCTGTGTTTAAAGAATGTCCGTACAGTATATAAATGTAAAATGAGATGAGATGTTAGTTTCATTAAGTTGGTTGAGCTACATGTGTGCATTTGCTTTTGGATACAGCTGATAATGTTCTGATAACAAATGACATAAGAGAGTAGCTGACTGATGAAAATGAAGAGGAAATCAACCATTTTCTGATGGACGGTGACATAGTTCATCAGAAAATGGTTCATCTATGATATCCATAACAGGATAGAGAGGAGTGATGACAGCTGTTCAAAAACAGTACCTCATAAGGCAATCGTAGATTACATTGCTACATCCATTAGCTGCACAGAAGTAAGCAGTATCTCTGCAAGTGACATTTTAGTGTTGAAGCAACTTCATGAACGAGTATTTATTGTGGAAAAAGCAGAAGAAAATTATATCCCTTCAATTTCATTGTAATAATGTCGACTACCAAAACAAAATAGAACATTTTCGGATATTTAGTTATTTCATATACTATATTAAAATTTTATACAATAATAAACACCTTTGTGCTATTAAAATGTGACATTATTAGTGATTTTCCAGTAATCCATCTATGCTCATGTCCAATATGGATTTTAATTGGAGAGGTACTTTTATAGCTTCATTATTTCTCACAAACCATTTCGCCTATTGTTGATTATTTGAAGTTATGTATTTTGTGCATTTTCATGCTTATAAAATGTGTTAGCAGCATAATCTTGTATTGGGCAAAATCAGAACATTAATTTTAGAATGAAGGTGTAAATGAGCACTTTATTTACCAAAAGTTCTGACAGATTAGGGGATAAACTGTAAAATATGGAGACATATTCTAAAATCAATTTGATTTTGAATTTTTTTTTTTTGTATGCATATGTACAAGAATTATCCAGAATGTGTGTCAGTTTAAGGTTATCGGTTGGATTGTCAGATCTTCCAAAATTGGTATTTACATTTTTTTTTAAGAGAGAAGATTCATTTGAAGCATATTTCAGATTTTGAAATGAAAACTTAGTTTATTTTTGTAATTTGACATCAAAACCTTTTTTTTTTCTTCTTTCTTTTCCATAACCAAGAGTGTATTTTTTCAAGAAAAATTTTAATTTTCATTAAATCATTTTTTACTGCTGGGGTTGGAAAACCTTTCTTGGAAGGGGGCAGATCATAAAATTTTAAGGTTCGTAGGCTAGGTAGCAAACTCGATATTGATGTGGGCAATTCTATTTAAAGAGCCAAAAGAAGAAAGAACCACATACAGTTAATTTTAATTAGAAAGAGGTATTTTTATATACACATGCTGACATTTACAAATCAAGTATATATCCATTCATTAATAAACGTATTGTAGAACTGGTTAAATTTTACATAAATGCAATGAATGAAATTGTTTTTTCTTTGACAATATTTCATCATTCTGGATAATGTATTGGACTATTAATAATATGTACTCATATTTTACGTACTTCATTTTTGAAAATGAAGTTTGTAAAATATCAACACACTTTCACATAGGTAAGTATTCCCAAATACAGATAAATATCCCCGAGTGCACGATTGATTTATGAGGGATGTGGAGCAACAAAGGCTGTGTATGATTTAATCGACAATACAATTGGATTAGGTAAGTACGGATATCATGCCCCCGAGGCACTTTAGTGATATTTTTCTTTCCCATGGGGTTTACTTTCTTTGGTAAACACGGGGAACGCACCCCCGGGTTACCCTAGCAATCCTTCTCTATTTTCGACCCTCCTTGTCCACCAATTTTTTGTCTTCACGTCTGGACAGACCCGTGTGGTGACCGTGGCCGTGGTAGCCTAGGTCATGGCTTCGGATTCGTGGCCGGCGGTTTTCGTTCAGTCGTGAGTTTGATCCTTGGCCGCCGTGTAGCCGGGGCTGATGCACGTTAAATCTGTCGGGGTCCAAAGTCCTCCCGTTTGCGTGGTGTGGATGTTAGGAGAGGGGGGGTGCCAGCTCAGGTGTCGTCCTCGTCACTTGACCGTGGTTCAAAATTACAAGGTCCGTCGCCAATAGCCCTTGTGTTGCTTCTAGTGCGACGTTAATAATAATAATAATAAAAAAAAACTAAACTAAACCAGTGTGGTGACCGGGAATGACAGAATAGTCCCACTGTAGCTCATGCATGTCGTAAGAGGCGACTAAAATAGGTACCCAGCGTCTCGGAGTATAGCCGTGCCTTCTGCCCCTGAGGATTATATCAGGGTACCTCAAGGACTTGCCTTCTTCAGGTAAGTAATGGCATCATGACCACGAGGCACCCTAGTGATCTTTTTCTTTCGCATGGGGGTTTACTGTCTTTGGTAAACACGTTTGACGCGCCCCCGAGATACCCTAGCGATCCTTCTCTATTTTCGACCCTCCGTCTTGTCAACCAATTTGTCTTTTCTATTATCACAGTTATATCTTTTTTGGTGCATCATGGCCATATCTGGCTCTCGCACCAATAAACTTTACTTTCTCACTTGACCCTTCTTGTCGACCAATCCATTTTCATTGTTTTAACGTCTAGATCATAGATTTACCTTGTTTGGCGCAGCATGACCACATCTGGCTCTTGCGCCAATAAACTTCACTATTACTCACTCACGTCTGGACAACAGTTGAATCTTGTTTGGTGTAGCATAGCCATTGCGCCAATAAACTTTACATTCACCTCGCTCACAATTGGATTAGATTCATTTCTTTGATAGGTTAATTTTTTTATATCAATATAGGTATCTACAATCAAATATATTTTCTTTAGTGCTGGCCTTTGCAAATGTATTGGTTCATACAGCAGCTAGAGGGACGGATTTGAAAGCAGCAGGAAGCGTGAAAAGTTGATTGGAAAGGAAATATTTTATTTTTAAATATATATATCTTTTTCAATGTAAATCTCAAAAGTAAAATTGTTGGAGATTTTTTGAAGTATTCTATAATAATTAAATTGCCACACACTAAAAATAGTGGTAGTAATTTTCAAGTTTAGATTAAGGACGAGATATATAGCTTTCCAAGTTGAGAAAGAATTTAAGTTCAATGATATTATAACAACGATTCTCCAAAAGGAAGGACGAGGAGAAAAGAAATAAACCACCGAGTTAATCTTCACTGCAGTGGAGATCACCTTTTTAGAGCGGTCAAGTTCGTAGGTTATTGCGAGAATAAACTATAAAATCAAGATGTAGGCGATGCAAAATGATTAGTGTAAAGATGGACTTGTGAAAGTGATAAAAGCCTGTTTCGCTGTTGGTCGACGCAGAGACAGTACTGTTCTACCATTGGTTGATGAGGATGGATCAGGAATAAGGGGGATGGATGAGTGAAGAGAGAACGATGTTTGTGGTTTCGATAAAAGTTAATTTTATGGTGGATGAAGGTTGAAATTACAAGCTTTTAATATGGTAAGGGGTGAAAGCCGCACTTATGAGCAAAGAGTTTGAACTCAAATGAGTAGATTTTGTAAAAGGGAAGGAATGTTACAGAATTTACGGGTGAGGTAAGATATGTGGATTTTGAGATCTTTGTGAATGACATTTTTACTACGAATAAACCAGGGGGCGTTAACAATAATACGGAATATTTTGTTTCGTAGAATTTAAAGTTTTATTAGATGAGTTTATCGGCATGATTCCAAAAATAAAGGGGCCGCGGTAGCCTAGTGGTCAAGGTCTTGGACTCGCGGCTGGCGGTTTTCGTTCAGTCGCGGGTTCGATCCTTGGCAGCCAAAAACCCGCCGTGTAGCTGGGGCTGATGCACGTTAAATCTGTTCGGGGCCCAAAGTCTCCCTTTGGCGTGATATTGATGTTAGGAGAGGGGGTGCCAGCTCAGTTATCGTCCTCTTCACTTGACCGTGGTTCAAAATTACGAGGTCCGTCGCTAATAGCCCTCGTGTTGCTTCTAGTGCGACGTTAATAAAAACTAAACTAAACCAAAAATGAAGAGAAGCATATCGGGGGATAGGACGGATGACTTGTTTGCATAAGAGAATTTAGCTGAGGGAGTGAGGCGGCCAGTTAATGATAGCATTTATGAATTTTTGCCGACAATTTGTTGAATGTTTTTTCTTAAAGTTAATTATGAATTCAGGTAAACTTCAAAGTATTTAACTTCTGTGTTCCAAGAAATATTATTTGAAAAAAAAAGTTTTAAAGTTCTTTAGATGGGGAGGAGGGAGCGTGACCCCTTTACAGAAAATGTGAGCTTTAGTTTTATCCGACATCAACATTTACAGATGGTTACGTTAAGTAATATATTGAGTAATACGTCTCTGACTTCTTTTTGTTTCCTCGGATTACGAGGTCCGTCGCCAATAGCCCTCGTGTTGCTTCTGGTGCAACGTTAATAAAAAAAAAAAACTAAATTTTGTTATCTCGGATCAAAAAGGAACATGAAAAGACGTCGTATCGGGACGTTTGATGCGCTTCGACTGGGTGCCTCAACAGTCGTGTGGTTGCTGATTTCTTTGGTACATAGAAGACATGGGAAAAAGTGTTGGCAAAAACGTGTTGATACTGGAGGGTCTTATTTAGAAAATTATTAACTCAGTGATTTTATGTCTTCAATAAATTTCGAGAGGATGATGCCAGCTCAGGTATCGTCCTCGTCACTTGACCGTGGCTCAAAATTACGGGATTCGTCGCCAATAGCCTCGTGTTGTTTCTAGTGCGACGTTAATAAAAATTAAACTTTAATAATTTTTTTCAGTCTCAATACTTATTGGTTAACTACTGTATTTACGAAGTTGTTCTATTTCCAAATCATTGGTATATTATTGTATAATCGCCTTCAAAGGATTAAGCAACATTTACACATTTTTTAATTTCTAGTAAATTTTCTATTTATTTATAGCTTAAATCTTGTTACAAAATATCTTATGCTTTTTGTTTTCTTAATATTTATAAATTATACAAATACACTTTAAAGTATATTTATTTCTTGTTGAAATAATCTATACTAAAATAAGCTCCTTTTGGAAGAAAATCCTCAATATTTTATGTCAACCATTTGTTTAAACAAATGATTGACTCAATATGTTTTATTAAAATTTTAAAATTTATTTAATTAACAATTTCAGCTGTTTGTAAGATTATTTTACTTCTTTAAAATTGTGCAATATTTTCAAGCATGAATATTTGTATAAGATTTTTTTCCGAAGAAAAATTATACATAATTTAATAGGATTTGAGAGAAGAATTTATACGCGTGTGTTCGAAATCAGAAAAATTCTGGTGAGAGATGTCAAGAAATGCTTCTTTGTTTTCACCCCTATAGCCGCGGTACCCTAGTAGTCATGGCCGCGAACTCGCAGCTGGCGGTTTTCGTCAAGTTGCGGGCTCGAGCCTTGATGCCACCGTGCAGCCGGAGCTGATGCACGTTAAATCTGTCGGGGCCCAAAGTCCTTCCTTTGCCGTGGTGTGAAAGGAAGGAGAGGGGGTGACAGCTCAGGTGTCGTCCTCGTCATATGATCGAGGTTCAAAATTACGAGGTCCGTCACCAAAAACCGTCGTGTCGCTTCTAGTGCGACGTTAATAAAACCAAACCCAGCTGTTTTCGCCCCCCTATTTATATTGTTACAATATCTTTACGACTATTTAGAAGATAAAAGTTAACCATAACAGTTATATCTTCGTTGATGAATTCAATATATAACTTATGACTGTAAGATACTGATATCTTTAATTGTTTCAGTTATAAAATCATTCAACAATAATATTGCTGAGAATCGATTGATATGTAGAGTTTTATTTTATTTATAAGAACGGTAGGCTCCATTTTTCTTGAGATATATTTAACTTATTAATGTATTGTTCGCTTCAATATAAATATCATAAAAGAATATTGTTATTTAATATATAATTTATATCTATTGATAATACAATTTATCTATTTAAATAAATTATCGCTTGAATTTATTGTAATATTTGAAGGCTAATTTGGTTTTCTTACTACAGAATCGTTTACTTCGATTCCTTTGGTTGTTAAATTTCGCATCGCTTTTGAACTTAAGAATGTTTAAATTTTTAAAGAATTCATTGTTCTAAGGTGAATAATATTAGTTGATTGTGTTTTTGAAGGAAGAACCGTATCTATGATGTGTGTGTTACTTGAATACTACTCGAAAATCATGGGTAAAAATTTAAGGGTGACAGAAAACATCTAAACAAGCTGTTTTCACTATAAGATGCATAGACAAATAGCATACGGTGAAAACGCTCGGGAATGGATGCCTGTACAGTCTCAGCATCCAGAGCATTCCCATTTGCAAGACCATGCATGAAATGCATGTCCGCCATTTCCTGATTACTATGCGTAGCCATGCCTTCTGAAATCTACGGTAGAAATGACGATGTGTAAGAAAACTCGCGCTTTATGCTTTCCATTACATGTTCATCGCTTGCTCACCATTTGTGCATTGCATGTTGAAAATTGCTTATTTGGATGTTTTCTATCACTCCTTAGAGTTTCGAAATACCTTATATGTGCGTAGTCTCTTCAAATAAAGTATATATGTAAACATTTTCTCGTCAATTTCACAGCTGCATTTACGAATCTGTTGAGTGTTAAGTTTAACATTGTGTATATATATATATATATTGTAGAAAGAGAGATTAATGTAGAAAAACATTAATCTTTCACTGTCACTGAATCAAATTTATTTAAAGTGAGAAAATTAATTCACTGTTTATTATTATTTTTCTCATTTATTGGTTTGGGTGTCGCAATCTGATTGTGGCTCGAAATAAAAGATTTGTTGTATAGACATTCATTAGCTTTTTTTTCGAGAGGAACTTTTAATAAGCGAATTCAAATTGCAACGAGATTTAGGTCTTTTCTGGTTGTAGGTTGAAAAATTATAGAGTTATAATCACGATTTGATTTTCGTACTAAGGTGTTTTTATTCCAAGGTTATTTTCAATAATCACTCATAATATCATTAATTAAAAGCTTCAATTCTTGAATCCGATTTTGAATTTGCCATTCGGAACAACGAAGACTCTTCGTGAAAAATACTATTCAATTTAAACGAGAGGAAACAGTACGTGTATGACAGTGGTGGATCTACTGTCCACTCTATTCCACATATACAGTACCAAGAGCAAGTTTGAGAGAATCGGATGTAGTTTCGCCATCGTGACTAAGAAAGAAGAGAAGAATTTTCGTTGCTTGGATATGTATGTCGAGTCTATGTTTAGAATCACGTATTGTGGATATGATCTTTGCATTCGGCTGTAGACAGAATGTCTAGCAGAGATTCCACTGCCTTTCGGATGTGAGGAACGAATGCTGAGTAGATTTCTGAGCGTTTGAGCATTAAGATTAAAATTAAGTGGAATGGGGTATCAAGAATATAGATGAACTGTTGTATGACTAATTCAAAGTTTATGATAAGATTAGGAAGTAATTTAAGGTAGAATCATTACTCATCACACAATTATATATATATATATATATATATTCATACATGAATTTAAAGACTTGCTGATATCCATTTCATGAATGGTGCCCAGAATGGTTCAAACAAGATGTTCAAGGGTTTTACAGTGCATAAGATTTTGTTTTTTTTTTGAAAAAGTTTAAAAAATTTATGTTACTGACGATACGGCTTCTGGTTGTGTTGATAGGATATATGCAAGTAATAAATATATCTTACATATATTTGTTGAGTTTTGGATTCCAACTGCTCTTTCACCATTTCATCTTTGAAATCTTAGTACTTATTTTTAAAGTGGTTTCAAATTTCTCTAAAGATTCTTTTGGCTCTATTTTTCAAGGCTGAAGAAGCAGAAATTATCCCTATAAACATGTGTATTTATGTGGCAATTTTTGTGTTTTTTTCATTTTACTGTTTCTGCTCACTAAAGCTATATATGAACGTAATTCTTTCTTTACATTATCCCTCTTATAACTCACGTTTTGAAACAATCATTCGAAAATTCAGGTTTAGCATGCCTGGTTTCCTTGAATAATTTAGTCATCATCGAGCTTTAATAATGAACACATGAATCGAGCTTAAAGAATTAGACTATGTTCAAAAGCACAGTATTTTGATTTATAATGAACGTTTATTCTCAGCAAGTAGAAGAAAAAGTACACACATTTACATCCATCCACTCAAAGAAAAGATTTAACACATTAGAATAACAAAATAAAAAAGCAGATAAATACAAATAAAAACTCAAATTACATAACATGTTGAGGGTAATTCATTTTACTTTTTTTTTTTTCCAAAAAAGGATCGATACCAACGTCTTGTTTATATTTAATTTCAGTCCAACTTAAAATGACATGACATTAAATTCAATGTGTTTCGCCACATCGATAAATTCACACGCAGCTAGGATTCACAGTACGTTTTGTGTCTACCTTTTTCATACCTGCAGGAAATAATGCTGCAATATTCAGAATAAAAGTAAATAATTTATAAATAAATGCATTTTTGTAATTATCACGTATTTGCTTTAGTAGGCCTTTGAGTTTTCAACATCAAAAAGACTTGTTTAACTTTCGAGTTATTTTATAAATACTTAAGTACATTTAACTGGTTTTTTTCTTCAAAGCACTAATTTGAATCTGGCATGGGATGTTTACAAAAGTCTCTTTCAAAATATTATTATGATAAATAATGAATGAAGCAGTTGAATTCAATTTCATTAATTAATTATTTATTTGTGACGATATATTCATAAAAACTATTGAAGTAGCACAATAAATACTAAAAAATTAGATTTTTTTTATCTTTCAAACTCATGCAGAATAGTAATATATATACTTATATATATATATATATATATATATATATATATATATATATATAAGTATATATATATATATATATATATATATATATATATATATATATATATGCTATATATATATATATATATATATATATATATATATATGTATATATATATTTATATAATTAGGTTTTTGTAACCCATCGATAGGGGGTGAGTTCCTGATCCCAATGCAAGGTATGAGCGATAAATAAAACTATTGGTATCCATTGTAAAATTCTTATCTTTCACTTGCGTCATACAGAATACTTAACAATTGGTTTTACATATCTCTCGTGTATAGGTCGTTCTGTTGATTAACAAAGCAAGTTTGTTTTAAAACAATGATTTAATAATCCGCTTAGTTTCGTTGGGTTAGCCCATTAGTCCCCTCTGTACTTAATCTCCATGTCTTATAGTTTTTTTGGAGCTGAACTTCAAGTTCACTTGCTCAGAACTATTTTATTTAAATTTATTTTTTTTGTAGAAATGTAGTAGCGATTAGAAAAATACATAATTAACTTTTGTGAATTTAAAGATGCAGTAAAAAATTTAAAGATTGAAGATTTATTCGTCAGAAAATTTAAGAAGAGAGAGCTTTCATAAAACTACGAGTAGATATCAGTAACTGTGGGGCTTAGAATTTAGCGACCAGCAATGTGGGGTGTCTTTCCTGGCCAGAGTGTCTCGAATCCATGCTTAGAAAATGTTTCTTGTGAATGTATGTTCTCTCTCCCTCTCTCGATTAGATACTGGATTAAATACGATTTGAAGAGATTTTTGCTTGTGTTTATGAGAGTTCAACACAATTCTTTTAATGTTTAATTACACGAAACTTATCGTCATCATATCAACAAAGTATATCCGTTGCCAATATACACTCATATGGACAGAAGAAATTGGCACTGAAATAATTGCAGGATCGTAAGGGAAACTTGGCATGAAAGGTTACATGTCGGGGAGATATGCAAATGATTAGAAATGCAGCGTGATTGCGCATTACGTATATAGCTGGTAGAGTTTAACGTCACATTCTCAGTAAGGTAAACAGTAGTAAGCTTGTTTGAGTGCTGAATCGTTTACAAAAGGAAGAGCTGAGGTAGTCTAATGCCGTACGCCGTTTTGGAAGACAATAGGCAGCTGTCGCAGTTTGAGAGGGGAGAATCATCGGCATGATGGAAGCTGGGTGGTGGCTAGGCGAGTGGCTCAAATCAAATTGACACTCTAATGGTGGCTGTTGTGAGAGTGTTGGGACCACTGTGGATCCGAGAGATGTCATTTACGAAGACCAGGCTCAGGACGCCTCTGAACCAGTCGTCGAGACCGCCATCGGCAGAAATGCTTACGCGCTCCCCCAAGCTGCTTCATCGACGCCATCCATGCACAGGTAGCACCTTCACTAAGGCCCCCTGTGTCTTCTCGAACCATACGAAGAGCGCCTGGCTGAAGGACATTTGTGATGCCGGCCATTACGTGTGCTGTCTTGAAGCCCTGCAACCGCATGTTGTTGCCCTCATGTAACGGCTCCCAGGGCCATTTTCAACTCTCAAATGCTCTACCCTCACACGGCAAATTGATATCACAGACTGTCTCCTCCTGCTACTACCTTCGCCCGGCTGCCTGATCCCCAGATTTGTCTCCAATCGAGCATATCTGGAATCATTTGGGACACGGCAGGTTAAACTCCCGGTGTGAACGAACCAGGGGCAAGAATACAGCAAGTAACTATGGAACGAAATGTCTCTATCCATACAAAACTTGTATGCCTCAATGCCCGATCGTATCACTGTGCATTCGCGTGCTACACAGGAGGTTCAATTAAATCCTCCGTTCTTTTTTGCCTTTTCTCTCAAATATAAATGATCCTTTTTCTTAGATTTTCTATTGTTTACTTATCAAAAGTAGTCATTATGTATATGAAATTTCATTTCATTTGACGACTCCTTCTTGGAGTGCGCTATTTTTTTGTCATGAGTGTACATAATATAATGCATAATATATACAGTTAATGTAAGAGAGGCAATGAATATTACATTAATAAACCAAATTAATTTTTTTCCTTGAAAATCAATAGAAGCTTTACAGTTAATTTTCCTTGAAAATCAATCTCTGTGATTTTTTTTTTTTTTCCAATTTCATATATCTTAAATCAATGTTTATTATATACAGGCCTATATTAGTACTTTATCACAAATTAAACTTTTATTCGAAGAATATGTAAAGCAATATAACAGATAATATTTCCTGTAACTCTTAGTATAAAGAATATATACTTTGCTCTGAAGCATAAAATTTCATTAAACAAAAATTTTTTTTAAAAAAATTGTTTCTGTTCTAAAGTATGCAGACATTTGGTAATTGAACATATAGATAATTTTGAGTAATAACGGAGACAAAACAGGTAATAAACTGAACTTTGTTCTGGAAATAAACTTTTTTGAAAATGGTGTTTTGAAATCTAATAAATCACGCAGAGGATTAATTGGAGTTGCATAATATATTAGCAAATTCAAGTTTGGATGCGAAATTGAGTTTCCTGTATTCATTCACACTTCTTTTGTGTAAGAAACTAAAATGAAGCTTTGATCCAGATTCTATTAACGTGGTTCAGAGTCTGCGAGTTTGCTTTACACGTGTTTCCACTATGACCCCCTCGAGCAATCACATGAGATATCATATAGGTATTATGGTTGCATTCTATTTTTCGTTTGATGCATATTTATTGCCTCTCTTTCTTATCAAAATGAATAAATCGCGTTAACTGAGTAGAAAAAGTGTTCTCATAACAACCCAGATTCATAATATCTTATTACACGTCAAGTTAGGATCAGGTTACACACACATACACGTATATATATATATATATATATATATATATATATACGTGTGGTTATTTATCCAGCTCGAAGCATAAAAATATTTTAATGAGTATTAACTTTTAAGAAAAAATATTTTGAATAATTTTAAGTGAGCTGCAAGTGATCGTTAGAATTGTTCACTCATTTTTTTTTTTTAAAAAAAAAAGGCCGAAATGTTCATTCCATTCCGTATACAGTATGATTACAGTTTCAGTTATATCGATAGATTTCTGGATGAAGTGATTTTAAATATTTAAAAAGAAATCCAAAGACAAACTTTTCAATTCTGTTTTCAAAAATCAGCTAATTAATTTATGCACTAGATGGTGAAAGATTTGCAACTTTTCAACATTTTGTTCGAGACCTAGTCCATTAAGTATACAACAATATCGGCTTAGCATTATTAATTAATTAATTAAAACCTTATAAGCATTGAATAAAATTATTATTAAAATAAAAATAATCGATTTTATGAAATTAAGATCGAGAAAAAAAGTTTTTAAGTAAAAAAGTAAGTTTTAGAAAATAAAATTCGGCAAAAATAAATTTGAAAATTATTTGGGACGGGAATATACTTTTGGCATCTTCGATACATCAGCGAATCTTCCTAAAAAATTTTGGTGTAATACGATCAACACTCTAAATTTACATGTAACGGACAAATATATATATATATATATAACGTTGTAATCTTGGTGCATATAATTTGTAGAAAAATATTACAAAAAACAACTGTTATTATATTAAATTTAAAATGCATGTTTACTTAATTGCTTTGTATTTTAAAATGTAGAACTATTCATTCAACATTATTTTTAGTATAAAAAAAATATCCATGAAATGCAATGAATCAAATAAGCTTTATATGATAAGAAATATGAATCACATTTGCGGATTTTGTAAGAGATCAACTCTTCTCCTCCCCAAGTTACAAAAAAAAAATTGCAGCTGGAAGCTGGAATCATCAGTTAGTTCATTAAAAAGGGAATAAATTACAGTTTAAAATATTTTTTTTTATTTCTGTTAGAGCTTATCCTTTTCAGACCCAAGGCCAACTTTGAACCATAAATTTTAAAATCATTTGCATCAATTGGTTCTAAATACAGGAAAAAGTACTGAAAAAATGTTAAGAAATTTTTTTTTAATCTTTATTTTTGAGAAATTGTCTCCTAGTGGAGACATCGGAACAAATAGGCATCACCATGTTAATTTAAAATATTTCATTATTCTTAAATTAATGAGTAATTACTGCATAATATAAAATTTGAATCACAAAATATTCCTGTCCGAACTGTTTGCAGAATGGTCCTTACTTTCCAAAATTTATCATTCGTTTTTTCTCTCTTTCTTCATCGTATACTATTAAGTAATCTCTCAATTTTAAGTTACTTCTCTTTGAAAACACGTGATTTCCAAGAAATGCTGTGTGCAAGTACGGGAGCTATAGTTTTTCCTGTCCAATACATTCAAATTCTGGGGAATTTTAAATTAGACATAATTACAGTGATCACTAATTATATTTCATTTCATTTTCTGACAGATACAGAATTTTTCCTGTATCCCTTAAATATCTACATTTGGTGAATTCAGTTAGCAATTAGAGAATATCATTCGGAGATGAAATATATGTCGTAATTATAGTTTCAAATTGACTGATTTTGATAGCCATTGATCCAACGTCTCCTACAGGCGACACTGAAATAAACAGAGTTCTAAATCAGAAGTGGGAATATTTGAGTGAGAAATTAATAATGTTACATATAAACAGCAAGTTTAAGGAATTCAACAGTGTGTTTAATAATTTTTATTACACAAATAATAAGAAATATGAACATTTAGAACTAAATATGAATTAAACATATTTAGAACCCATCTCTAATTGTTCATATTAGAAAAAAAATTAAATAATTTTTTTCCCCGGAAAACACCATTTTTATTTTACCATAAATAAGCTACGGATATAAAACGTTCACAAAAAACATTGCGACATTTTTGGCGACAAAAACTTGGCGACATTTTTGGAAAGTGTTGTTTAGTGTCTCCTACTGGCTACGCTGGAATTGAGAAAGTTAAATAGAAATATTTTGTTAAAAAAAATAATTAACAATTATCTTTGATTAAAATTAAAGTAAATAAAATATAATTTACATTAATTTTGAAAATATTCCAAATAATTGTATTCTTTTTTGAATAATTTATACGGATATAAAGATTTATGCTTAGTAAAAAAAATTTCCTTGATGGTTATTTAACATTTTATGATCCGATTTTTAGAATACTTTTGCAATCTTTTTATAGATTTTGAATAATAAAAATAGATTAGGAAAGGATTTTGGAAAATAACATCTGTTATTTAAAATTTATATCTCATTAGTAGAACGTTTTTTCGTTTTTTCTTTAGAAGAGTCTGTCAATCCTCATTAGCGAAGAATTCGAGTAGCTTTAGAATTTTATAAGGCAGTTCATTTTCTTTATGTGGAATTTTAGCCTGTTTGGAGTTTTTATTTTAAAATAATTAGCATATTTTAATTCCAGTTCTTTGATGATAGTTGGATATTTCTTCGAATTAGTAGCCTCGAGTCAAACTAAATTCGGAAAATTAGCACAGTTTTTGCAGACAATTAAGTTTCCAATTCAAAAATAAAAATAATTTTTGAACTTGTCTAAAACTTTTACAAGAAATGTTTTTTTATCGAATAACTTCACTAATAGTGGTAAACTAAAGTGAAATATAATTGGGGGAAAAAAACATTTAAAATTGTGTTGAAATAAATCTACATTTTCTTTAAGTCTTGAAATGATCTTTAATTTTATTTAAAAGTTACCAATTTAATGATGAATAAATATTATAATGACGAATCTTTGAAATATTTTGAATCAAATTACTTCTATAACAAGGTTTTATAGAATTAAAATATTCCGTTGTTTTCAAAACTGCTGATTCAATTAAATCTTGATCCAAAATTTTTAAATAAATCATTTCAAAATTCTGGAATTAATTTTTCATTTGATTCTACATATTAGAAAGAAAAAAAAAATTGTATCTTATTTTATTTTTATATTTTTTTACAAATAACTTTAGAAAAACTAATTAAGATTTACTAATGCTCATTTTTAATTTTTTAAATTTGGATGATTTAAGAAAAACATTTAATGTGTGCATATAATATTATGTTCCTATTTTATTTTATGCATAAAAATATTCTTTATTGATGACTTCTTAGTTAACGAGGGTTTATTTTAACATTACTTAATTTTAAATTGAGGATTACCTTATGAATGTGTGTTTGTATCCGTGTAATATGTACGTATGATGTGAGGCCGTTAAATAACGAAAAGACCTTAGCTACAGAAGAAGTACACTTGCGCAAACACCAGCGACCGACAGCTGTTTAGCGTGAAGCCCTTTTTTTTTCGAATGCAATGTCTCTTGCTTCTGTAAACAAATCCGTATATTCGTAACTTTTATTCACATCAGAGTTATTGTTTTGTATCGCCAGAAAAAAGATAAGTGAGCAACGAATTGTTGCGAAATTTCGCATGAAATTTGGAAAATCCGGTACAAAAACTTATAATTTATTGGAAGAAGTGCATGACAATGAATGTTCATCGCCTGCACGTGTTTAAGTGTTTTCAAGATGGCCGTGAAATTGTTGAAGATTATTCACACCCTGATAGCCTTTTCACGTCAAAAACGGATGGCAATACAGAAAAAGTGTATTCTGGTTCAACCTGACTGTCGGTTAAGTATTCGTGCGATTGTTGAGGAGATCAATCGAGGGATCGACTGAACGTTGTCGGCACTTGAAGTGGAGCTTGCCGGGGGAATTTGCGAAGAAGCAACATGTATCTACTGGGAATCGTTGGAGCCTGCCCTGGAAGTACAGAATATTATAACGGTGGCTGTCGGCTGTGAAGAGTGATAAGCTGGTGGGCTGAATGTTGCTACTGTAACTGTACTTAACGTGTGCTTTGTTTCTATATCTGTGTTATTGAATAATGCAAGTGCAATGTATCTGTTATTGTCCAAATTCTGCTACCTGTGTGTTGTCCTGAAGACTTATGAATAAATCATCATTTATCGTTATCCTTCGAGTTTGTATTGATTTTCACTGACCGAGCACTACCCTCGGAGAGGAAGAAATTTTCCCGTAACAACATAAAAGATGACAATTGAAACGACTTAAAATAACGAAACTATGATTTCTTTCAAATTATTGCTTAAGATTCCCTTACACAACTAATAGAAAATAGTTATTTATGCTTAAGTAGTTAATAGTCTGTAAAAGGAGATAATAATTTTTTTTAGACATTAAGTTTTGGAACGTATTGCGAATCTAACACAATTTAATTTTTCTTATTATTTTAACTATGAAATGTAGTATTTTAATTAAATTATCGAGAAGATTATCTTATATCTCTGAATTTAGTTTTCGATATTTTATTAAAACAGTATTCATAAAAAGAAATTCAAATTGTTTTATTTTTGTAAGGAATTTTCTTAAGGTTTAATAAAAAGAAAATGTTATATAAAGGGTTCTGTGCTTTTTTATTGTAAATTTAAAACTGGTTTTGGTCAATTTCTATTGCATTTTTTTAAACACCTCCTTTCTAAATGTGTACTATGCACATTTAGAAAGGCTCTGGTTGGCACTATTTGTAATTATGCCATAAAATAGATTTTTATTACAATAAAAGAAAGTTTTGATAACTGAATTTAATCTTGTTACTTTTAAAAATAAATAAATAAATAATGGGAAAATAATCCTCGTATTTTCTATGGTTGAGATTAAAAATTCATCGCGAAAAATAATTAAAATGTATATGTTCACACGCAATAACTATTTCCTGCTTGCGATATTTCACTTGATATTCGATGATACAAATACGACCAAATTACGAGTAGTTTTGTAATTTAAAATAGAATTAAGATATTTTTGATGTTGAAAAATTGAAAATTTGATTAAAAAAAAAAAAAAAAAAAAAAAAAAAAAAAAAAAATTTTAAAAATGTGATTAATATTTTAAGAATGTATATTGAAAAAAAAAATATTTTGAACCATTATTACAATTTTTTTAGTACAAAGTGCTCTTTTTTACTTATATTTTAGTGCTTAATGTAATTTAGTACTCTTGCTCGTGGAGTTTATTCTCTTTATATAGATTTACAAAACGTTTAACTTCTTTGTTTAAGTTAGATATTCAAATAAATTATATAAGAAAATGACAAAACTTGACGGAAAAATAATTTATTTACAAAGCGCACATTTTAAAAACACATAAGCACATAAAACAGCATAATTTTAATATTTTTTAATGTTTAATTTTTTTTGGTTACATTAAACTGACTAGAAGCAATCACGAAAAATGAATCAAACAATCACCGGGATCAAAACAAGCCTAGAAAAAAAAAGATGTTTATTAGTGTTGCACATTCAACATAAAAATAATTCTTGTAAGTCTTATATTCAATTACATAATCATTTATATCTTTAAATGCAATATTTATATTTCTACTATTATATTTCATAAAACTACGAGGATGGTATAAAAAGTACGTGCATTTGAAGACAGATGGAATCATTAAGGTAAATTGTTGTTACCATTGGGGGCTGCCATCTGTTAAACGGAGCCAAATTTGACATCGATTCATAAGTTGGTTTTGTTTTGAAAGTCATTGGCAGCCAAATCAAAATTTTACTGTTCCCGCGTCGAGTTACCGACGTCATTAGGCAATGAATTGTCACCGTCCATGATAAATCATTATACATACCATTCGTTATTATATACCGGAAACAAAGAAACTATCAAAACAAAGGTTTGCTTCCGGTGATTATTCTCTAAAAAAGGAGATCTCATCAGCTGGAAAAGTTATGAGGATGAATTTTCGAAATGTTAAAGGCGTCACATGATGATAAAAGTGGGTAACTAAGACTTAGACAGGTGTTTAGTGAGACAGGATGCTTACTAATAATAAACCATTTTCAATGTTGCAAACACCATCTATTGGAATTTCAAAGGACTTCCTGAACGACCTTCGTAGCTTTAAATGCAAATTTAAAAATAACATTTTCCTTGGAACTTTCGAATTAAAAATGAAATGCAATAAAACAAAGACAAACATGAAATTGTCTGAAAAAGTTTAAAATATTTAGCACGTAATATATATATATATATATATATATATATAT
>BMAW01094185.1:83744-117985 GCA_019974015.1 Nephila pilipes
TATATATATATATATATATATATATGTGTGTGTGTGTGTATAATTTATTAGCAAGTGATATTTAGGTTTACTCTATTGCTGTAAAATAGGTTATTAAATACAAAATATTTATACAAATAATTAAAAGAAATTTTTTTTAAAAAACTTTTCTTTTCTTCTTTTGTCTATTTTTATTTCTTTCATGAGTAAAAGTAGACAATTTCATTAGTAAAAATAGACGACATGCAATTGAAAAATTCACCTTTCCTCTTTAAAATAGTACTAACAGTAATAATTTGCTTCATAAAAATTAGTCTTGATAAATGAAAATCGAATTTAGAAGTATTTTTCGATGTTTATAATGCATCCATACCTATAGAATATTTACAATGGCTACCAAAATTGAGTATGCGCTTCTAACACCGTTTTTCTGAAGTCTAAAACAATATAATCAAATTATAATACTCATAAGAACAATAAAATACACTTTAAAATGTATTAGACTAAAATACAAAATTCAAGAATTTATAATATCTTATTTAATAAGATGTTAATTTGTCAAAACTCCAAATTTCAGAGTCAGAAAATAGAGTATACACCCATAAAAATTCTGATTAAGCTGCCTTTATTATTTTTCTTAATGATTCAATATAGGAGACTTTTTTAACATGATAATATTTGATTTCTAAGAGAAATAAAAAGGTATTTCATTTGTGAAAATGAGCTCCAGAATCGAAGCTATTATTGAAATTGTAACATCTGGTGTAGGTAGATTTCTGAATGCTATTGTGAAGGAAGTTTTACTCACAGACGGTTACAAGAAATTGTCCTCGTGTATAGAAAGTATGAGCGAATTGTAAATTAAAATAGAAAAGGAAGAAAAGTATCCTTCTGTTCAATGACCGATGGAAGCATCATTCGAGTTCTAAGAAAAACTTCTAGATGGAGCACTACAAAAATTCCTTCACTTACTTTTACAGCAATAGGCAGATGTGTTTCTATAGAGAAACAATTCGAAAAGTACTCTAATAAGTAAATTATAATGGTCATGTTGCTAAAAGAAAAATTTTCTATTCCAAAGCAAATTGAGAGAAAAAAAAGGGTTGCATTTTAAAGTTTCAATGTTTCTAGAATAACATAATATTCAGTGATTAAAGTTAATTCAATATTTTTGGACGTGAGAGTCGATGGTATGTTTGGTGGAAATTCAAACGCCAAACATCTTTCTCATTGTCAAGCGTAAATGGTTTGAATTTCGTAAAGAAGGTTGTATGTCTGCAAAAAACGTGAGAAAATCCTTTATAACAGACAACATCATGAAGAACATGAAATATTTGGATGTACTGAAGAATAATTCTTCAGAAATTAGGCGAAGGGTTGTATGCAAAAATAAGGTAACAAATCAAAATATGATGTTAAATTTGTTAAGTTACGGTTGTTGTGAGATTGTAAAATGCAAGTGCATACGCCACTGATTCTCTCGACGACATTGTGATAGAAAGCTCGGGATCTCGACTGAAAAAATCTGTTCGATAGTAATATATTAGGAGCAAAAAAAACGTACAAAAAGTATTACAAAATGGGCAAAGGCGTACAACACAAAATCTTTAAAAATCAATACACATTATTTGTAAGGTGCTCTAAATGTGGGCCAAAGGATTAATTATTAATTTATGTTTTGTGAAAAAGAAATTAAGTAATTATACTAGTTATACACTCAGTTTTGTGTGTTAGAAATCTGTAACTTCTACGCAAAAATTGTGGTACTTAAAATAATAGAAAGATACCACAATTTTTGCGTTAAAGTTACAGGTTTCTATGACACAAAAAAGAATGAACACCTGATATAATTATTTGATATTATTATTGATTATTTATTTTTGTTTAACAGTCTAGTTATTTTTGTAATGTGCATTCTATTGTTCTTGTAAATATTAAATTTAAATGAGTGCTTACTAATATTATTTTGTACCTTAAAAAGGAAAGTAAACGTTTTATACTCAATTTTACGTGTCATTTGTAAGTGGCAAATAAATACTCTCGTATTTTTAATGAAATAATTCATCTACGTAGCTTTTGATATTTTTATACCATTCAATATGAAATAATTGTCAAATTTTAAAACTGCATACAATTATGATGGAATTATTTAAAATAAATATATAATAATTGTATATAGTTACCTGATATTTAAATAATTTGTGCATTCATTAATTATATAGTTTTTTTAAAAAAGTATATAATCTTCATAAAAACATAAACAATTTTACTTATAACAATTCGATGAAAAACAACACATTTCCGAAAATACTGAAATAGAAAAAATAATTGTCTTAAAACGTTGTACTAATAGTGCGCTATTAACTCTCTCGAATAATAATTTCATGTTTAGAAAGTTTTAGTGAAGATATTTTGAATGAAAGGAATCGAAATGAAAACACTAGAATTTTTGTTAAAATAACTTACTCTCATGAAATTTGAGAACGTCTTAATTTTCTAATTAACCACAAAATTTTATCTGAGTTAAAAAAATCACAGGAAGTAATTTTACCAAATTTTATAAAATTTAATGCATATGTTTTTAAATCATTATTTTTCAAAGACTGAAAATTCACAGTCTCTTAAAAACATTTAAAATTAATACTGATTTGAATAATGAATTTTTAAACTAAAATGGTTAAATCTCTAGTACTCATAAAATAAAAATGACTTTAAAAAATAAACATTTGAGATATTTTAGGGAAATACCAAAGAATTATCGCTGATTTGGTTGAAATTCTGGTTCTTTATTACAGTTCAGTACATTGATGAGAAATTAATATAATTAGTTTTTAAATTGTTAAAAACGTTTAAAAAGAAAGAATTGAAAATAGCTGATTTTTAAATATTTATTGTAAGAAATTATACATTACTTTTAAGGGGTAGGAAGGGAGTTATATGTCGTCAGCGTCTTCATTCTGAAAGATGTAATCCTTGAGGAGTTCTCTCATGATGTAGTCCCGGTTTCCCTCGCTAAAATCGCTGTAAGAAATTAAAAGAAATTTTATTCGCATTAAAAACATACACGTAAGTTTTGATGGAAAAAATAACTTAGAATACATAAATTATTACTGATGAAACTATTTTATTTAATTCTTTCACGGCAAAATTAAAGGGAAATTAATACTGAGCTATAAATCTAGGTATAAGCTATAGCTTAAAATATACAAATATTTTCAAATAAAATTATTCTGTTTAATTCTTACATGGCAAAATTAAACAGAAACTAATACTGGGCTGTAATTATAAACATGGACGGAGAGAAAAAGTAATTTATGATTTTACGCTATACTAATTTTACAAAAATTGAAAGCTTAAATATAAAAAGTAAAAAGAAAATGATTAAATAAAAATACTCTTCACAGTGACATATATATAAATTAGTTGTTTGAAAATCAAAAGCGAAGAACTTGACCAGAGAACTATTTTGAGGAACAATGATTTTAAGTATGATATTCTATCAATACAGACGTTCCATACAGCTTTTGAAACACGCGACAGTTTATTATGGTCTTCAAAATACCTTATACTTTTACAACTTACGCAGTGAAAAGAAAATTGTAACAGTGCTTTTCAACTTAATGACGTTGTCGACTCAATTCGACTTAAACAAGATAATTCAAACAGAATGAAATATTATAAAAATAAGTTTAAATGAAGAATTTGAATCCTCACCATAATTAATATACAAGACTTGTTCAATAAGTAACGAGACTAATGTCACAAAAAGAAATTTATTTATGATACATATACAGTGAGTTAATATTTTCAGAAATGTGACATCAATTCATCAATACACAGTTCCAATTTTTATATATGCCTTAGAAGTCGGAAACTGCAAGGCTGTTCAGGCACCCCGTCGAAGCCACTTGAACCACATCAATACGGAAAACGATGTCTTTTAATTCTAGGTAATAAAAAAATTGGAAGAAGCTAAATCTGAAATGTAGCATGGTTGAAGCAGTGTAGAGACATTGTGTTTGGTCAGTATTTTTCTTACAATCCATGACGAGTAACTGGGTGCATTGTCGTGATGAAGCATTCAGGTATTTCATTCGGATGTGGTGGATCCTAATCTTCAAGCATTTGAATACTTCTACATGAAGTTCACTGTTCCCTCTTTGTCCCAAAAGTCCTAAATACACTTTCACTTTGAGCGAGTTCTACACACTCCCAATTCTCAGAGATAAGTGACACGGACCTTCTAGTTTACATAACATCCTCTACTACCCATTCCATCTATAGAGACCATCTTGCACTCGTTCCCATTGGCTGGAAAAATCATTTCTGATACTTATTGGATAAACTTTGTATAACTAACCATCATTCTATCGAATGGTATGTCCTGTTAATGCAACTTCCCTTGAGCAATCCATTCCTAGGAACTGAGCTGTCTGTTAAATAACATAAGAAGTGTTAAATTTCTTAAGAAAATTTCAATCCTGTATATTTTACATTGCTAGAAGATTATTGTTCTGGAACAAATGTGGCGGTGGGATATTGAAGATTCTGAAATTGATATTGTATCGGAAAATAAGTTATTAAAATGGATAACTTTTTTTCTTAGTTCTTTTTTAAAACACACTTGTTATTTTTAATACAATTTTCTGCGTGTTTATTGTTTTATTTCAGTTCAGTAATATGTAGAGATAAATTTCTCATCTTTTCCCAAACATACACATTTATTTTTAAATCTTAAGGTAATATGAAAAACGCGAATACTACATTTTCCACAAACTTTATTTCCTCTGTTTAATCTTTTGAGTAAGTATGAGATATGTTTACATGATTGAAAAAGTTTCAAGTGTTACGCATAATTGAAAAAGTTCGGAAATGCTGATGCAACATCAGAAAAGAATCGCGGAAGATATATCGCTTATTTTCTTGAAAAATGACACAAGTCTCAGAAAATGAAATTGTTGGTTTCTCTGCCGTTTTGAATAACAAAACATTGATTCTTATTGAAAAGCGACGCAGGTGAAATCATAATTATATATCTTCATTATTTTATTAAATTAACTGAGAGATAATTTTATTTTTAATTCAATTGCTTCCGACACCTTTGGCTTTTTTCGCCAAAACAAAAAAAAAAAATTCGCCAAATCAAAATGGAGTCAATTGATTCGTGAAATTGTGCAAGATAACAGAGGCTGATAAAGAACTAAAATTCCTATTAAATATTCAAGATTAATAATGAAAAACGCAATTCAATGGGCCATTGAAAAAAGGATAAGACTCCAAAAAATACAGCTTGTAGGTGTTTGTAGGTGATTGAGTTCAAAACGAATAGATTGCACAGATATTAGTCAAATGGCTATCTTAATTTAATTTGTTATATTTTTGGAATCTTATCTTTTTTTCTAATCACTCATTTAGTTATAAGTTGTTACTGAATAAGAAGTTAAGATTAAAGTGAAGTATGATAAAATAATATGGTTTTTATCGTAAAAGTTTTTGAATGTAAGTTTTAAACCTGCTTTCACCAATATTGATGAGTTTAAATTTTAATAAGATTTGTCATAAACTTTTTTATCGTAAAGCTTTTTGTGTATATTTTGATGCCTACTTTCTCTAGTAACGAACTTAATCTTCAAAATTTTATCTTAATGAATTTCTCCTAATTGAATTGAAACGAAACATGTTTAAAAATTAATAGATTTTCCTGTAGAAATAATTAGATTTTGCTTAAAATATAGTCAATTTAATCAATTATCGTTTACTTTAATTTTGATATCTGAAAAAAAAATTATTGTCCACCTTCAATATTTTATCGTTTACTTTTATTCTAATGTTTAAGTGAATAGTTTGATTTTCATAGAAAAATCGTTTGTTTGATTCGTTTTATTAAAAGCTTTAGATCAGTATGTAGCGCGACTCCCTTCTACAACCACGCCAAAAGTTAAATTGCCTGATTAAGAAGCCAGATTAGACGTCTTTTAGGCATAGTTGGTTAGCGCATGACGAAAAGCGATCAATTTTTTTACGGACCCACTGGTCCCGGGTTCGAAACAACGCTGCCGCTTCACTACCGCCTCAAGTTGAACTTTTTATGTTTTGGGTAGTAAGGAGAAGATAGCAATGAAATATATAGATAGGTGGCTAAATATATTCTTTGAAAAACTTTGAATAGAACAATTTTTCTTCCTAAGCAAATTAAAATTAATGGGAATTGGTAACAATATATCGTGCATGTTTCCCAGCAAAAATAAATATTTTTCCCTGTTAGAAACATTAAAAATTATTAATTATAATAGCGAAAGGAATTCATAGCATTACTGTAAAATTATCGTTTATCTTATTGCCATTAAGAAAAGTTATATTCCTGTCCTTATAATTATTTTACATCATACACCTAAGCATAACTATTTCAGAGTGATATTTTGACTTAATATATTTTATAAAAAAGGGTCTGTCTCTTTTTATTTTTCAAGAATCTAATCAAGTACCTATCGTCTGCAGATTAAATGATTTAATTTTATATATTTTTGTCATGCAATCTGATAAGGAGAAACTTTTATTTATTTATTTTAATTATAGAATTGATTTTTTTCAGTTGTAATGCTTGAATTGAAAAAATATTTAGATTCATTTTATACTTTTCACCTTTCAATGACACTTTACAATATTATCAGTATGATCGTAAAGCTGATACGAAAGGATGATAATTTTCTATTATTTATAAGAATTGCTTTTTTTTTTATCACAAGGAGTGCATAGTGACTTTTATTTATTCATATGTATTTTGCTTTTGCTTTCGTATTTTGAAATCAGTTTGAGATTAAATTTATTTCATTACAAACTTTAACAATCACAATAAAAAATATCTCAGGTTGTATTTTTACACCTACCTCCTTCCTCAGGAATATACATTCAATATTGTATCAATAATTCAGATTTCCTAAGCAGATGAAAGGTTGATCAACTTCCGCGTAGTTTATTACTTATTCATATTCAATTTCTATTATTTAAAAGTTCATCCAACCTGAGCATTGCCGCCGATAAAAGGAAACGAAAAAGAAAAAAAAAATTTAGTAGGAGGGAAAAATAAAACCTAAGAGATTTCACGAAGAGAGAGAGAGAGAGAGAGAGCATCGTGTGTCAACTCAAATAAAAGAGCTACGTATTCTAAAATGTGGTATGCGTAATGGATCTTGGAATTCAGAGAAACAATCAAACTTGTCAGAGAGAGCGTTGGCGTGACGAGCGAAGTAATGAACTTCAGAGAAGACTTTCCCCTTGATATTCACAAATTATTAATAACGAATGGTAAGAGGGTGTTCATCTCTGTATCTGTTATTTTAAGAAGATTAAGAATGAAATATTTTAGAAAAATGTATTTACAAATGGAAAAGTTTTCGAGAATACTTTGGTTGCCATTTTTAGTTGTGTCTCGTGCATTTGCACCGAGAATGTTTGGTTAGCAGTGGTTTTGATTTTATTTCAAATATTTTTCCTTCTCGTGAATTGGAATTTTTATTTATTTTGAATAAGAAATTAAGGGATTTTAAAACATCTTTAAAGTTATACTTGCAAAATATTTAAAATGGGCAAATACTTAGTATGTCCAACATTTGAAAATATAAATGAAACTGAGAGAATTACTCTTGTTTTATACCTTTTTATGATTTTATTCTTTTGAAACCTTTGTACTAATGTACCAATTCCTTTTCCTAAATATTTGCAAAGTTAAATAAAATGAAATATTTCTTATTTTTGAGAATTTCGAAATAAACGGAATTTTATAAAAAAAATTCTTTTCTATTTAAAAGTATTTCAAATGACACTTAAGGAATAAAAAGAAAAATATACATTCCAAATTTAGAATGATTGATTGGTTGTTTGGATTTATGGAATATCGAGCTCAAAATGGCTTTTATCCTCAATTTAGGAAGTTTCGTTTTGGTTTTTTAGACGGTGTATATGATTCTGGTTTTCACTACCTGAAATTATTATTGCCCATTTATTGATATTGAAGGTTGCCAGATATGGCGATTTATCGTCAAAAAAATATTACATCTCAATGGTTAGATTTAATTGAATTCCAGACAAACATACACCATTTCAAATACTCCGCGTTTTTAAATTCATTTCAATGAAATCAGAAGTTAAAATGTTTCTTTGTATGCTTAGAGAATTTTTTTCTTACACGTAGTAGTGTTATTCTAATAAGAATAGTTTTTTTTTATATTTATTTAAATTGAAACAGCAGTCATTTTTTCCCCTAATACTAAATTTAAGCATATTTAATAAAGTTTTTAATTCTTTAAGCATTCAGTTTTATTAATTTTCTGGTTTTTAAGACGGTTAAAATTCTTATAGAGAAGTGTTTCACAAAAACTTTCCTTGTGATATTGCTATTTTTAGAGTCTTTTTCGTGCACAATCACCTGCCCTATTTTGTAATTTGGCTAGTGAATATATATAAGTATTTGACTCTAATAAACATTATTTAGAGGTAGATATAATTCTCATTTTCCTTGATAATATGAAATTTTAACATAAGTAACATTACTTTTCTTTAGTTATATAAAATAATGACAAAAATATTTCAAATTTTTTAAAAGATTAAATTATATTAATAAGGAGTGTAAAATTCGCCAAACACAGTGTTCCCTTCAGCAGCAATGCCAAAGGTTAAATAGACTTAATAACTAGTCCAAAAAGAATATCCCCCTGGTCTGGTTCATAAAAGAAATACAAAAAGCGACCAAACAATTTTTCTTCAGACCCAATGGTTGAGGATTCGAAACGCCATCGGCGTTCAAGGACTTCTGCCCTCCTTCACGGGGAAAGAAACAACATTCATTGAAGATTCTAAGATAAATGTAAAATGATTTCTTATCTATCCACACACACACACACTTGTTGTTGATTGAAAAAAAAAACATTCCTAAATATTAGTCTCTATTCTAGCAAACGCTCCGTAATAGGAGCTGAACTCTCGTCCGGCAATGAAGTCGTATTATACTCCTCTCGCAATTTTGTTTGTTTATTTAAAAAAAAACTTTGTAATGATCCATTTCAGCAAGTCGTTGCCACAAGTTGACGTCCTTCGTAGCAGCTACAACCTTATCTTGCACTTTAAAAAACAATATAAGGTTGTTACCTTGTATGGTCAGACATAAATTAGTTAAAAAAATAAAAAAAATATCATATAGTCCACATCACTTTGCGAGTTACGATATCATGAAGCGATAGCGACCCTTCAATTTTTTTCCTGATCCTGTCCCGAATCTCGACTTGGGAAAACCTTCTTTTGAGAAAAGTTTCAGTCTGTAGTTCAAAAAATATTTTTTCTTTACATTCTTAGACATGACCTTTAGTCCAATGAACTTCAAAAAATCGTTAAAATGTATAAAATACCTTCAAAAGTATGTTCTATAGGTAATGATTTGTTAATATGCGTTGAAAGGGAAATATTTTTGATGCATGGAGATAAACACATTCTAACTTCCTTCAGTACGACATACAAACTATGTCCTTCAATTCAAATCAACGTCAATCATTGGAATTATAATAAAAGCTGTAAAAATGCTAAAAAAGTATTTAATAAATCAAATAAAAGTGATTATGTTGGTAAAATCCTATTTTAGCCCACACTCTGATGACGGGACACAAGTTCAAAGTAGGATTGTATTAAAGTAGATAGTAATAGCAATGCATTACAGGGTTGTCATTTGGGCTCATCTATATGGCATTTTAGCTCCATTTAATATTTGGGCTCCAAGACGGGGTCTTAAATAGGATTTAATTAACATATTTAAATCTGCTTCTTCCAAAATTTTTTGTAATAAAAACATGTTTCTTTGGTAAGTTAAAATGATTGTGTGAGAAAAATAAAATGTCTGGTGTAAATTTTTTGCTTCTGTAGATAATATCTGTTATTTTAACAATGATTTCGAATACAGATTTTATAAATGTTTTTCATCGAGACAGTAACTAGAAATTTAAAATTCTTTTTACCAGACAAAACTAATTATTGACTCATTGGCACTGTAATATTAGAAACAAGTCTCTTAATGTTTTTATTGCTTTTATTAACGACGCACCGAGAAGCAGCACGAGAGCTATTGGCAACGGACTTTGTAATTTTGAACCTCGGTCAATTGACAAAGACGACACAAGAGTTGGCATATCCTCCTCTAAATTTCTAAATTCTGCTAAAGGGAGGGTGAACGGCTCGACAGATTTGATGTGCACCAGCTCAGCTACAAGGAGGATCGGTACTTTTCTATTTAACCGGCGCAGGAGATAAAGTCGCAAAAATGATACAACCGACGCCAAACGGAATACCATTTTTATGTGTATTCTGTGTGTTCTCGCCAATAAAGTCTGCTTGGAGAGCTTTGCACCTACGAAATGGAAAAGTATTGGAGGATCTTTAGGAGCATCAAAATCAAAATCTTCTATATTCATCTTCTTGAAATTTATTGCTGATTCCAAAAGACTTTCAGTAGATAGCAATGATCAATTTCTCAACGCCAAATCTTATTGTTCAAATTAGATGCAAGCATTTTATTTTTATTACATAAAGTTATTGAGTCTTACTCAGAACACTTAATTCCTTTTTAATGCATTGAAGTTATACATCATTAATCATGATACAAAAACATATCGTAACCTTAATTAATTAATTAATTGAAAAGAAAAGGATTTTACCAGTCTTATGAAAATAATTTAAATAATTTAAAATTATACTCTGTCCTCCCTTTTACACTTTATCAGCAAGATGTACTTAGTAACAAAATATATGACATTAGAAATGCTAATCATTTTGAAATGGTATTTTAATTTTTATTTAATCTTCGAAAATTCTGTTGAAATACTGTTTCAAACCTTAAAAAATAAATCAGTTTTATACAAATGGTTGTTAAGAATTTAAATCTCTTATTTCATAATATAGCTATTTAACAAAAATTCTTAATAAATTTCCGTTTTAAAATATCTAAGCATTTTCCAGCAATTAAAAAATATTTTATTTTCGAACGAAAAATTCTTATTAAGGTAGAAGCTTATTCGAAGCAAACGGCAAATCTTTTAATCCTTCGAAATTATTTTTTTTTTCATTTCATCTCATAAGTATTTCAATAAATATCAAAAAGAACATTATTTTTTAAAACAAAATTTAATACATTGCAATTTAACAAGGAATGCCTTGGCGTTTAAATGAAATATCCCCGAAGATTTTAAGACACTTCCTTTCCTAATTTCATTCTGTGAACGGAAGTGAAGACAAATAACTCTCAAGAAATGCTCCCGTTCTCTCTTCGACGAATTTATTTACACCATTTTTCGTCTTTAAATGAAATGGTTCTGAATCTTAATTGAATCAACGCGGTGAAAACTGCGACGTTTTTAGAATAAATCTTTTTAATGTATTCATGATTTTAAATGGTAGGCGGATTGAATATTTGCTGATTTTGTGCGAATATTTGAGATTCTGGTGATAAATTGCCGTTTTTTCTTCGGAAAATGTTTTAAAGAGAAGAACCATTTATTTAATTTAATGGTTTCCATAGTATTTTATCAATTCCTTGAAGGAGTCTAAAACATCTAATATTATGATCATTGATATTCATCTCATAATACTTATATTCATGTTGCAACATCTATCTTTAACTTATTGTTTCCTTTTTCATTACTAAGCACGATTGATTAATCACAAAAATACACAATTAACTGAAAAGAGAGTCGAATACTAATGTACTTATAATTAATTAATTTTATTTACTTTTCTGAATATTAAAGTCCAATAATTATCATTGCTTTATGATTAAACTACCTAAAAATATCCGAGCTAACATTTGCTAAAAGCCAATTTTATTTGTCTATTTGAATCATACATGGTCACAGTTGACTTGTGGTTATGGTCACGGATACACGGCCTGCGTTATTTTCGTCGAATCGTGGATTCGAGGCTTGCTGTCACAAGAGACTTGTTCGAGGATCCAAGTCCTCCCTTTGGGAAGCATGGAAGTGTGAAGAGGGAGGTATAAGCTCAGGTATCATCCTCGTCACTTTACCGAGGTTTAAATTACGAGGACTGTCGTCAAAGCCGTTGTGTTCAG
The DNA here is from genome assembly GCA_019974015.1 of Nephila pilipes. Lineage (NCBI taxonomy): Eukaryota > Metazoa > Arthropoda > Arachnida > Araneae > Nephilidae > Nephila > Nephila pilipes. The sequence continues at coordinate 95,830 of BMAW01094185.1, forward strand.
AAACATGTCGGGGCTGCGGTAGCCTAGTGGTCAAGGTCGTGGACTAGCGGCCAGCGGTTTTCGTTCAGTCACGGGTTCGATCCTTGGCCGCGAAAGATCTGCCGTGTAGCCGAGGCTGATGCACGTTAAATCTGTTCGGGGCCTATGTCCTCCCAATGGCGTGGTGTGGATGTTAGGAGAAGGAAGTGCCAGCTCAGGTGTCATCCTCGTCACTTGACCATGGTTCAAAATTACGAGGTCCGTCGCCAATAACCCTCGTGTTGCTTCTAATGCGACCTTAATAAAAACTAAACTAAACTCAGAAACATGTCGACGTTCATCAACAATAACTTTCACTCTCTTTAATTGAACCGATTAGATTCGAGTTCTTATCCAATATATTGTTGAGGATCCGGGTCTTTCCTAGGATCTCATTGATCATTCCTTAGATTATGAATGGTTGTTCCTGACGTCTAACTTACGATAAATCTATTTTTTTTTAGTATTTGAGATTAAATACTATCAATTTGAGTCAATCTTTACGCCATTAGAATTATCCATTCGGTATTCTGTCAATTTAGATCCATATTCAGAAAATTGAATAATCAATTGAGTTCTATATACCGTAATGGTAATTAAAATCTACATTAGGCAGGGAAAGAATTCCCTTTCAGTTTGAATCAGAATGTTGTAGAATCAGTGTGTATCAGAATTTAATTTAGTCTAATGAGATATAAATTTTACTAAGAATTGAAATCAGTTTATTTTCCACAAAACATGATGAGAAAACAGGAGTAGATCCTTGACAGGAGTCTCTTAACAATAAAACTATTCACAATTCTAAAAGATTTTGGTGAGTTAGCAAAATGTTACAGTTTATTTATTTATCACCATTTAATTAATTAAATATTTTTCTCTTACAAAATTTCGTTTTTATTATGGAAACTGCAATCTTTTCATACTTACTTTCTTTGAACATTTATTTCGTGTTTTTAACTAAAATTACAAAGCCAATGAATTTCGGCGGCATTTGTCGTAAACATTTATATGTATAATTCTTTTTTTCGTGTGGGACCCTAATTTGATTTCTTTTGTATTTAGTATTTGGCAACAGTATTTGTCGTAATGAATCTGCCAATGACAGATTTTTATGTCAAAGTAAGTAATAAAACAAAATTCAAAATAATTACCTAAAGTCTTGATTATAATACACAGACGTGTATAATACGCATGCTTGATTTGACATTAAATTTTCGGAAAAAAAAATTAAAATTCGAATATAATACGCACCCATAACTTTTCAATATTTCATTTAAAAGTTGCACAAGTATTTATCAACATAATTGAAATTTTTAATACAAAGAAAAGAAAACGTCAAATTCGATAGAAAAAACTTAAAATTTCAACACAAAACAAACAATATTATCAAATTATCGGTCTTAATCACTTTCACTAGAACACAGCTAATTTATTGTTGTTGCGTCTAAATCTTGATTATTGGTACCGTCGTAATATGCGATATGTACGCGTGTTTGAATTGGAATGTAAATTCCCGTTTGTGAAAAGAACACCCATTTTGTAAAAGAACACCTGCGCAGCTCGCGTGTTACAAAAATCTTTCACATCTGCTGCACGTTCATTGTTCGATGTTAAGAAACCCTTAATTTGTTTACGAATATAATACGAATCCTCATTTTTAGTGACCAAAATGTGAAAAAAAAGTGCGTATTACAATCAAGAGTTTTCGGTATTATCCTATTGATTGGCCATGGTAGCCTAGGGGTCATGGCTTCGGATTCGTGGCCGACGGTTTTCGTTCAGTCGCGGGTTCGATCCTTGGCTGCTAAAGACCCACCGTGTAGCCGGGGATGATGCCCGTTGAATCTGTCGAGGTCAAAAGTCCTCCCGTTGGTGTGGTGTGGAAGTTAAGAGAGGGGGGTGCCAGCTCAGGTGTCGTCCTCGTCACTTGACCGTGGTTCAAAATTACGAGGTCCGTCGCCAATAGACCTCGTGTTGCTTCTAGTGCGACGTTAATAAAAAACTAAACTAAACTAAACTATCCTATTGATTATGAAAATTTGTTAAGATACCACGAAACATTAGCCAATTCTTCCATGATCCAAAAATCCATAAGCCGGTACTCAAAATTAAGCACAAACGACTAATTTTTTTAAGTTGTACCGTTTGGCGAGAACTTTTATTTAGCGAAAGGGGTCGTTGGGATAATAGGCATGTTAAGACAATAGTTTAATAAATTTATCTTTCATCAAATGATTGAGAGATCTATATTGATATTAATGTGACTGTAACATTAAAAAAGTTCAATAAGATTGCTCAATCAGCATATGTGCCATATATTAGTTAAATATAAACTCCAATTAAAATTTTCTACAAAAAGATTGACATGGTTATTGAATACATATAAGTGTCCTACATAGATCTAATAAGTTTTATATACTTTGAAACGGAAAAGCAAACACCCCAAACTAATACATACTGATTTTGTGACACCGTAAAATAATATCATCTATCAAAAAATAAGTAGCACTTTCGCTAAATACTTATCTCCATAGACCTTCTTAACCAACAGTGACACAGGAATATGAAAAAGTAATACCCTGAGCACACAGATAATCTCTCAACTTACTTAACTTATACCCAGAGAGATTCAACAACTGACAAATAATTTAATAAACATTGATCCCTCCAGGACAAAGTTTATACATAGGTGATATCTTAAGCTTTTATACTGCTTTCAACGCTGAAGAGTCTCACAATTATAGGAGCCAGCATCTTGTTTGTATTTTGAAAGATCCCTGAGGGGTTCTTTAGAATAAAGTGTTATCCCCTATACAGATAATTCAGAAAGCCTACGCGCTCACAGGTGCTATTTGTTCTTAAACACTTAAAAAACTCTCCAAGAACTTATTTACGAGACATCATAAAAACACACCACGAAAATGAAAATACAATAAAATGGCACTCGCTTCCGTATTTTTCAAATTAAGTTTTAACTTTTCTCCCAAGGGGTGTTTCGTTTCTTCATTTCATAACAGTTCGTTTACGAGTTAAATGCGCTTAATATTCTTTGAAATGTTAATTCCGTCCCCGGGGCTAGCAAAGAAGCTTTCCTACAATTTTTTTTTTTCATTTCAAGCACGGAGGCAATCAGCAAGATCATTTGCATGACGAATGGTGACAAAAAAAAACTTTTAAAGGTGCAAGAATGCCATCTAATTCTTAATTCGAAAGGAAGGATTGGTTGAATGAAGATGTGTATTGTACGTTTTCCGTTCGACTCGAGAAGAAATAATTTTAAATGAATTGGGATGTATATAAATATGACTCCTTACCCAATTTTAATAGATGGTTTAATTGTACAGCTTGCCTGCAAATAAATAAGGGAAGTTGTATTTAAAAGCTTTGACTACATCCTTTTTGGTTGCTGCATTTAGCATTACCCATCCATGCATTTTGAAATGTCTACACGCGTTTGGCATGATTCAGAAGTAAAGAAATCGAGTCATCGATGGTGAAATATAATCATCGAAGGAAATCATCAACAATAAAGAAACCGTCTGTGATGAAACCTAATTATAAATATGTCCTGATATGAAGAGATGTGTCGAATCATACCTGGACTTCGCCATATTTCATGTTTTCAATAGTTTACTTGGTCAAAATTTCAGGCAGACTATATTTCTTCTCTTTATTTTTAAACAATTTGCTTTTATAGAACTTTTATGCAAACGATTATTGATGTTTCTTCTTAAGTATTATTCATTATAACTTCTGTATTTGGAAAGCGTTTGCCATATTTTATAGCAACAGTGAATAGTATTTCAAATATTTTAGTTTATTGCCAAGTTGGAAAAGTGTTTTTCTGTAATGGTAGAAGCATACGGCGTATATAATTGCTTTTCCCGCATTCCAATAGAGTTTGGAACATGAAATGAGTTGTTAGCATTATGACTAATCTGCTGTTAGCTAATTTCTTGAAATGCTATTTTGTGATTACATTTAGGTATTAATACGTAGTGGTTAGTGGTTGGCATGTCTGACTGCAAGCAGTGGCCACCTGCTTGGAACTGGAATCTTATTGGAACTGGAATCTATTGGAACTCCAGTTCCAATTGGACGTATCTTCCATTGGAACTGGAATCTTATTGACTATTTAATTAAGATTTATATTGACTGTAGATTTAAATATGAAGGAGGGGTATAACAAAGATTCGTGAACAAGATGTCCCTCAAAACACCATAGGAGCTGTTGCATTTTAATCATGCATACATACTTAGAACTTTACTGAACAGCGTTAATAAAAGAAGAACCAAAAAATATTTAAATGAATGTTTAAATGTGTTATATTTTTGTTTGAAAACCAAGGGAAACTTCTTAATTAATAACAGAAACTGTCATTTGAGATGTATAATACAAATATAGAACTGTGAGATAACTTTACGGATATTTTCTTGCGAAATAAAATTTCCTATTTCAGTCTGTAATCTATGTGCCTAATTCCTAATTTTATAGCTCAAATTTTGTCTGAAAATAGTGAATAGCATTTACATATTAAAATAGCTCAATTCTATATCTAAATTTAAAATTAAATAATAATTTGTATGAATAAGCCCCAATAAAAATTTTCTTTCCTCATATTGTTATAAAAATTATAGTTAAAATTTATTACTTAATCTCTAAAGCAATATATGAGTTGTTAGAAAATATATAATATGCATTTCATCTAATACGATACAACAAAATATTCAAAAATATTTCTAGAAAATGAGAATTGCTGATTCCCCGGAGAGAGAATTGTAATTTTTTATAATTGCATTAATCAGAAACTGCATGAAAATTTTTGTTTCATGTAATAGTTAGTCTAAATTGAGGAATTAAGAAGATTTTTCAAATGAAATTCTAGACAGTTGTCTGAAAAGTTCTTAATTTTGTAACAAAAATTAAAAATATGTCTTCTATTTATTAATCCCTATGGGTTTCATTTTGATGCTATACAAAGTTAATAAACGAGAAAAAAAAACAAAGTTAACATTTAAAACAAAGTTAATAAACGAGATTAGGAAATTAAATTGATTTCGGCCAGTTGTAAGGTTTTGAAATTTTCAAAGTTATAGGTTGATTTTAATTAAATGAAAATTAATTTCCTACTTATTGGTATTATTTGGAGTTCAACTTATTATTATCATTAGAATCACTAGCTTTGGTTTCGTCACCTTCATTAATACCTATTGACCTACGCATGTTTATAAAAGATTAAAATTTAGTGAAGTAAAATAAGAAAATGCATTAGTTATTGTGTACTCTTTCGGTAACCCAGGAGAGATATTGGACCAGAGCATTGCCTTAATACCGAAGAAGACGGATTACTGGAAAAACATTAAGAATAACGTAACGAAACAGAACAGGGTATGCATCATTGAGTAAAATGTAATACAGTACACGCGCAAATAAAGTGTTAACTAAACATATTAATTAAAACCTCTAAAAATATTTTCCATTGAATGCTATATTATTCCGTTGAAGTAGAAAGCATAAAATTCTTTGACATGTCAGCTGGTGTAAATAAACGCCGATTCCTGAAAGGCCAGATTGGTAAAGTACCGGATCACAGAAGGAGGACTTTATTTGAAATTGTTGACGTCGAACCTTTGGATCTGACATGAAGAGAGGCGCCAAATCATACCCGGACTTCGCCATATTTCATGTTTTCAATAGTTTACTTAGTCGAATTTTCAGGCAGACGATATTTCTTTTCTTTATTTTTAAACAATTTGTTTTTATAGAACTATGCAGACGATTATTGATGTTTTTTCTTATTTATTATTCATTAAAACTTCTGTATTTGGAAAGTGTTTGTCATATTTTACAACAACAATGAATAATATTTCAAATATTTTAGGTTATAGCCAAGTTGGAAAAGTGTTCTTCTGTAATGGCAGAAGCATACGGCGTATATAATTACGTTTCCCGCATTCCAATAGAGTTTGGAACTTGATATAAATTGTTAACTTTATAACTAATCCACTGTTAGCTGATTTCTTGAAATGCATATTATTTGTGATTACATTTAGGTACTTATATGTAGTGGTTAGTGGTTGGCATGTCTGACTGCTAGCACTGCTCACCCTGGTTCGATTCCAGTGGTTTCAGCTTGGATAGCTGGCCATCGATCAACTCAGCCCTTCAACCCTTCAAGGTCAGTAAATGAGTACTAAGTTCACTTGGGAAGTTAAATGGGGGATCCAGCATCGGGATGACGAAGCAGCCTGGACTATGACTAGTAATTAGTACCCAAGGCACAAAGGATAAAAGGAAAGGGGACGGACACCACTTGATGGGATTTTTTAGGCGCGGGCAGACTTTGACTATATTAATATGTAGTTTAAAAATAAATTCTATTCTTACCTACAGTTTACTATGCATTATCATAAAACATAGTCCGACTGATTCGACCGTATAAGAAAATTAATCACAATTAACATAGGAAATTGGTTCGAATTCAACACATTCTTTGATGCATAACAGTAATCGAATAATAATTTCTGAATTTAAGGTCTTAAGATTCATGTTGAAATACGTTGCATTTATTCTTGTTTTACTACGAAAAATATCACACCAAAATTTGAAGTAAGAATTTCGAAATAAAAATACTATCTCTTCGAACAAAAAAAAAAAAAAATTGCTGGAAGTAGCGGGAAGAAAACTTTTATCTTTCAGTTTCAAGAATGCATGGATTTTTTTTTTTTTGTTTGCAAACGACAACATGAAATTCGAAAGAAACCCGCCTTTGGCAATTCACTCTTTAATATTTGAAGGGCTAGTTCCGGAACACTGTAGATTCCAGTACCGTTACCCGAGAGTTATAATCTCTCGTATTATTCGACGGAATAGAGTTGAAACGTCAAAACATTCCAGAAAAAGTTGTTTTGGCTTTGATTCGATTTTGATTTGGTTTGAATCGTGTTCGATGGTACGAACTAAAAATGAAAATTTAGTGGGACGTAGTGATGAAAATGGAGTGTTTGAAATGTTCTATTTAACGTCATACTTTGTTGCAAATGTTCCTTGTTTTTAGATTTATCAGAATGATTTTCTTAAGAATGCTGGTAGGAAAGGATTTGAAATTTTTGAGATGGATAAACATATATGATTTCACAAATAATTAATCCCATATTAGAATTAATAACATTATATGTATTTGCAATACCTATGAGTGAATGCATATGTTTTAAGATAAGTAATTAAATACGCGGAAATTTATAATATGACGGTATTTTAACTCAAATGCCTGTTATTTCTTTATTTATGAGAAGGGTTTCCTTGAGAATGAAGTTCAAAAGGATTCGAAATTTTTCAGACTGATAAATTTACATGCATTCACTAGTAAGGAACACGATATCACAACACATAATAGAATTTATAATATTATATATATCTTCAATTCTATGAGTGACTGTATAAATCAACCAAAAACATACGGAAATTAATAAAATGATGCTATTTTGTCTCATATGCCTGTTTTTTTTTTTCGATTTATCAGAAGGATTCTCTTATTTTGGTTCGAAAGGATTTGAAATTTTTGAGATTGATAAACATATATGAATTCATAAATAATTAACTCCATCTCAAATCATATATCAGAATTAATAACATTATATGCATTTGTAATACCTGTGAGTGAATGCATATGTTTTAAGATAATTAACCAAAACACTTGGAAATTAATACAATGATGGTATTTAGTTGCAAATGAATCTTTCTCCAAATTTATCAGTATAATTTTCTGTGAATGCTGGTTTTATTGGTTATATAAGATTTGAAATTTCTGAGATTCTGAAATATTTATGAATTTTTGCAAATATAAAATGAATGGAATCTTACATATAAAAACTTCTGTGTGTGAATTTATATAGTATGTTTTAAAAGAATTACAAAAACACATAGAAACTAATAAAATTATGAATGTCAAAGTAACGAATTTGGACTTAAATTTTTTTTTCTCAAAATTGAAAAACAAAATGGAACCACAAAGACTAATACAAAAGACGAAAATATAAGAAAATCAGTTTTTTTTTTTGAGAGTTATGTGTGGATTGCGTTTATGTGTGCATTTGATTGTTTTATTCAAGTCATACTTGGATACAACACGAAGCGATTAGCGAAAGAGTGTTTGAACCCCTTTTAAGGGACGTAAATTGCATTTGCGTTGGACCCCACACTTTTAGTTTCCGCAATACCCCAACGTGAGGACTTCGAATTTTGACAGATTTAACATGCATATGCCCAACGGAAGACATAGGGCTATCGAAGCTCGTAGCGTCTAACTCAGGCCTCTCTTATTGGAAGGACCACCACAGGAAATGTCAATACAAATATACATAATTAGCATTTATTTATCTAAAAAAGTATCAATAAAAAGGGCTGAAACCGTATTTTTTTAGAGTTTTGACTTCTGAAAACAAATTTCATAACTTCAACGAAATTAAAGTTTTAAGCTACTGCATTTTTAATAGAAATGTTTGCCAAATTATTAAGTCTTACTTAACTTATGGTTTATTGAAGATAGTTTTTAAGATTTTTCTCACAAGAAGAACTGAAACACACATTGTCAAAAATTCTTCAGTGGGAAGATTTAAACATATAAATATGGCATATTTATGCATAATCATTCTCCCAGATTACAAAGCTTAATGTCCCCCTACATCTAGATATATATATATATTCAAAAACCTTCGATTCTTTTGGTTCTGAATGTTTAATACGTCCTAAGGAGAAATTACATGAGGGGTATTTTTGAACCTCGATCAAGTGACGAGGATGACACCTGAGCTGGTACCTCCATCTCTTAACTTCTCCACCTCGCCATCAGGAGGACTTGGGACCTAGAGCAGATTTAACATGCATCAGCTCAGCTACATGGTGGATCTTTAGTGGCATCAGGGCTCGAACCCATGACTGAACAAAAACAACACCGTCAGTGAGTCTGCGACTATGACCACTAGGCTGTCGAGGCCTAAGATTCTTTGGAGCCCCCACACCCGAGGCAGAGGCCCATGGTGACCCTCATTCCTCCTCAGCATGTTTTGGCATGCGCCATTTACAAGAAAACGGTATCAGTGGAAACAGGACACACGACTTTATTGAAACAACGTCGGCCATGAGTTCGATGCCATGATGGCTGTTAGAGCGATAGCCTCATGCGTGTTGAACACTGATGAAAAAAGGTACTCATAAGCATTATTTTATTATTTAGTCAAATTCATCGTAAGATCAAATCTTGAAGTGTTAAATAATGTTTTCAGATAGTTGAAGGAAGTATTTCATTTTTCAAATATAGAATTTTCTACTCTACGTTTTTTTTTTCCCGAATTGTCTCTAATTGTTCCATTTCTATGAACAAACCTTTGACAAAAAAATAAATATTGATAATTAAATTAAAATATGTGTATTTGATTTTTCTCAGCAACCGTATGTGGAACAAAATAATTTAAAGGATTTGGGATATTTAAAAATACATATATTCGTACACACACAGTAGCAGGGAAAAAACGAATTTTTTAGAAGATTGAATTGTTAAGAGATAATTTTAATTTCATCAAAATGATTCTATATTTAGGTATATTGGAAGAAATTTTAGTTAAGGTTTGTAGTATTGCAACATTTTTCTTATTTAAGTGAGATATACTTAAAAGGATTATTGACGAAGTTAATTATATTTTTGGTTTAGGTAATTAGAAGATATAGTTACATAGAGCAGAGGATGGAATAAGACAATTTCAGATTGCTACCTTCCAAAACCTTAAGTAGAAATAATTATCTGCTCATAAAATTAGCTTTAGTCTTTATTTGGTGTAATGCTTAAACTAACAGAATCATTTTCTGTCCTAAATAACTTTATTATCTGACGGTGGCTCAAAATTGCAAAATATGTCAGCGAACAAAAATTGTTGAGAATAAATTAATACGTAATTTACTTTATTTTATTTTACTGCAACAATAGTTAAATTTTTATTAAGAAATATTTCATTCAATAGTTTATCATCGGTTCTTTTTTTTTTTTATCTTAATATCTGAACAGAACATTATCGTTATCTTTAATGATTTATTGTCTACTTTAATATTTTATTATTTACTTTAATTCTCTTTGTTGTTGAAAGATGGCATCGTTTTATCACTTTAAACGCTTGCTTGTTTTTGTGTATGGGTTACTAGAAGATGGCGACAGAATAAATAATAAAACTAAATTCTTGGAATTTATATTAAAAAATAGTCTATTTATGTTAGTAACTTAAGGGACAGCGTTATGTTATTGGGGGTTAATGGTATTTATAGATTAATAAAACTAACTGGTAAACTTTTTAGAATTCTACATTAATAGCTTGGGACGATTCTCAACTGAGAAATAAATAAAACAATTCATAATGGCAATAATCAAACAAACTCAAGTCACTTATTTAAGTTCTTTGATATTAATTTTTTTTTATTATTTTCATTAAATGTATTAGAAATGCATAACTATTCGCAAATGCAATCAAACCATGAGTTCTTTCTACATTTTTAATATCATTAACATTTACGGCAATTCATGATTTAATATTTTCTGAAAAGAAAGAGAAACTTTATTGACTAAAATATCATTGTTTATATTTAGGAATCTAGGATTCAAATTTTTCGAATAATGTCATAGGAGTCTTACTAAAAACAAATTTTCTTGTTATTATTCTTAATTAAATTATATTTTTGTACATTGATTAATAACAGGAAAGAACTACCTACGAATATAATTTGTAAAACATGTGTTCGTTTTTAATTAAATTTTTTAAAATTACATTTTAAATAAATTAATTTCAATTTTGAAAACTAATATTTTTGTAACAAAAATCAATTATTAATATTTCTGATTATCTTGACCTTCTAGTTTAATTTCAAAACGTAAAGCATATGACATGGTGAATAATTTATTTAAGTCTTAAGAAAACATAATCAAAGAAAACATTCATTCTGAGATATTGTACGAAGTGTTTCTGTGTTCAGTTGTCATTTTTTATTTTTTGAAAAATATTTTCGCTGAGTTTTTAATCAAATATTTAAAATTATTTTTTTTCCATCAAATTTATACCTGCTTTTTATCTTGTTCTATTGACATTGAAGGTTATTTAAAATACACTTTATTTACAGTTTCATTTTTTGGACTAACATATTTCACTTGGACTTGCATCATTTCAGAATATTTTTTAGATGAATTATTCACAAACGCAAAATCTATTTCTTATTGTTATTAATCATGAATTAAATTAATAATTCATTATTAAAGACAGTTTGAAATTTAATTATAATTTCGTATTAAAAATATTCGAATTAAACTGCTCGAGATTAAACAAAATACCTAAGCTATTTAATATGATTTTGGTAATTTAATTTCATATTCAAAATTCTCTGTTTAAAAACATTTTTCATTTTTATGAGAATTATTATCTATATTTAATTTCTTTATTTTTGGTCCAGGAAAAGACGATAAAATAAATTGGAAGAAATAATTGTATTTAAAAAAACATCAATCAATTATTAATCAAGACAAAAATTTTATTGTTTGGGCATTTCAATCTAATTTAACGGTGAAAAAAATGTCCAATTATGGAATAAAAAAGCTCTTTTTAACCGAAATATAAGAATTCGGAGTGAGATGACTAAATAATAGGATGATAAGTTAATGCACTTAAAATTTTGTACATTTGAATCACATTCATAAGCTGAATTTTATTACATTATTTAATGAAAACTATTTACATAATATATAAATTCGAGGTAAACTCAGAAAGTTTCTTTAGACTACCAGTTCAAAGGCTATTTTCAAAATATGTCTTTAAAAAAAAATCTGCGTATGTGATTAGTGTTTCATCTGAAATGTCTCTATCATTAATGCACAGATACAATTATTTGCATTTTTTCAAGTTTTTTTTATGTGAATAAACAATATTTACTAAAGAGTATTTTCCGTTATAACAGGATAACAGGAGTTAGAAATGCACAGGATTCACTTGAGACAGAATTCGGAGTAGAGGTGAGAGTTTTGATTATTTTTACCATTTTCTCTAAGTTTAAATGTCTATTCCTTATTAATATATTACACGTAATGATTATTTTTGTAGAATAGTAACCTTTCTTTCATCTGGCATTGGGTAATTTGACCCATTCCATAATCTGAAAACGATCAAAACGTTCGCTTTTGGATTTTTCCATATGAATTTCAATGTTTGTACACTTTGACCACCAGGTCAAGACACAGCGTTACTCGCCTTTTCTCCCAGTCTTCATCTAAACTCTCCCAGTTTTCATTTCAATTTAGAGTTTATTATTTTCTAGCTTATTACATATCATGTTTGCACAGAAATATGTAAACTTGTAAGAAAATATAAAACTTGTAAGTGTGAACAAGTGACTAAAGTTGCTCTTGACAATTTTTTTTAAATATCACTGTACTGTAATAGTTTTTATTTTGTGTCATGTTTCTTATCAGTATAAGAATATTGAATTAAATTGATGTTCAGTGTTTGAATTTAATTTTGCAGTTACCAGAAAGATGAAATACTTTGTCGGATATTTATGTCATCTACACAGTTTCAGAATGTCTATAAAACATTAAATACAAGCTTAATAGTTTAAAATGTTACATAGAGTGATTTATTTTTGGTATTCCAGTTATAATTATAATAACGCATGTTAATGTGGAGGACTCGCTAATCCGTCATGGACTGCATCCCGATCAAGCTGGAATAACCCACTAACTTACTAATATTAACTCCATAGTCCACCCTATATTTATAATTTAATTTTAACGAAAACAAGTCTTAAGAAAACTAGAAGAAATAGAATTATAGGAATTAGAAAAAAGAAAAGAATTTAAATTCTTTCTCAGAGAGGTATTTTCTTATGGTACACCATTTTTAATACTGCGTACTTGGAGAAATCACCAAAAACAATTGTTTGTGACTCATGATCTATTGAGATAAATCTAATATGTTACATACATATTTCTCAATAACACTTCCCCATCTATTGACAGAAAGAAGAAATCGCTATGAAGAAGCTACTGCTCCTCAGTCCGTCTCGCAGCTGCCAATTCTTAATGGACTTGAAAGGAAAAGAAAATACAAAGAAAGAGAAGGAGGAAGGAAAAGAAAATACAAAGAAAGAAAAGGAGGAAAGAAAAGAAAATACAAATAAAACATTATGTATATTAACTATTCAAATTTAGAAAGTTCATAATGTAAATTAAGAGCATTAAAATTTTGCATAAACTGTCTGTCAAAGCACTCTATTTTAATATGAACAAAATAACGAAACATAAATACAGATTTTTTTTTCAATCCAGTATTTTATAGTTCGGCACATTCTATTATCCGGGACCTTCAACCCGTTCACTTTCAGTGTTTTTAGGGGAGATTTGGAAGTTCCTTGACCTCCAGATAGAAACACAGTGCTGCTCGCCTTTTCACTCAGAGATTATTGTAAACGTCAGTTTCCATTTCAGTATAGTGTTTCTTGTTTTCTAGCGAATTATATATCTCGTTTCTGCAACGTTACAGCTGTATTCGTACAATATTCTGCACAATAAAATATTCTCGAAGCCTAGTAGTTGTTCTTCAAGTGCTAATAAAAAGAATAAGCGTAATAATGTAATCTGGGTTGCTCCTTACTACTTGTTATTATTATCATTTTACTGTATTAATTTTTCATTTGTGTTGTATTCTTTTTATCAATACAGAACTGCATAGTTAAAAATATGTTCAATGTTTGAATTTAATTTTGTAGTTATCAGAATGACGAAATACGAAAGTCGTTCAATAAGTTCTTAGAAACTACAAGACATGCTGGTCGTAGCATCAAAAATGCTTTGCTTTTAGTGAGCATCATGAGTCTATAGACAGCTGTATTAGTCTCAGTTACTCATATTTGCTATCAAGACGCCTTCCTCACTTTAAAAATTCTTCCTCGTAACTTTTCGGGTCGTTTGAAATCACCCTCACCTTCTTTGGAGCAGATTCACCGGAAGCAGCCCATTGTTTTGATTGTTGCTTGGTTTCCGGTGTATAACGATGAATCCATTTAATACCGATAATGACAATGCGATCAAGGTGACGTCAACCATTCGATGTGGCAACAATAAAATTTAGATTTGGCAGCAAATGACTATCAAATATAAATTAACTTATAAATCAATGTCAAATTTGGTTCACATGGAACAGAGGGAAGCACCCAATAGTAACAACAACAATTTAACTGAATGATGCCATCGGTCTTCAGATGCAAGTACTTTATGAGTCACCATCGTACTGTGTCGGATATTTACATTATGGACACAGATTCAGAATGTTCGTAAATATTTTAAATACATATTTAATAATTTACCTAGAGTGATTTATTTTTAGTATTCGTTTAAAAACTATATTAGTATAAAACTACGACCTTGGTCTCGGAATAATGAGAGCGTAATGAATTTATTTGGGTATAAATAAATTATTACAATCATGTTACACTGTATTAAAATAGTAATTTTCTTATTTTTTTTTCTAAAATATTAATACACTCTAAATAACAGATTTATAATTAATAATTTATTTCTAATTATAATGAATATTCATAACACAATTACGGAATTTCCTGGTTAATATATACTTGTCACAAATTTATTCAGAAAAGATCTCAAACTGAATTGAATTCTGCGTGAAAAGAAAAAGTAATATATATATTAAAAAAAAACAACGATGCATTTTTAAAAACTGAATTAAAAACGTTCTTACTTCCATAAATTTGGCAGTGATTATTAAATTAATTAATCTCTCATGTGTTCCCTTATTTAAGCATTCGAATATTTTTTTCTTTAAAAAAGTATAAAGGTTTCGATTTTCTTTTATCTCCCACTCGGATTGAAAGCATCTTTACATAATTCCTATTTTAAAATTACAAATGAAATTCTAATTCAAATTCACGTTTCTTCCCACATCTTCAATGAATCCCCTTGAATTTCCTGTAAGCAATGGGCGTTTTTATTTACGGAAATGCATGTATGAATATAAATCGATATGCTAATTTAAATTAGAAAATACGAGAGAAACAATTGGTTTTTCTTCTGTTGTATGAATATCAGTTTTGTACTTACGGAATGAAATTGTTTTGTTTTAGAACAGTGAAACAATAAGCATTGTATTTTTAGATAATGATCAGCTATGATTAACAGTTTTGGAATTTAAGGTATTTAATAATGAAGCTATTATATTGCATAGATTGATAATTAATGCAGAATAACGTATTCATCGAATTCTTTTCTTTTAAGGTAATTAATGTAGAAGCGATTTTTCTTTAAGTGTCGCGTCATGGCATTTTAATTTCCTAATAATTCATAATTTTTTTCTGAGTGAAATATATATGCAGCCAAACACATTCAAACATCACATAAAAACTAATTTTGTATTTGTTTTTTAAAGGTGTTTGAAAGTTGTGTTTGAAGTAATTAAAAATCTAGTAGAAGGCGTTAAAACAATAGATATTTTTCACATACATATTCTTCAGTAAAGGTATTTATAGTTTTTTTTAAACTGTTGATAGAACTAGTTTCATTTAATTTGAAAAGGAGGGTATGTTAAGTTTTTAAAGGTTCTTTTACTACTGTTTTATAGACTTATCAAAGAAGATATTCCTCAAAATTCTATTATATAGGAATTGATATTATGAAATCGAAACTATATCTCTCAAAAAGAATTCATTCTTAACTATTAAAAACTAAGCTTTTTCAAGTTATTTTGTAACGCCTCTTCCTCATTATTTAAATCTACAAATATCTCAATGTTAATTTACTCGTGAAGTCAATAAATTCATTATTCCAAATGAAGAGACGTCAGAAAAATACAAAAACTATTTATTACGTTTGATCAAAATTTTATAAGATCGCTGACCTTCGAATAACTCTCAAAGAGCTAATACATCCTAGCTTAGAATTAAGCAATGAATTTCCAGCTTACCAACTCAATTATTTCGAGTGAGGAACATCTCAAATACTACAGATTCGATTAATATTGCTACTTAACCTAACTAGTAATCACTCCTAACCAATTGAAATCACAGAAAATAAATTACAGCTATTCCCTCCAATTTCTAACTTACTAACATCTACGACTACGTACTATATCAGCTATTCGCTTTCACTATTTCTTTTGTATATAACTGTCCTGACGTCAATTTTTTACACTTCCAATCTTCACCTAATTTAAGTAATCACGTTTCATTTTATTGGAAAGGAGTTGGAACATTAAATATAAAATCTGAAAAACACTACAGATGTTACTTGAAGGGAGGTCCGCGAATAATCCAATGTGATAATTTTTTGAATAAATTTTTGATAAAACATTATGTGAAGCTATTCTAAAAATTACATCAACATGTAAAATGATAAAAAAAACTTATTTCCAACATATTATTAGCAAATAAGCAGAATTCCAAGAAAATAAAAACCCACGCTATCTTCTTGACTTTGCGTGAATATGTTTTATTAAATAGATGAAAATAGTAATACGAGACTCATTCAATATATTTAAAAGAATTATAGGCATCAGAATTTCTTTCTTAGGTACAAAAAATATAAAAATACTTTTGAAAATAATTCAGTGAAATCACAGTTATTATAACCCTTTTGAAACTATAAAAAAACTTTTAAAAATTTATTTTTGAAAGTTTTGTTTTATTATTGTCTGAATGGCTGTTGTACATTTTAGAGTTTGATTAGATGACATACAGCAGAAAAAGAATAAATTTTTAATTAGACACCATAAACACACTCAGTTTCTTTTAATTAAATGAAATAAATAACTAAATGTGAATTCATCTATTTAGAGATATTTTAAGCGAAATTGTTTTTTTTAATTCATTAGTTCGAAAAAATTGAAGTATTCGAATATTGCTATTATTAAATCCTTTTAGATGTAATTATAAGCATAATTCCGATTTTAACATTGTTTAATTTAAGCAGCATAATAAATTAGAAGCTTGAAAATTTGAAAGATTAATGAGATATCAGTTAGAGACTATTAGACGTAAACATATAAGTAATTGCATTTTATTTACTTGATATAACCATAACGGTATAATAGTGGAATAGTTCGAATAATTTAAGATTTTCGAATCTCGATAGCATTAAAAGTTGCCGAGGGTAACTAAGGAAACTGTTGTACATTAAGTTGGTGAAATGAAACATGATTGAATGAAAATATTTTAAAAGAGCTGAGAGTGATGTTTTTCATACTTGTAAAATAATAACATCTATTACTATAGCTACATGGTGTTGCTCTATGTTTTGAAACTACAATAATCAAAAGATCCTTTTAATAATATACGATGATATGATTACTGCTATACGACGAAAATGAAGTAGACTTATTTAAAAAAATATGTGATTAGCTAAAAAAAGTTAAACATTAAATTATTATCCAAGAAAGCTTGTTTTTGTGCATTACAAAGAATATTTGAATTCATTTTTATTTTGGTTGATTTTCATTTAGAATAATTCTATTTTGTTCCATCGATTCTATTTCTTCGAGCAAGTTTACGTTAAGTTTTCGAAGTTACTCGTAAAAAATTTGCTAGGAATAGAAGCGAGCTGTGTTTTCTAATTTAAAATGTCTCTCACATCGTTCTCTCTCTCTTAGACGCAGTTGGGTGGGAAGATTTTTATCTTCTTTTTATGATAAAAATATCGCCAACTATCATTATGAACGAACTGATTTGTACAAAGAGTTTGTTGACTTTAGACTTCTTAATAAATTCCTCTTTCGTTACTTGATTTAGATGCAATATAAGCATGTCCCCAATTTCGTTAAGTTTTTTCTTTTCAATTTACTTCTAAAGACCTTTAATACTTTATTTTACCTGTATTATAGCGAGTATTTTATTTAAATAAAAAAATTACAATTTTGTCTTGTGCCTGATTTCTTAAAATTCTGTAACTATTGAAGAAAATTAGAAATAAAGTCAGAGTTCGTAAAGCCTGTTAGCCTTTAAAGGATATGAAATTGAAAATAAAAAAAAAAACTTGTAAATCAGCATTAAAATGTAATGTGATTCCATATATAAATAAAATGGGCTTTAAAAAATGGCATCCTTACCACACTAAGCGGCACTGGTTACAAAAGGAGACCTGGGTGCGCTTTGTTAACTGTGTCATCTATTAAGGTTAGATAGAAGTAAAATATTTTTTTTCCTGCACGTTTTGATAAAATGACGTCGAAATTCGTGAAAAAAAATTGTGAATTTGTGGTCACACCTTATGACTGACGACCCGCAAACTGTTAATGAGAAGCAAGAGAAGAAGCAATGGCGGTGATCGTCCCTTCTCCCTTCTTTTTTTGAGAGTCACTAAACTTATATATTCCATTTCAGCCGCCTGAAATTAGGAGCTACAAGCAAAGCATTTACGTAAACCTGCGACGTCGGGCTACTTGCGGCTTTCTTTTCACTAATTTTCGGAACTTTTTGTAATTTGAAATGCATGAAATTACTACTCCCAGCCAATCGAATGAAGCGGGATTAGACACATTAAATGAAAATGAAGTGTAATGAAATGAATCAGGGATAGGGACTTGTAAGCGAAATAGAATTGAAATGAAAGAGTGAAATGTGCGTGAAAGCTTAACTTAATGGCCCAAGAGTCAGATGTGGCTATGCTGCACGAAACAAAGTGTAACTGTAATTAAAAAAATTTAAAAAAAAAGATAAAAATTTGTTGAGAAAAGAAGGAGGGTAGAAAATAGAGAGAAAGATCGCTAGGGTATCTTGGGGACGCGTACCCGTGTTTCCCAAAGACAGTAAACTCATGGTAAAGAAAAAGAGCACCAGGATACCTCGGAGTAATGATGTCCTTTCCTACCTAAAGATGGCAAACTCATGAGGTCCCCCGATATAATTCTCAGGGGATTGATTCCGGGCTGGGTACACATTTTAGTCGCCTCTACGCCTCTAACGACATGTATGAGCTACAGGGATTATTCTTTCACACTTGGTCACCACACGGGTGGGAAATGAACGAGAAGGAAGCCAGATGATAACGACAGGCTGATAAGAGTTTGTAAATTGGAGCGAAATATTGCAACTAAAATTTTGTAGTAACACTGATCAAAAGTACCGCCTGGTTAGTGTAATAGGAGACGGATATACTGTATACGTGTCTCCTTCGGTGCGAGTGAATTGGTAAGCTAAGAATCTATTGTTTGATTATAAGCTAGGACTAAAGTAAGTTAAGGGGGATTCGATAGAGAACGACTTTTCTGCCGTCTCTACAACTTGATTTATGAACTTATTGATTATTTAATTAGACTTTAATATATATCAACGGATTTTAATAATGAAAGGGAGATGCTGCAAACTATGTTGCCTTATTTCTTATTTAATTATCTTGCCTTTCATTTTTTTTTTAATTATTAAAAAACATTATTTAGCGAGAAATTGCACAAAATGTAATGTCATGCACCACGGTACGATCATTAAAATCATGAAAAAAATCTATTTTATATTGTATATATTTATTTATACAACATAGAAATTACTCGTATTGATTTGGACATTTAATTAAATGTTATTAATCACTATCAAATTATATGAGGTTTTTTTATGTTTGGTTTGGTTTTAATCACATCGCACTAGAAGCAGCACGAGGGCTAATGGCGAGGGATTAATCATTTATCACTAATCATTTTTGTTTTCTGAAAACGCTTTTATTTAATTGTAGTACACGTATAATAGAGTTCTTTTGATCAAAGTTACTTTGAGTAGTATTAATAAAAACTCACAAGAAAAAAATTACACTAAACAGTATTAAAACTAAACCATAGCAAAGTTTTTATCAACTATCAACTTTTGATTCTCTGTCCAAATCGACTTTGAAAGCTTCGAAAGCTTGCTACTTTGTAGCTAAATTTCTGAAATTTTTAAGTCAACCCTTTTTGTTGTTCATAAATCTATAATAAGCTAAGCTACTTTTTGTTGTCCATAAGTCTATAAATATTTTTCTCCCTTCTTTCTAATCCCAATCACCCCCATCTATAAGAAGGATGCTAGCAAAAGATTGCGCCATTTATGCTAGGATGTCCTATCAAAAGATAATGTGTGTTATCTTAAGTTTGCATTACATGATGAGTTATCAATTTTAAATTTTTTTTAACCAATATAAGAGTGCGACATGTTGACAGCAGAAAACGGAAGATCACCCACTGAGAAGGAAAAAACTCCTCGGTTTGATTTTGACAAGCATCATTCAGGTAATAAAAACAAAACACAATTTGACGCACAGAAAATGGTTATTATTAAATTTTATCCTACAAAGCAATAGAAATCCAATTCATCTGTAGTCTTCGTAGGGAAATATTCAATTTTCTTCTTTGTGAGTGTGGAGTCTCTCTCCCCCATACCTATGATAAGATTATTTATACATGTAAATACCTTCGTAAAAACTGCTTTCTCTGCAATAATTCACTGCATTTTTCAGCAAATACGATTTTATCATAGTTTATTCGCTTTCACTCTTTGACGTAACGCAAGGCTATTTTTCCCTTCATTATATATTTAAAATGATTTGATGAAAAAAATACCCTCTGGTACATTGCTTGTAAAATTTATGGCTTCAACTTATTGGATAGAATTGATTTTTGATCCGGAATACGTAGTCGAAATATTTGAATCGTCAAGATATGATTACTTCTTTTTTTTTTTATTGCAGGAAATAAAATAAAACCGCCCGAGGCCCACAATGGGTGAAACGTTTCATTATTATTTCAATAAACAATACAGACATTTTGCTCGAAATTTAATCAGATTATTCGCATATAATAAAACCTATTTCTTTAAAATTTAAACCTACGCGTATAGTTCATGTCTGTAACCGGATAAGGATAAATATTTTCCTTTTTGATTAAAGTATAAGTTTAGATTTATTTCGCAATGCAATGATAGGGTAAAATCTAAAAAAAGGGGGGGGGAATTAAATTCGGAATATATATGGAAGCCCACAGACATTATTTATCGAGCAAAGTTCATGCAATTGATATATTTTTATATTATTAGTTTTAAGTGTCCGAGTTATTAACTTGTTTCTATTTCTTAACAGTTTTAGTCAGTTCTGTCTCTTTAAAGATTTAAATGTGGGCGAATGAAATAAAATCAATAAAATATCTTATTTTATTTTGTTTTTGGGCTGCCTTACATCAACATTTGTATGTCAGAGTATGAATCTGTTATTAGCATTGGTGAAATATAATGATTTATGTATATTTTACTTATGAAAACTAAATTTTTGTTTTCACTTACCATTTTTAAAATATAACTATCTAACAACAATCGTTTAATATTTTTCGTAGCTTAATATCTGTATAAGTATAGAGAAACAATTTATGTTCCGAGTAAATTCTTTGAAGATATAAACTTATTTTTAAGTAGTACCTTTTTACGCAATATTTGTGATGAAAAATTTAACTTTAAATAAAGTATTAACATTTTGAGGTAATACCTAGTATTTGTGACGGGCCTGCCCAAATATATACCAGAACCTGAGCAAAGTTAACACCACGAAAAAAATTCGCACTAATGTTTCATATATTTGTGCGCTGTTTACTATATCGTACAAATTGGCATGGTTAAATAATGCATGAAAATGATAAATATAATTGAATTTTTTAGAATAAAATCCCGGAATCTATATCACCCAAAAATCCCTAATACATTTAGTAACAAAAATATTTGCTATATATACGTATTATATTTATTATATGACTTACAAGAATAAGTTTATTGTAAGGATCTTTCATTTTCTTACATGTTTTACACCAAATTCGTTTATAAGAGCATAGTAATTTTTTTTAGCTAGTTCAGATTCAATAGATAAAATGACCGAGGATGCAAACGTTTATTAATGTAGCAAAGCAATATGAGAGTTATTGGTAAAATGCCCAAAGCGAACGAGTTCACCTAAGGGGCATAGAGATACAAACCGGCCTTCCGGGAGACAATCACTACTGCTCTCCATATTTATTGACAAAAACGGCCTCCTTGGAGAGCGCTGTTGACGACGGACAACTGTATATATATATATATATATATATATATATATATATACTG